>CAUYRT010034437.1:0-378164 GCA_963574885.1 Lepilemur ruficaudatus | reverse complement strand
GGAGCTGGGACTACAGGCATGTGCCACCATGCCCAGCTAATATTTTTTTCCTATATATTTTTTTTGGTTGGCCAATTAATTTCTTTCTATTATTAGTAGAGACGGGGTCTTGCTCTTGCTCAGGCTGGTTTCGAACTCCTGTCTTGAGCAATCCGCCCGCCTCGGCCTCCCAGAGTGCTAGGATTACCGGCGTGAGCCACCACGCCCGGCCTTAAACTTTTTTATTTTGAGTTAATTACAGACTTGAAAGAATAGTAAGGTGATATACCCGTCACTCAGTTTCCCCTAATGGTAACATCATACATAACTCTAGGATGTTATCAAAACCAGGAACTTTTTTTTTTTTTTTTGAGACAAAGCCTTGCTCTGTTGCCCCAGCTATAGTGCAGTAACTCACTGCAACCTCAAACTCCTGGGCTCAAGCAATCCTCCTGCCTCGCCTCCCAAGTAGCTGGGACTACAGGTGAGTGCCACCAAACCTGGCTAATTTTTCTGTTTTTAGTGGAGACGGGGTCTCGCTCTTGCTCAAGTTGATCTTGAACTCCTGACCTCAAGTGATCCTCTCACCTTGGCCTCCCAGAGTGTTATAATACAAGCTTGAGCCACTGTGCCAGCCTAGGAACTTAATATTATCACAACACAATTAATAACAAAGTTTACAGACCCTACTCTGATTTCACATTTTACATATATTCTGTTTTTGGTATGTCTTTGTATATAATTCTGTGGGACTTTATCACATGTACAGATTCATATAACTATCACCACATTCAAGATATAAAACTTCTATTATCATAAAGGAACTCCTTTGTGCTGTGACTTTATAATGGTATCCACCCCACCCCCTTCTCTGATCCATGGCAACCACTGATTTGTTTTCCATCGCTATATTTCATTTCTAGAATGTTATACAAATGAAATGTGTATGTGACCTTTCCACATTAGCTTTGTTTGCCACTGAGAATAACGCCTTTGGTGTTTATCCAAGTTGTTGTACATATCAATAGTTCATTCCTTTTTGTTGCTGAGTACTAGTCTTTTGTATGGATGTACCAGTTTTTCACTAGTTCAGTCTTATCAAAATTCCTTACTCATACAAGGGGAAGGGTCTGGGGTGGGTAAGGAAAATGCTAGACACTCAGTTCCCTAGATCCACACAGTAAGTTGTGCGCATCCTTGTCCCATGTCCCAGACACCTGGTGGTGATGTCTACTAAGATTTGATCATGGCCAAGCATGGTGGCTCACACCTGTGATCCTTGGGAGGCCGAGATGGGAGGATTGCTTAAAGTCAGAAGTTCAAGACTAGCCTGAGCAAGAGTGAGTCTCTACAAAAAATAGAAAAATTTGCCAAGCATGGTGACCCGTGCCTGTAGTCCTAGCTAGTCAGGAGGCTGAGGCAGGAGGATCACTTGAGCCCAGGAGTTTGAGGTTGCTGTGAGCTAAGATGATGCCACTGTACTGTAGCAGGGGTGACAAAGTGAGACCCTGTCTCAAAACAAAACAAAAAAGATTTGATTTTGGTCAGTTTCCTAACCATTATAGCTCCTGCCAGACACCTTCAAGTCAAGCTATATTTCACTGAAGCCTCCAAAAGCCCAGAAAATGTTTTTCAGTTCAACAAACGAGCACTGACCACATACGTAGTCCAAGCTGTCTGAGCTCCTGCTGCCCTAGATTTCCTCACAGAACTCCACGGTGGTCTCCTGCCCCACCCCCCCGCCGCCAAGCTGAAGTGCTCCACAGACACTTGCTCAATCCCAGATATGGTGACTCAGGCCAGAGCCAAGTGATATCGCCCCAGAGGCAATGTAGTTGTAGTCCTACAGGAGACAAGGTACAGGGGTCAGGAGATTGACTTGGGGTTCTGGTCACCCAGAGAGACCCTTCTCAGGCCAACCACTCCCCCCTGGTTTATGAAGTCTCCCTGTTTATGAATGGAGGGGGCCAGATAGGATGGGCCCCAGGAGCACCCTAGCATCCCATCTTGGCCCTGACCCGGTGGCCTGGATGACCAATTCATATTTATGAAAGAATGATCAGTGAGCACAGAATGGGACAACTCCAGACAGTAAATACTATAGAATTTTATGCCAGCCATTTAGAGAATTCATCCTATGAGCAAGGCAATGCAGGAGGATGGAGGTTTCCAAGAGCTCTGGATCCACACAGGTAGGCAGGGCAGGAACAGACAGGTGGGAGTGGACAAGGAAAGACATTTTGGAGGTAAAGCTGACAGTGGCATTGGTCATGGGCTGGGGGAATGGGCAGGAATTTTGTTGCAGGCTCAGGGCAGTGGGAGCAGAGAAGCAGAGATGAGAACACACCAGGTGTGTTAGAAATGGGGTGGTGGGTGTGGGGGAGAGCTGAAGTAGGCTGGAGGGAAGGGTAGGTGAGGTGGGAGAGGAAGTGGGGCAGGGGCAGGGGCATCACCTGGTGTGGTGGCCGGCGGCTCAGCTCCCTGTTGCCCTCCTTTCCTAGCTCCTCAAGCTGGGCACCAGCCTCCTGGAAAGTGGGCGCCATTACCTTGCTGCCAGCCGCGGCTTCATTGTCGGCATTTGTGACCTGGCCCGCCTGGGTCCTCCAGAGCCCATGATGGCGGTATGTGGAGGGTCTGAGCCAGGGGAGATGGGGTCTGGGATGAAGAGATGCTGGGGAAGAAGAGGGCTGGCCTGGGGTCTGCAGGTCCCAGGTCAGAGCAGGGCTGGGCTGCCATCCGAGACAGCCAGAGTGGGCTGGGTCAAGAGCTGGGTGGGCCCTGCCACCCCATGCCTGGTGCTCTCTCTGTGCTGCTTCTTGCTTAGGAATGTCTGGACAAATTCACCATGAGCCTCAGCCACAAGCTGGACAGCCACGCAGTGAGTTGGGGAGGGGCGGGGGAGGGTGGGGCAGAAGGTCATCTGTGGTTCTGACCCTCACCTGCCAACTTCTTCCCTCAGGAGCTTCTAGATGCCATCCAGCATACGCTGCAGCAGCAAATCCAGACCCTGGTCAAGGAGTGAGATGGGAGGGAAGGGGGCCTTATTTCCCAGAAACCTGCCCTCCAGCCCTCTTCCCAGTACCACAGAGCCTTCCTGAGTGAAGGAGTTGTGAGATTGGGGTTTCTGGTGGCCCAACTTCTATCCCTCTGTCCCGGGGATCCCTTGGGATTGCTGACCGCACAGGTTAACTAAAAGGATACAAGTATTCCTGGGAAGTCTCTGCAGGAGGCAGGTGGGTGTCATCTGTGATTCTGTGTTATCTCCCCATCCCCAGAGGTCTCCGGGGTTTCCGAGAGGCTCGCCGGGATTTCTGGCGGGGGGCTGAGAGCCTGGAGGCTGCTCTCACCCACAACGCAGAGGTCCCCAGGCGCCGAGCCCAGGAGGCAGAAGAGGCAGGAGCTGCTTTAAGGACTGCTCGAGCTGTGTACCGGGGACGGGCACTGGATTATGCCCTGCAGGTGCCTGCCCCAACCTGTTCTCCTGGGGTACCAGGGCCTCAGGTGTCACCTTGAGGCTGGGGAGCCCCCATTGTGCAGTGGGAGGGGGCGTTATGTTTTTAAGACTAACCTGAGGTCTTTTCTGGTCCTCAGATCAATGTGATTGAGGACAAGAGGAAGTTTGACATCATGGAGTTTGTGAGTTGGGGGGAGGGTAAGGTGAGAGGAGCCTGCTGACAGAGCATGAGGGGAGAGGAAAGAGGGAGAGATATTACCAACTTGTCGCCCAGGTGCTACGTTTGGTGGAAGCCCAGGCTACCCATTTCCAGCAGGGCCATGAGGAGCTCAGCCGGCTGGCCCAGTATCGCAAGGAGCTGGGCGCCCAGGTGGGGCCCCAGGGAGCAGACAGGTGGTGGAGGGAGGTTAGGGGGCTCTGAAATGACTCCCCTGGCCTAATCAGTGGGGGGAGGGGCTTGAACCTCTGAGATGCCCCTCCTATGCCCAGTTGCACCAGCTGGTCTTGAATTCAGCACGAGAGAAGAGGGACATGGAGCAGAGACATGTGCTTCTGAAACAGAAGGTGAGGGCTGGGACTGTGGGCAGGAGGTAGACAAGGCTGTGGCCTTGGTCTCTGCCTGCCTCAGTTGCCCTTTGGCCCTCTGTGCCTCCAGGAGCTGGGTGGGGAGGAGCCAGAGCCAAGCCTAAGGGAGGGGTCTGGTGGCCTGGTCATGGAAGGACATCTCTTCAAACGGGCCAGCAATGCATTTAAGACCTGGAGCAGGTGAGGAGAGGATGCCCCAGTCAGCCAAACCCACCCAATTAAATATTTTTGAGTGGTTCTAGTATGCTAAGCACAGCAAGGAAAACAGACAAAACCCCTGCCTCAGTAGAATTCACATTCCATCAGCAAAGAAAGATGATAAATTTAATAAGTAACTAAATTATGTGTTACGTTAGAAGGTACTAGTGCCCTAGACAAAAAAATAACAAAGGGACGTGGAGAGCTGGGCAGGGGTTTCAACTTTAAACAGTGGGCCAGGGTAGGCTCCACAAGAAGGTGACTTTCGAGCAAAGACTTTAAAGAGGGAGGCTGAGGCAGGAGGATCACTTGAGCCCAGGAGTTTGAGGTTGCTGTGAGCTAGGCTGACGCCACGGCACTCTAGCCCGGGCAACAAAGTGAGACTCTGTCTCTAAAAAAAAAAAAAATGAACGGCCTTCCTATGGCCAAGACGCAACTTCAGTCTCAGTAGTCACGTTCAGTGAGGTAGCGAGAGGGTCTGGAACCTGTTCTCCAGGATGGCCTAACAAGAAAGTTGACACTGAGATATTAATTTTAAATTTACGATGTAGTTTAATGTAGTCATAAATCCATAGGAGTACATTATAGTTGTGGAAGGGAAAGAGAAAAATGCCAGGCAAGTTTTTTCATGAATGTTCCGCCTGCTCACTTAGCTCCTGCACAGGTGTGTGTGTATGCGCAGCACATGGTACATACGTTCTCCCTTCCTCCTCCCTTCCTGTTGGTCCAGCTGTCCTAGCTTTCTGCTTCAGAACCAAAGTTGATGGGCAAGACCAACAACCAAAAAGAGCCAGCCAAGCCCAGAGTTAGGGCCGAGGCCAGGACACAGCTACTGCTGCTGGATTGGAAATCCTGGAAGCCATCCTTGGGCCATTTGGAGATGTTAATTAAGCTGGCTAATTCCCACTGGTCCTGGGTTGCCAGTGTTGAGTTGAGTGTGTAGGCTTACCCCATCCACTGCCTGCACCTGTTCCCTTCCTCAGAGCCATTCCAAGGGGTCTGAATAGCACAGACAGCCCTCTGATCTCCCACTCCGTCCGCCTTCCTGCTGGTAGGATATTTAGCACTCGCCTAAAGCTGGAACCCCTAGTCCACTGTTTCTCTCCCTCGTCCATGCCAGCTCTCAAAATCATTCTCTTTCCTAATTATCTTGAACCAGTTAATCATTTTCCACCCTGACTGCTCGGTAACAAGGAGCCGGGGAGAGGCAGCCACTTTTCTTGTCTGGCCCTGCCCAGCGTCATCCCAGGTGGCAGTCCTGGATGGCAGCCTTTCCTCGGAGATAAGAAGCCTGGTTCAGATCCTTGCTCTTTTGCTCTCCCGGTGAGTACAGCTGGAGAAAACACACTGTAAAAAGACCCACCAATTCTTGAAACCCTCTGCAAGGCAGAGCTGTATAGACCACATCTCCAACCGGCCTGTTGTTTCCTGTGGTTTTTTAAATCCCTGTTGATTTCCAGAGTATTAAAGCAGTCACACGAGGCCAAAGAAGACATCTTTCTTTAAAAGTGACTTCTGGATTCCTCAGGTTCAAACTCTGTGTCTGAGCCTCCAGTTAGCCACAGTTTGGCCTTTTGGTGTCTGAGTCAAACTGTTCAAGGCTCTCTCCCCGAGGAGTCTCGCTCCACTGCTCTTAGCATGAATGGGGCTGACTCCTGATTCCCAGGGCCACCAATATATAAAAATAACTTGGAATTTAAGATGCATATTAACCCTATAACCCAATATCTCTTACCCCTTTTTCCGTTAGCACCCCACCATGGAGTCTTTTAAGACATTTTTATTTCCTGATTTGTCCCATCCCCTGAAACATCACAGAAATACTGTGTATCTGTTTATTCACAATACTTATATCTGTGCTTTATACATATAGACAGTAAGATATTTCTGCCCACCAAAGGGTGATGTTGCCTCCTTAGACAGCATGCTGTAACTCCTTCCCCAGAGCTCCAAAAGCAGGGGTTTTGTCTGTTCTCTTCTGTAACTCTGAGCCTAGAGTGGTACCTGGCACACATCTGGTGCCAGGTGATGGAAGGATGAAATAATTATGCTTTGTGTCTCCCCTACTCCCCCAGGCATCACGTGCCTCCTAGCCTCTTCCCACCCCTCATCTCTAAGCACAGTGCTCCCTTCTGGTGCCTTCCAGCACTGCCCAGGTTAGTTGATGCCTCATGCTTACCCCAAGGGATGCATCAGGAAGCTGACAGCCTACTCCTGTTCCAGTGACTGGGATCCCACCCTTTGGGAACACTGCATGTATGTCAAGGGCAAGTGACATTTGAGCCCCATGGAATAATCAACACAGCCCCCAACTGGCTTCATCTTTGCATCTCCTTAACTCAACCGTGGGTTGGCAGTTACTGAGACATTCTTTGTGGTCCAGCGCACCACACCAGGCTGTGTCTGGGGATGCACAGGAGAGGAGCAAAGCAATCCTCATCAGCAATTACAAACAAGTCTTCCATTGTTAACCGCGCCATCTGCTTTCTCCGTTTCTACCAATCGGGTGCCTATACGCACAGCATAACCAGCATGCACACAGTGCAGGGCTGCAGGGCTGCAGGGGAGTGAGATCAAGGAGCCCCTTCATATAGAGACCCTTGACTCACGCCGGAGAATGTCAGTAGCATGGTGCTCTGAAAAGCTGAGACTCCTTAGCTCAAGGAAGACCCACGCAGAGACGCTCTGTATTTGCCACCTTCCATGAGAGGAAACAGGGCCCCACAGCACGAGCAATGGGGGAGATAGGAAATCCAGATGATTGCGTTATCCAGAGGATCCAAGGAAAACACTCTGGTCTGTTACCAACAATCGAAAGCAGCCCAGAACTTCTCATGCCTGAGGAGCGCGACCAATATGTGGTGAAGGAGCAGTGTTAACAGTGGTTGGAAATCAAACCAAGTAGGACAGAGAATGTTACTGATCACCCACAATCCATGAACAAGTTATTGATACGGAAATTCCTACCCCTAAATAATTTTCCTTTGGGGCGGGGATAATTTTCATCAATAGAAACATGTTTTCGTAGAAGTGCACATTTCTTTCAGAGAGCCAGAGCTAGGAGAATGTCAGTGGTCCTTCTTCCAATGGCATCTTGAACCACTGTCTTAGAAACTGGCCCTGGTCACTGTGCCAGCCTTGGCAGATGGGGTCAGCAAAAAATCCAAGTTTGCAACTGTGGTCGTGCAGACAATGGTCCATGTCGCTGCTAAATGTCCTTGGTCCAGATTTGATGGTGGTCTGTTGGCACCGAATTCAGGAGAGTTGTTGGGGGTTGGGAGTGAGAAGCTACTGCCTGACTTAGAAAGAGGGCGCATTTGCCGAGGAAAATAGGAACTAGGATGGTATAGAAGGGGTGGGGTGATTTGAAGAAATCTGTCACAAAGTATGGAAAAGCTAAGGAGCTCCCCCGGTTCAGTATGACCACAGAGAGCCTGCAGCTCTGTGGGTGAGAGAGTGAGCTTGCAGTCTGATTGTGCCGCTGCAGTGTGCCCTCCTGAGCCTTCCTCTGCACAGCATGCTGTGTGTTCCCTCCCTAGGGACTGTCACATCGCAGATCACACTGGCACTGAATTAACACTGTGTATAACTCAGAAACCTGTAAAATGGAACTTGGAGACATGTAAACTTGCACACCTAGGGGGTTTCAATTATGTTTTATTCATTGAATTCCAAATACTTGTCTTGAAAACTGTTTTATCTTTAACTACACTTTAGGACTCACCAGTCGGGAAAGTTTGGACACCAGGAGAAGGATACAGCTGTCAGTGCTGCGCGCTGCCTGCAGGCTCCTAACAAGACCTGCGCTTTTGCATCTTAGAAGTTTTAACGTCTGTTCATTTCACATTTGTAAATGTTGCATCAGCTAGTATTTTGTCCTATTAAGTAGAATTTTCAAGTGAATTTTCAGTTCTTACTGATCTACGAGGCTTTGAGGCTGCTCCAACAGCTCAGGAATAAGTGTATTATTAGCCCTGTGTTAATTATCAAGTTGGAGCTCTGGGGGTACCATGCTTGTATTCATTTAATTTTATGTTCTTTCCCTCCAGATTAAAATATGCAACGGTCTCATTACAGTATCTGAGCAAGGTAAGGCTGCCAGTTCAGCGGGCTCACCCAACCACCCTGCTTTTGGGGAGGGGGGGGTGGGAATTTTCTAACAGGCCCCCTCCGTAGCTGACACTGCCGCAGTAACCCTCACCATCCTGGGCCTTTGCTGCCCCCACCTCTCCTCCCGAGGGGCCCTGCAGAGCTCCTGCCCCTGCATGTCTGTGCTGTGCTGCCCAGGGAAGCCCAGCCTTGCCTTTCTTCTGCCCCGATCATTCTGGGCGGAATCCGACACCAACACCTGCCATCACAGAACATGTCTTTGTTGCCCGCCCTTTTGTGTGGGGGGCCGCAGGGAGCCGATAGGCACTGGGGCCGCCCCCTTTTTTGTTGCCTCAGCCTGGAGGAGCAGGGTCTTGAGATGGGCCGATAAGACGCGGCACGTGCTGGGCCGGCCTTTGACCGCCTGCCTTAATGGAGGCCTCTGAGGCCTCTGCACGGGGAGGGCAGGTTGTCGAGGGGGCTGCTGAATGGAACAGCTGGGAGAGGAAAAGCAGACAAAAGCTGGGGAGCACAGAGGGTGGAGAACCTGGGGATCGGCTACAGTCTAGGACCCAGAGGGCAGCCTGGCCATGGCAGGTGTGACCTCCCCAGCCTTGCCTTTCTGTCCTGGGTCTGGGGTCCAGGCCCTGCCCAGAGCACTCTGATGGATGGCAGGTGCCTTGGCAGGGCTGGCTGAAAACCCCCTCCCATGGGGCCTGGGCCGTCCCAACTCACAGGCTCACAGGTGGAAGGAGAGCAGTTAATGACGATGATGATGATTGTGATGCTGCTGAAGGAGAAGGCGAGTGAGTGAGCTACCATTTATGAGCCCTGTCACCCTCAGTGCAATGCATGGCACAGATGCCAGTCACTGCTTTAGTAACTGTGGAGGTGGGATGTTAGGGTCTAGGCTTGTTGGTTTATCCAAAGCATCACCCTTCTCCACCAGGCAGGGGCTGTTACACCTGCAGGCTGGGTGAGCGCCAGAACCCCCGCCAGCTGACCCTCTGGCCACTTGCCCTTTCTTGTCCCTTAATCCATGGTTTTGGCCCAAACTGGGCTCATGTCACCCCCCACAGGTGACAGCGCCATGGAGCCCACATGCTTACATCGGGATGGGGTTAGAGCAGGGTTGAACTACTCCCTCCCAGGTCTCCTGCAAAAGTTTTGATTTGCGGAGCCCCTCACATCCATGCTTGTCCTCCTGCTCCTGCAGCCAAAGTGGTGAGCTGGGGCTCGAGTGTCCTTTGAATAGACCTCGGGCTTCCGTCACCAGGAAAAGGCCACTCGAGTGGAGCCATTGCCTGCAGCTTGCAAGTGGAATTATCACATTAGCAAGGCGGCCTTTCTCCTCTGTGGCCGTCTGCTCATTGTGCAGCTGCTGCCTTGCCATCAACCTCAGGGTACGGCAGGCACATCAGGAGCCATCACAGGCTGGTGACGTGCCAAGGAAAAGTTGGGGACTAGAGGAATGCGTGGGGCCCCATGGCACTGGCCCCAGCCCAGCTCCAGGTGTGGCTTTGCCCTTTGCCCCTGGCCATCAGGGTCCCTGCTCTCTGATGCACAAGTGCCCTTCACTGCAGGGCTTCGTGCCATGGACTCGGGTCCACTCAGTGGGACAAAGCTTGGCATTGCTCTGTCCATCTATGTGGCTGCAGGAGCTCGAGGTGCACCCCTCCTTCCTTCCTTGTTCTCCTTGGGAGCATGGGTAGGGGTGGAGGGGCTACAGTATTTTCATTCTAATTCAGAATAGCAAAGATTTGCTCTTGGAAAATCACTTTATAGCTTACATTTACTTGCTTTTATTTATTTATTTGTTTCCTTATCCATATTGATCTTTTTATGGTAGTGGGTGGGTTGGTGTTCCAAACTGGAATATCATCTGGGATTAAAGCAGGTCTGTTCCCCCCGCTGCCCCCACCCTTGGGTTAAATGCTGTTGCCCACCACCAGCTCCAGCGGGGTGGAGAGACGCCTTTTAACAATTCTGCCTCTGTCATGGGTGACGGTCTAGCTGTGCTGCTTTTGTCAAAGGCAGTCTGTTTTGTTTTTTTTGTTTTTTTTTTTGAGACAGAGTCTCACTCTGTTGCCCGGGCTGTAGAGTGCCGTGGCATCACCCTAGCTCACAGCAACCTCAAACTCCTGGGCTCAAGCAATCCTTCTGCCTCAGCCTCCCAAGTAGCTGGGACTACAGGCATGCGCCACCATGCCCGGCTAATTTTTTACATATACTTTTAGTTGGCCAATTAATTTCTTTCTATTTATAGTAGAGACGGGGTCTCGCTTTTGCTCAGGCTGGTCTTGAACTCCTGACCTTGAGCTATCCACCCGCCTCGGCCTCCCAGGCAGTCTGTTTTTAAATACAAAAATGGTAGGCCAGAGGCCCAAGACGACTTCTCTCTCTGCCTGACCTTACTGAGCCCGCCTGACCTTACTGAGCCCGGAAGAAGGGAGGCAACAGTAAAGCCCCAGCCCCTGGATTCTGAAAGTGCCGAATTTCAGAGCACCCTGGACCAGGCTGCCTCCGCAGGTCCACGCACGTTTGCAAGTGTTGATTTCAGCAGCTCTTCCTAGAAACAATAAAGTCAGAAAATGAAAAAGGTGCTGTCTGTGAATAAAATAACCTACTTAAATTAATTTCAAATGCAAACAACAACAATAATAATGTCAAAGGCCAAAGCCCCGCACTAAAGCCTATCGGGGGAAGATATAGAAACTGCTTTTGAGGTTTGTTCCCAGCAGAGGTCATGCAGGGAAACTTAGGTCACAATACGACAGGGTTTAAAAATACGTTACGAGGGGAAAGGTGATGAAATGATCCTCTCGTTCGCAGAACAGTCCTAGGGGAGAATGAGCGCCACTGGCAACAGCGGCTGGGTATTGCACCAGGCATTCCTGTATTCCTCCGAGCATGCCTGCAGCAGCCCTGGGGAAGGGGAGGGATGTGCATGCGTAGGTTTTAATTCTATTCCCTTTTCTGAATAGCTGTATGCTCATCTGGTCTCATTCAGACAAGCAATTTAGTCCTGACCTCCAGTTTAGACCCTTTGGGGAGTAATTGAGTGGTAACTCATGGTGTAAAATATCAATATGTAAACACATGGAGATTCCAGTAACACCAACAGGGCTCCACAAAGCTTCCCATAAAGTTTCACTGGCTTTTTCACTGACTCTGGTCAATGCTTCTTCATTGGCCCTTCCTCCCTTTTGCTATAATCAGATGCCTTTTCTCTTTATTCTTGTGAATTGGACATAAGTCTCAATTAATTTCAAAAAGATCCATAGCTTCTTTTATGCTGCAGAAAAGCCCAGGACAAAGATTAGGAGGAAAGACATTTGTTTGTTTATTCATTCAACAAACACCTTTGCAAGCATAGCACAGGAGTAGGTCATCAAACCCTCTTCCTGGGGACATGGTTCTGTTTCTTCTGCGTGCCACATGTCCTCTCTTAAATCAGTGGCCAGAGTGTCAGCTGACTCCATGACTTGGCCATTCTCTGCTTCTTTTGCAGGGCCCCTGGCCTCTAGCCCGAGTGCCAACCTCAAGGACCCCCTTGGTAAGGAGGAGACAGATCAGACTCTCTCGCCCTCCCCTGAGCCTATAAACCCGAGACTCCAGGAAACTTCATCACTGTGCTAGGGTCCTCAGCAAGTCATCCCAGTAATCAACTTCTGAAGTCAAAGGTGAAGTCTACTAAAATGCTTCAGATGAGACTTTCAAACTAGGCTGCGCCATCTTGTCCTGAAACTTCACAAACTTTCGGCTTCCAAAGAAGAAAAGAAGTCACCAATAACCAGAAACAAACCCCCTGTCACATGGACACTGGTGTGGCTGCTCCGGACAGAGCCCAGCAGGAAAAGATTCTGAGCTTTCAGGGAGGGCGCAGAGGGCAGTTGATTTCTGTACTACAAGTTGTCTTCTCTCGTTTATAAACCCAAGTATGATTTGCAGAGGGGCTGGCAAACAGCTGTTTAATTGTTCGAGGAATTTTCTCTGCATTGATTTTGCTACTTATGTTAGGATTTAAGCTTTACTCAGAAATTTCATCATCACAGAAATTGGCTTTCCCCAGGGTATTTTGCCCAGGAGAACTTTTTCCTCAGTTGTTGAGTGTTTTCCACCTGGTGCCTGATGCCCACTGAGAAGAGGTTCTCCTGACCACCCAGGGGCCCTCCAGATCACAACAGTGATGCTCCCATCCCAGAACACTTAGAAGATTCTAGAAAACAAGGTCCTGTCCGTGCAAGGGTTCCTGCATGACAGGAAGTGTCCCAAGGCTTGAAACAGCACAGCACCACATCAACACGAAGGACATGTGCCAGCCTCAGGTGCCAGGTAGGCTGTGGCGGACACCCCGGAACGTCCTCATGCCTCCAGAAGCTTCACCCTGCAATCTCACTCCTGTCTGTTGCTCAGAGAGGGCCAAGGTGAGCCTCAGAATGTTCCTTGTCACACAGAGCTTTAGGGAAACCAATTTCAAGCAAGGGATTTGATCTTTATTTTTTATCAGTTTGGCTCCACGGAAGGCATATTGGGCCTGTTTTTTTAAAACAAGAAAGAAGGAAAGAAAAGAGAAAGAATGACAAGCCCTGACTTCTGTCTGGCTTGCCCAGCTCCCTTGCTGGGAGGCTCTGGGTGGTCCCTACCCACCCAGCAGCAGAGAAGCCAGTCAGCAGGGGAGAGCTGTTTGGCGCAGGCCTCTGCTGCCCTCCTGGCCCTTGACCGGTCGCAGAGCTAGAGGTTTGCTCCAGCCCCGACTTCACCTCGGAGGTAAACCCAAGAAATTCATGGAGTCCCTCCCCACTGCACGGTCTCTGTTCTCGTGAGACCATTTCACAATGCACGTGCCCCGAGAAACCCCTTCACTCACGACCGGAGAACAGCACGTAGAACGCAGCCACTAGCTAAGGGCTTAAGACATGGAGGACTTTCCACCTTCCTGTGCCCTCTGCCCACAGCTCTTGCATGCGCTGCGTGCTGCCGGCAGCCTGCGTGGTCACCAAGGGCCTGGAGAAGCCCTCCGAGCCTGCTCACCCCGCTGAGCAGCCGTCTTCGCTGAGGAGCCAGTTTTCTCCAGCAGCCATTGAGTAGGTTTGGCAGGTACCCAGCCTTCGTGGGGAAAATAGCAGACCCAGACGCCAGACTCACTCTTGGGACAAGGGAGTTGCTGTCAGAAGGGTAGATCTTCCAACTCTAGAAAGAATTTGTTTTTCTGCTTTATAGGGGATTACAGGTAGGGTTTGAGGCCCACCAGGCAGAAGCAACTTGAGAACTATCTAAACATAAGAGAACAGGGGACGTTCCAAAGTAGAAGTAAGCTTTAATCACTTTGGGCTGTTTTGTAAAGGGCCCAAAGTGTTCACTTATTGCGTAATGGCAATATAAAGGGTTTCCAGGAGTCATGGCATTTTCTATGGTGTCTGCAAATGCCGTGATTCTTATTCTCCCCCACCCCTACTTTCTTTTAGTGATTTGAGCTCTCTGGCCAGCGTGGTTTGGCCGGTGTCACTCATACTTGAGACTGTCGTTGAGCTGCTTCGTTTCATGTTTACAAAGTACCCAGAGCATCGTTCCTGCAGGGAAGCGCGTCACATGTGCTGGGCTCCAGAGTCCCCTGTAGGTCTCTGGCAGCAGGTAGCTTCTGAGAGAACATTACATGTTCAGGGTAACCCCTGTTACAGAATTCCTGGCTTTAGCAGAAGAGAGTGTCAGGATTGGGAAGTCACATTTAACTCTTACAGACTTCTGCTCCGTGATTTCATTTTGCCCCTATGAACCAGCGATCCTGACCTTGGAGCGAGAAATTCAGTTGTAGGTAGCAAATAACTCTACCTTCGCATAATCCCTGGTGATTTTAACAACCCCATGACCCCAGATTTCAGCCAGCGGTTTTGTGACTGGAGTTTTTTTGAGCCCCTCATTCTCAGTGACAGCCCTGGTTTGCAGGTTCGGAACTGGGCAGCAGGGAATCTGGCAACCGTGTTTGCCTGTGATCACATGGACTTGAGTCATTTTTGTTATTTGGGGTGGAAAATTGAAATGATTCAAGTTTTTTTTTTTCTTAGAAAAGCAAATATTGTGTTTTTGTAATAAATGCCTTTCAGCAAAATTGTGGAGGGTCATTCATCCGGTAGGGACCCACCTGAGGCACAGTGCTGACGCATCACAGTGGTATGACTGGGTCAGCCTTCGGTAAACAAAGGTGGCACTAATTGGCCCAAAATGTGATAAGACTCACTGGCCTCAGGCAGGACCAGTCCAGTTCCCTTACTTCTCTGCACACCAGTTTCTAGATTTCCATCTAAAGCAAAGCTGATGTTTATAGTCTCACTGAGCAGGTTTTTGTACTTTAAAAAATAGTAATTTCACAAACTGATGACTTTTTAAAAATAGTCAAACCTTCAGCAGACAGAAGCAAGGAAATTTAGCATGACGGTGAATGACTGTCAAAAGTGTCTTCAGCAGTTAAGTCTGTAGCTCCTGCAAGCCACAGGTTGTGGGGGGTGAGGGGGTGACCCTTGACTTTGTGATGTGAGTTGATTGATCAGACCCTTAGCCTTACAAATGAGATCACGCAGATCCAAGAGCCATGCAAATCCAGTCTTCCTGACCTTCCTCAGGTGGTACCGCCCGTGCTCCGCCGACCTGTTGTGTTTGTATCACGTGGAGGTTTGATGCATCCTTTGAAACTTACTGTGATGTTGTGTGTGTAACTGTTACATTTATTAACGTGTCTACTGCAGGGGAATGTCCGCATCTGAAGGGAGATTCAACGTGAAACAGCCATCGTTTTAGTTGCACTCGTTATCTATGTATGACATACACATCAAGTGAATGTTTGCTTATGTTTTCAGGTCTACAATGTTTAGTAAATGTAAGTAAGGAAAAAATTTGATAAATATGGTAAATTAAGTTATAGTATGTCATTTGATTCTTATTTTGCTGTCTCCTATTTAATTTCCCTGAGACTGCACATCTAGGTGCAATCTTGGGTGGGAGAGACCTTCACGCGTAACCCACCTTTGCAGGCGTGTGCGTGGGCGCCAAGGCACACGGCGGCAAAGGCGGCCACGCCGGGAAAGCACACGGCTCCACTGACAGCCGCCGCTTGCTCTCCAGTTAACCTTCTTTTCCTCTTTAACTCTGACTTACTGTGATGATTTAATAAAGTGGAAACACAGCACTTAGGTGCTATATGTTTCATTCATTCTCATTATAGTTTGTAGGAAAATAAAGTTTATCCTGGTGTCTAATAAAAAGGTGGTTTGCATTTTTTAATTGGACAGAGTTGTTCAAAAGCGTTTTTTAACCAAAGCCTAAAAATGTATCCAAAATGGTAGCTAGTACCAATCCCAAGAGGTTTACAAATGTGTTTGTGTAAAATTGACCTCTCGGTTCATAGCATGGAATGCCGAGATCGAATCACAAGAGGATCTGAGTCGAAGCATCATCGTTCTCATCTACGTAAGGCCATTCCTCTGTTCGTGAGTAAATGGCTGGGTCAGTACTGCCTGCTTCTGCGGTTCCTGTCAAGGGCCACAATGAGCTACGCCCCTTGCATCATCTCCCCAGGCAGCACCTATACAAGTCACCCTTTTAGTGGTCTGGAGTCCCTGTCCCTCATGAGCAGGAGGCAGACTTTGAGGGTGTGTCTTTGTGGATAAGTGACAGACAAGATGTAATAATGGCTTCCTGCAGGTGTGGCCAAAGCCAGGTTGATGGCCCTGCCTCAGACTCCAGCATCACATGATGGCCTGGTCTGGTGGCCTCTGCCAGCATCCTGGGCTACTGCCATGTGCTGGACAGCAGTCAACTCTCAGGACATTGCACAACCAAGAAGTCATTTATTTGCCCATTTAGCAACTATTTGTTAAGCACCTGTAACTCGTAAAACATTTCAGTGGCCTCAAAAAGGGTCTAGTGCCTTCCTGGGAGTGTCAAGTGGAGCCTGAATCATTTGGCCTTTTATTTTATTTTTTTTTGGCTTTTGACTGATAGCAAGAACTTGCTTAAAGGTATGTTCTGCTTTTAACACTCGGTTCCTCTTAGAATAAAGCTCGAGGTGGAGTTTTAGAGCTTTGTGGCGTGGAAGTAGTGGTTCTCAGCCTTGTGCCTCAGCATCACTTAGGAAGCTTCTGAAGTAAGATGCAGATTCCTAGGCTCATCCGCCACCTAGATTCCGATCCATCAGGTCTGCGGTAGAACCTCAGCATCTGCATTTCTTGAAGCTACTCAGGGGATTCTGACCTGCAGAGAGATTTGGAACTTGGGCCATCCTCATCAGTGATGCCATGGGCAGCACTGACCCCCGTCACGCCCCCCGCCCACGCCCTGCATGTGTACCATGGAGGGGGCCTGAGCCCACTTTCTGGAGAGCAGCTTGTTGCCCCACAGCAAGGAGCTACGCTCCTACCCTTCACAATTCAGCTTTACACTTGGCCCTCCAAGACTCCCTGGAGAGTCCCCCCAGGATAATTTAGGGGTACTTTTCAGATCTGGAAATGGTTATTTGAAATCCAAAGGATATTATTATGAAAGTCTCATAAAAACACTTTATTATATTTTATTTCATTTTTTTTTGAGATGGAGTCTTGCAGTGTTGCCCTGGCTGCTCTTGAACTGCTGGGCTCACATGATCCTCTGGCCTCAGCCTACTTTCTTATAGCAAAAAGATGGATGGGTGGAGAGCCATTCCAGTCCATTGTGTTCCATGTAAGTGATCAAGTTATCTTTAAGAAATACTCATGAAATCTTAGGTCATATATGCAAGACCTTCAGCAGAATTCCAAAAAAGATCCAACTTCCAGTGGTTCCAAAAGGACCATTGCTACAAGTAGTGCTCTCATCCATCTTTCTTGGCTAAAGAAAGAATATTCTTAAGGGACACCCTAGCCATAGTATAATTCTGTAAGTATTCCAGGGAAAAAAAATGCCAGAGTTATTTGTGTTTCCTACAATGAACAGTATCTCCCAGTGAGAAGACTCCGACTTTTATATTTGCTCACTTCTGTACACATTTGAGCTGGCATTATGGTGCTGTGTATGTGCGTAAACTAAATTGAGGCCAGTTTGGTTTATTAAACCATTTATGTCAAGGGGCACTATTATCCTTTGCTCTTCCTTCTATAAATGGAAATAGTTTTAGTTGCATTTCATTTTTCAAGCCAAAATGTGAAGGTCATGGAATTAGAACACAAAGTAAACTTCATCTCTGCACATTTGGTTTACTCAAGGCACAGATCTACAGCTGGAAAGGTTGTCCTCCATACTTCAGCCACGTCCTTCTATAGGTGCAAAAGTCAAGGCCCAAAAATGGCTCACTGGTTTCACATAGCCAGAAAGTGGGCCTTCAGGCAGGAGCTGAGTCTCCTAGTCCCCACTTCTTGATGACACCCTCATTTAGCAGCAATCATCGTCCTTAACCAGTGCATGGACTGTTGAAAATGTAGTTTCCATGAACCTTTTGGCCACTGTAAAGGTGTCCCTACTGCTAAGTCTGAGGCCACCCTGACTCTACTCTCATACGGACCAGCCACGACACAGACCAGGGTCTTCGCAGCGTGGGAGACTCTTGCCGACTCTCCCCACATACAGAGAAGAAAATGCTGGAATTAACCTATCTCTGAGCCCCCAGAAACCACTGGATAGTACCTCCCTGGCAAGACAAATTTCTCTGCTTCTGAAAAGCAGACGTTGGGACAAAGGACCTGGAGCAAAAGCGGGTTTCCTATGCTTGTCGGTGTGATGTCCTGGCCAGTCTGCCAGCCACACATTTATTAAGCACTTGCTACAGTTTGGTCAAAATTATTTATCGTCTCCTAAAAAAAGTTTTATGTTTCAGGAGTTTCAGAGAAAGAAGGAAAGGCACATCAATGTCATTATATGCCACTAGAGCCACCCTTGAGTGGAGAAGAAAGAGACTTGCTTCCAAAACCGAGGTCAGAGGTTCTTAGCATGCTGCTTGCTGCAACGTCGGCTGTATGTTCACCCTCAGAGATCATGACAAGACCAGCCGACAGCCCAGGAAGGCAGGGCCGTGTCAAGGAATAGTGATGTTCTCTCTGCCCCAAAGGAGCTCTCTGAGGTGCCCTCCAAAACAGTCAAACAAACAGCAGCAGCAAAACAGCAGGAACTCTCTGAAGTGATGCTCTTTCTGAGTAATAGAAAAGAATTTTCTGGAATTGGAGATTGCTTCTTTTTTTGTCATTGTTAGCATTTTAAATTAAAAATACTTTTAATAAGACTTAAGTCTCCACTGTCCTAAGTTAAGTTGCATAAGATGAGGTGGGTGAGACATTTAGAACAAGCTGTCATGTTAAGAAATATTTGTCTGGAAGATCCTGCCTTTTACAGAAAGAAAGTAAGAGGAACTCGGAAGTCCCAGCTAGCATCCTCCCTTCCGCACAGTGTCAAACATGAACAACTCCAATCCGAGAACGTTATGTTTCAACGTTACGTGATTGAAAATTCTATTTAAAACATTATTTTAGGAATGAAAGAATAAATGCATACATTATCTCTGGGACAAGAGTGCCCTTTCTTACGTGTCCAGGTGTAATTTTTAATCTTCCATTTGCATGTCCCCCGCCCCCCACTGTCCAAATGCTTGCTGAGTTTGACATGGAATATTTTACATGAAGAGGCCATACTCACCAGCCCCTCCTTGGCTTGGGGCCTTAGGGCTCTGAAAATTGGATTGTGCTTCTCACTGAGGGTGTGAAGTGGTAAGGGGCTTGCTATTATAGATCCTGAAAGGATCTTTTTGACTTCAGAAAATAGCCTGGCAAAGAAAGGCTTTTTTCTGTGAATACTCAGGGACTGCATTATGCCCCTCAGATGACAGAGGAGAGTACTTCGGATCAATATTCCCTAAGAAATGGGCGCCGGGCTAAGTGCAAGCGGAGGGCCTCAATAACAGGTCTCCCTCCCTCCCGACCCGCAGAGCATCCGCGGCAAATCTCTCCGAACAGTTTGAACCAGTGAGGGCTGCACGCTAATGGCATCATCTTCTCTTCCTTTTAAAAAATGTCACTACATTCTGTCCTTCATGGTGAAGGCTGATTACGGGCCCACTGGAAATGGTTATTTCTGCGGCTTCCTTCAGAGAAATTCTGGCATCTTTACTTCAGGCACCAGGAAAAGCGAACCCCTGGAACTGTTTCGCCCCAAAGGCAAGAGCAGAATGCCGGTGGGGAAACTCGAGGAAATGAGAGCTTCTCTTGATCAAGGAAGATGTGTTTACCAGTTATCAAGATTTTGTAACTGAAATAGCCAAAGGACAGATGTGTGTGTTACATCAGGTATTCTATACTTTTTTTCTTCTAAAAATAATGATCTCCCCCATTCCAACCCTTCTCTCCCTACAATTGATAAATAGGTTATTCATAAGAATATTCTCTCTAGGAGAGAGCCTTCTCTCCAGATTAATGCAAACACTACAAAAATAGAAAGTTTTCTTTTTTACAGAAATAGCACCATATAGTACACATTATTCTACAACTTCCTTTTAAAACTTTACAATGTCATGGGCACCCTTCCCTCTAATTTATCATTTTTGACAGTGGCATATTATTCCTTGATATAGATGCACCCTGATTTATTTAGCCCATCTGTGGATATTAAGGTGGTTTCTGATATTTGTTATAACAAATATACCCGTTATAAACACCATCACACCTATATCCTGACATACTGCTGCTTTCACTTCTGTAAGATAAATTCCCAAAAACATGAAATTACAGAGCAGAGAGTATATGTAATTACTATGGACTGAATGTGTGTGTTGCCCCCAAATCCATATGTTGAAGCTCTGACTCCCAATGTGATGGTATTAGGAGGCAGGACCTTTGGGAGATAATTACAGTTAGATGAAGTCATGAGGGTGAGGCCTCCATGATGGGATTAGTGCCCTTTTAAGAAGAGGCAGAGACCAGAGCTGCTCTCTCTCTCTCTGCCATGTGAGGACACAGTGAGAAGGAGGCAGTCTGCAAGCCAGGAGAAGGGCCCTCACTGGCAATCAAATCTACTGGCACCTTGATTATGGACTTCCCAGCCTCCCGAACTGTAAGAAATAAATGTCTGTTGTTAAAGCCACCCAGTCTGTGGTATTTTGTTATAGTAGCTTGAGCTAAGATACCATTGTAGTTCTGAGTTTGTCGTTTCCTTAGAATCTTTCTGTGTGTCCCGTGGCTTAGGTCAGGGACTCTGCCATGTACTCCCATAGCATCCTACATATTTCCTCTGAGATGGCTTGTAACAGTTTGTTACATAGACTTGTTTAATGTCTATCTTTTCTGTTAGACTGTAAGACCATAAGCACAGGAACCCACTTACATTAGATTCCCAAAGCCCATCACAGTGCCTGAGACACAGTAGGCATAAAATACATATTTAATAAATGAATGAGTGAATAACTCAATTGCACCATGCTGCCATCATATTGCATATTTCCTATTTGTTTCCTGGAGTGCCAGGCCAAAAAATCCTCACCCATCAAGACTCAGCATCTCTTCTTGGGGAGCCACCTTCATATTCCCACGTAAAGCTAGATACCTCATTTCTGTTTTCCCACAGAAAGACCCCTATCACTAATGTTTTGCCATTGTTTATCTCTCACACATGCCCATTAAGTTATGAGCAACTTGAAGGCAATTATCATTTTAAGTATCTTTCTGTCATCACTGCCTATGATTCAGTCCATGTTTGCTTGAATGAATGATAAATGATTCACTTGAGAAGGAAGAAGTTTAAGTAATACTGATGGATGGGGTTATCCTAACTAGTCAGTGATTCCAACTCTTCATTACCCTATTTGGGAGGAATTATAAACATACAAGAAACAATATTTTATTTTTAAAAAGAGATGTCAAAAATAAGATTGTATTCCACTATTTTTTGTTTAACAACTCTTTTTTCTATTTGTGATTCTTCTAATTATCACTCTCATTTTCTGACTTTACTTTCTGTAAATATTTTGGAAATAAAAATCTATAGAAGGAAAAGATTTAAATTCCAAGAATTGGTGAACTGTTCTATCTCAGACCTCTGCCATTGACTGGTCACAAGACATTGATGGAACCACTTTATGTCTCTGGAATAACTCCATTATGCCTCACATGAATTGTGGCAATCTTGACTGTAAAAATACAGCAAATGGCCTCTTAAATCCCTTCTCACTCCCTGCTCCTGCCATGGGCTTTCATTGCTGCTGAGGCTTTATCCAGACAATTTCTCCAGCTTGAAGAACATTTTGTATTATTTGAGACCATTATAGATAGCTCACATTGATTTATCATAATTTTACTAGTTTTTCTTTGAGACTATGTGCTTCCTTTTTTTAAAAAAAATTTCAGGTGAAATTAATATAGCATAAACCATCTTATGTTACATGAACTAACCATCTTAAAGTGTAATTAACTATCTTAATGTGTTAAATTCAGAAGCATTTAATACATCCACAGGGCTGTGCAAACATAACCACTACCTACTTTCAGAACATTTTCATCATCCTCAAAGGAGATCTTACAACCACTAAGCTGTCATTATCCATTGCTCCCTCCCCCCAGCTCCTGGCCACCGCTAATGTTATCTGTGTCTGTGGATTTACCTATTCTGGATATTTCATGTAAGTAGAATTATATTAATACAAAACCTTTTGTGTCTGGCTTCCCTCATTTAGTGCAGTATTTTCAAGGTTCATCCATATTGTAACATGTATCTACTTCATTCCTTTCTATGGCTGAATAAAATTCTATTGTATGGATATGCCATATTTTGTTTATCTATTTACCTGTTGATGGACATTTGGGCTCTTTCCACCTTTTGGCTGCTGTAAGTTGTGCTGCTATGAACATGTCAGCTTCTTAAAGACTGGAACGATTTTATTTTATTTTTATTTTTTATTTTATTTTTTTTTGTTATTTGGAGATAGGGTCTTGCTGTGTTGCCCAGGCTGGAGCGCAGTGACATCATCATAGCTCACTGGAACCTCAAACTCCTGGGCTCAAGCAATCTTCCTACCTCAGCCTCCCAAGTAGCTGGGACTACAGATGCATGCCACCATCTCCAGCTAAGTTTTCTATTTTTTGTAGAGACAGGGTCTTACTCTTGTCCATGCTGGTCTCAAACTCCTGACTCAAACAAGCGCTAGGATTACTGTCATGAGCCTCCACACCTGGCCCAAGACTAGAATTACTTATCTCAATATTCTCTGTGCCTGGGTAATTGATTAACCAAAAGTCTTGTTGATAACAATATAAATTACTATTTTAATGACTGTTCAAAGGTAAGTTCATACACATATACACCCACAAATCCTGCTTCTTTTCCTGTCTTCCTCATCCCAAGTAACAATGCCAACACCCACGTAGAGTAGCCCAAGCCAGAAAACTCACCTCCATTTTCCATATTTAATTGACCACCATGTCCTATCAATTCTAAATTCTAAATGTCTTTCAAATCTGCCCTTTCTCTCTGTCTTCATTGCTTCAGCCTTATGTTAGGGCCTCATCCTCCCTGGCCTACACTATCACAGTATTTTTCTAAGTGACTTCACAGTCTCTGGACTCTTTCCAGTGCTGCTTGGTTATCTTACTAAAACATAGACCAGATGGTTTCATTCTCCTGCCTAAAACTCTCCAGTGGTCGTCCATGGATTATACATTAAAGGAAGACTCCTTGATATGGCACAAGATGCCCTCTATAATTTCTCTCCTTTACCCAACAGCCTATTTTCCTACTGGTCTTTAATTATACCCCAACTACTAACTTTGAATATGTATTGATCGTCCCCAAATGTGCCTCCTCTTTCATGTCTCCCTTCACTCAACAAATTTTAAATGAGTACCAACTCTGACTCCAACCACGATAAATTTTATAGACACTTTGTTGAATAAGACAGGCAAGGTCCCAACCCTCACAGAGCTTAATGTTATAGAGCAGTGGTGATATTGACATTTGAAGTGGATAAGTCTGTCATGGGGTCTGTCCTGTGCATTGTAGGATGTTCCCCAGCATCCTTGGCTTCTGTTCACTAAATGCTAGTAGGATGACAGTCAAAAATGTCTCCAGATACTGTCAAATGTTCCCTGGTGGACAAAGTTGCCTTGGGTTGAGAACTGTTCTAGAGGGAGATCATTATAACATTAATTATCTAAGTACAAATTATGATAAATGTCACCTCCCATGACACACATTGTACCGTCTTTCTAAAAAGAGTTTTACTCTCCTTTCTGCCTGGTGAATTTCTCCAAGACTCGGTTTCATCATTCCCTTCTCCTGGAAGCCTCTTCAACTTACCCATGCAGAACTAGTTACTTCTCATTCTTTGATCCTCTTTCTGAATTCCCTTATACCTTGTTGATACATTGTTCTCTGCATAAATGCAAAATATCTTTGTTTTAGAGAGTTAATACATTATTTTCTCAGGTTAGGCAAAGTAATCCCTCCCCATTAGTAAACTGCTCTTACTTCAAATTTCAGTAAACAAAGGATTTCAGTATATGCAGATTTCATTTTGTATACTTTTTCCCAACCACAAGAATTTTAGTTACAGTATATAAGAATTATGAATCACTCTTGTTGGGAATAATTAGAAAAAGAGGAAATTGGGTGATGGGAATTAAAAAGTAAAGGAAAGCAGATGGCATGGCAGTGACAGAGATTTTTGCCTGGAGGATTTAGGAAATAAGGGAATCTGAGGAGACGTAAACCAGGACCTTAAAATGGCACTCCCACAGCTGCAAGGAAGGAGAGAAGTGATATTTGTGTAAAAGGGGCCGGATGGCGTGCACTTTGGGGAGTTACCTCTGGGACTGAGGATGCAGGAGTCAACAATTCCAAATCATAAAATCAAAAAGGCACTGCACATTTGGATGGAGGATCAGATACAGGGTAAAGGGTCTTTTCATATTTATATTATCTTTAACAAAGCAAAGCAGATTTATGGGCATTTCATTGAAATAGCAGGGGAGAGAGACCCTGAGAAATTTCACTGGAATAAGAGATGGTAAATGGAAAGCAATAATTCAAGATGTGAAAAATGTCACTGATCCTTCTTTATTTAGCATGCTGTCTTGATGGTTCTACTTTAGAGATGATACAAAGAAGATTTCTAAGGGCTTGCATTTAATCCCTCTATAATTTTATTGCCCCCCTAAAATCTAATGTACTTCAGACTGCAAAATCTCCTTTCCCTCACAATTGGGAAGAACCTGCTGTATTCATACCAGTCACCTGAAATTAGAATCTCTACCCTCAACACATAATAAGAACTCCACCATTGCTTGTTAAATACAAGATTCAGAACAAGATGTGGCAAGAGGAACTGGCAAAACCCATTCTCTTCTCTCAGATGGAGATCCTGAGAGAAAAGTGGAAACTGGGAGCAGGCATGGCAGGAATGGACTCAGCTGCAGGCAATAGGTGGAAGTCAGAGCAGAGAAAGCACAGAGACAACAAGCCAGAGCTGCTACTCTCCAGATTGTTGTAAGGATTAAATGTTGCAAAATATTCTAGACAATTGCCAGATGTTATAAACAGAAACAAACTTGCAGTCAAGAGACCAGTCCCCTAGTTATAGGCTAGCTAGTCAGGTAGCCTCTCTAGGCATGTTTTCTCATTTACAGAATTGATTAATTCATGCAACTAGCACTTACTGAATACCTGTTGTATACCAGACACTTATTAGACATTAGAAATATGGTAGAAAAACAAATCTTAATTCCACACATTTACAATTACAATTTGGATGATATTTAAATTATCTTCCAACTCTAAAATTTTATGACTTATAATTAATAAAATAAGCTTTTCTCTATTCTTAAAGCACTGTCTTCTTCATAAATTTGATTTAATAAAATAAAATATTTATGAGCTATCAGGGAATAATCAGGTGTTACTATTGGGTGAACTGGCTAAAATGCATGCATGTATTATTTAAGCAAATTTCGTGTGTTGATTGCCACACTATCAATAAAAGGAAATTTTAAAATGCATAGATTAAACAGCAAACCATCAGTGAAGAAAATAACCAGTATTTACATTTAAGTTCCTTATTTTCCAGTTATGTCATACCAAATCAATATTGATTTATTGAGTAAATATTTGTTGAGCATCTCTAATTCAGCACTATGCTGTAAAAGGGTGAATAAAACAGGCATAGTATCTCTGCTATGAAAGATCACACATTTAAGTGAAGCCAGTTAGTGAACAATTACCTCTTTTAATTAATTAGTCAACTAGTCTGGTGACAGATATTAGATATTAAAAGTACAAGCTGTTTTAAAAATGTGCAACAGAAGGACTTGACCCATTCTAGGATATCTAGGAAGCCTTAGACAAGGCACTTCAGCTCTCTGAGCATCGGTTTTCTTACTTGTAAAATTGGAAATAATATAACATACCCCACCAACAATTAGATAATGATTGTTGACACTTTGAGACAATTTATGTAAAATTCCTACCAATAGCACTTACACTATATAATAGGTAGTTATGATGTCACATTAAATAACTGGAAGATTATCACACAAATAGAACATTCCAATGGTCAAAATCAAATTTTAAACTTTAAAGAGTTCATCAGTATTACCATTAACTTAATTGGGTAGTTATTTTTAAATTGAAATATAAACTATATTAATTCCGCATATGGTTTCACAGAGAATTAAATCTTTATAACTCTTTTTCTACACGTAATATACGAACCAGAGTATGTATCTTGATTCAACTTAATGTGTGGATCAATCGATTACCAACAACCAGACTTTTTCTTGCAACTGAAGTAAAAGTCTCCCTATTTCTACCAGCTATTTGAGAAGAATTGAAAAATATGATTCTGGAAACCAAGCCAACCAAAGTTCTAATAAACCAGCAGTAGACTTTTGGAATGCATCAGCATTCTGCCGCTCTTCAATTTAAGGATGAATTTGGAACTGGCTGAAAAAAACGTAATCAGCATCTTCTCAAAGAAAAAGGTGGACTTAATTGAAAGCTGAAATTTGTGTGCCCTAATCCATCTCTCTGAATTACGGGGCTTAGAATAGTCAATAACAAGATACCATGAAACGACTATTTCCACACAATCTGTACACAAGAATACTCAGAATCATGTCTAAGTAAAGTGATAGTATATTTCATGTTTCTAAACTTGAAAAATGGGACACTGAAGATTAAACTGGGATTCATAAAATATGAAATAAATAGACTCTGTCTACACATTTAAAGGGAACTCATGAAAAAAATTGATCACTTCCAAGATGAAAAAAAAATCTATATGCACTTAAATGTTCTTGCTTCAATACTAAACAACAAAGGAGGAGGAGCATAACAGAAGAAACCTAACGAAAAACATTTTCATCAAGGGCTTTAGAATGGGAGTTAGCGTTAAAATTAAACAGCTGATTCAGATGGCTTCATTCTGAACACGCATAATCCTCTTGCATATTAATCCTAATATCATCCTTAAACCACACCCAGTTCTCTCCCGACTTCTAGTATAATTAAAATTTGGCACTAGATGTGTTTATTACCTCACCTCTCTTTCTTCCACTTTCTCTCACTTGGATTCTGTTCCGCTGAAACCACCCTCACCAAGTTCACCAGTGACCTCCAAGGTACTAATTTATATAATCTTTTTAGTCTTACTTGACCCCTCAGAAAAATATGAAACTTTTCAGTACTCTAAAAAACTATACTCTCCTCCGCCGACAAACTACCAGTTGCCTTTCCTTCTGTGACACAGACAGCATCGTTTTTCCTCTGTCCAATGTGACTGCTCTTCTCGGTTGCCTTGATGGTGTTTCCCCTTCTGTCCATTCTTTACATACTGGAGTTCTTCAGGGTTTTGTCTGAGGTTTTATTATGCTCTACTTTCGTACACACATGCAACCTGGGGGGTGGCATCCATTCCCATGACATCGGTAATCTGATGACTCCCTTATCTATAAATCAAGGCAAAATATAAATTGTGAACTTCAGATCTAAATATCTAATTATCTATGAGATCTATCCACTTGGATGGTCCATAATCACCCAAACTGAACGTGACTGGCCTCTTTATCCCCCCCTCCCTCACTTCAAGCTCTCTCCCCCTCAAATGTTCCCTAACTCAATGCACGGTACCTCTAGCCAGCCAGTCGCCAAAGCCAGAAACTGGTGACAATCCTCGAGTCTTCCCTCTTCCTCATTCCTCACAACCAAACGTCACTGTTTTCCTTCTATTTCGAAATCTCACCAACTTCTCTTGAACTCCATCACTGTTACCCTAGTTCAAGCCACCGCTGTTTTCCCCCAGAATCACTGCTGCGGCCTCTGATTGCCCTTTCTCTACTACGTTCCCCTTCCAATCATTTGTCCACATTGCAGCCAAAGTTGTCTTTAAAAGCACTGTCTGGTTATATACTTTCTCTGTTTAAAACAATCCAAACACTCCGGTGGCACAGTTAAGAAAACATGAACACCAGAATACAGCTTAAAAGGTCCTTTTAGATCTGGTCCCAGCAAAATCAACCAAGCTCATCTCTAGCTCCTTCCTCTGTTCTCCCTATTTTTCTCCAAATCCCATCATGCTGAAATGCTTTCCATTCCTCAGATTGCCAGATTTTTCGAATGTCTCTGTGCCTAGACCACTCTCCTACCTCTTTTTAAAATTCTGTTCCCATTTAAGGTGTAAACAAGAATGTTGCATCCTCTAGGAAGCCCTCCTTAACTGCCCCTACCTAAATCTAGATTAGATGTCCATGTTAAAGCCCTCCTTAAACACATAAGCACTCTACTCCTCCATCATCATACTCATCATATTCTTCTCTGTGCTCCAACAGATGCTAAGCACCCTGAGAGCAATGACGATGTCACTCTGTTTCATAATTACACACCCACCAACTAGTACAGTGCCTGAGATAACATTGATAAGCCCCCTGAGAGCAATGACGATGTCACTCTATTTCACAAATACACACCCACCAACTAGTACAGTGCCTGACATAACATTAAACATTACTTGAGTGAATATACATCTTGTCATGTAAATAATCAACAGCAACTGAACATCCTAATTGATATGACCTAGAGCAGGAATCTCCATGCCTTCTAAACAAATACCACAGAAAGAAGTCAGCCCTTAAACTTTTCAGCTGCCACCTTAAGTATCAGCAAATACCTTCCTTCTTAGCAACTGTTTGACAACCAACTCAACTAGAACTGGAACTACCATGAAGTAGTGTAGTGCTGGTGCTTTTCACAGAGTGCAGCCTCAGTAAATGTTTGAAAGGTGATATCAGTCAGATGTTAAACTTTGATCAAAGAAAGAAGTATAAGTTTAAGACCACATGGCCTTATCAGGGTTCTGCATTCCTTTATCAGCCAGATTCACAACCATTCACTTGTCATACATAAAGGCGTGCCCAAGTTTGTAATCTGTGGGATTTGTAAGAAGGTGAAGAGATCATCTTTTCTTGCATCAGAAAATAATTTGGGAATAGGAAGCCAGGTGTTCACTGTCTAGCAGCAACATTGCAGAAGTTTTTGGTCTCCTCTGCCTCCTTTCTCCCAGCTCTCCACTCTCAGCCTTGACCTCACCCCACTCCCTCTTCTTTCCTTCTCCTCTGTGTCTGCTCCCTCCCCACCCACCCCCCTCACATCATCAAGGCCATTACTGGGGCACCCTTTAAAGCTTGGATCAGCTCTCCCAGTCCCACGCCCATCCACGCAAAAAGCTGCTCACTATTTGGAGTCACGAAAATATTTAACAGAGATCTAAGTGTAAGCATTGAAGCATTCCTGCTTTAAAACAAACACCTAACCAACTATTTTCCCCTAATAAATGATCAGTAAGTGAAAGAGTATCAAAAGTGTATGTAAAAACGGCTGGAAGTGGAATCTCTTTCTCACTTTAAAAAAGAAAAGTTCCTGTTCCGTTTTCTCCATTTTCATTGTTTCTTTCTAGATCCAGGGCCTCCCAGCAAACGCTGATGAATGCCTGCTCCAAACCCTGCCACATCAGCAGGGAGGGCGCTGGCAGCATTTGGTATTTGCATCAGTTTCCAGGAATGCTTTTCAAGTTATCAGTTCACTCTGCCCTCCTTAGCAGAGATGTTTTTCCTCTAAGTTTATAGATGTGTGCTTGAACTTATATTTCCCTAATTCTCACACACTAGCTAAGGATTTTTCTTTTTTTGCTAAAAGGGGAATTATAATCACTTCTAAAAAATGTTCTACATTTTAAACTATTTTTGACAACAACAACACCCACAATGAAATGTTTAAAATCTTGGGCAGCTATTGCAAATCCAATGATCTGGCTAATTTGACCCCAGAAGAGCTATCAGAAGTAAAAGTGACCTCACTGAAAGGTATTTGGAGGGTTTCTTTCATAAATCTGTTGCCTTACATACCTGAGTGATTTTGTCCAGTATTAATCTCTGCCTTTTAGCTACATAGGACAAATGCACAAATAATGTTCCGCAAAGGCAATTCAACAGAGTGGTAATTTAAAAAACAATTATTGGTCTTCTGATTAATGCAGAAAAAAACATTTGGCTATATAGTGTAGACGTTTCTCTTTCTTGATAAAAGTAATTTCCACCTTTAAAATTTCTGGTTAGTTCTATAAACAGTGATACTTTAGTTAAAGGGTAGAAATGTTCTTGGAATATATAACCAAACCTCAGGTCTTTTGTTGTCATTGCTAGAACATATAAAACTTTAAACATTATTGCGTAGTTAGAAACAAATGTGAATGTGAATTCCTCCTTATAAACAACCTCCTAGGACTGACCAGACGCACTTTCAAATTCTTTCACTCCAAGTTATTTCAAAAAATCTTCCAAAGTTGTCTCCCAAGTCAGTGCTTTTAATCACAATAAAATAAGAGTGTATTATAGTTTTTGGTTATTCACTTTTACTTACATTAACATTTTTTCTTTTAAGTTTAGAAACAGTAACCAGTTTAAGTATATTGAGTTTCTTCAGTTTATAGCAGCTGCTGAAGGAGTTAATCTATGCAGAAATTCTTTAAGGCAAAACAGGAAAGGGGGGCTGGGGGTGGGAGAAGGGAAGGAGAAAAGATGATTCTCAAGGAACTACAGCCCACTGGTTTCTGGTTTCTGTTTCGCAGAGACAGAGCTGACCTGAAGATGCCCCCTTTGCCATGACTCCTGGGATAGAAGGGCACTCGGACTTGTCCACACCACTGCCTCACCGAGGGTGCTAGGCCAGCAGCAGAGAGGCCTGAGACCTGTGGCCTTTCAGACAGAGCCCCCCCGCCCCCGCCCCTGGAATGACGGTCCCAAGAGGTTTGTTTGAAAGGGCACTCGGTATTTCACAAAGCACAGGACCTCCGCATCGCATCCCACTTTCACTGCCTCAGCAAGGGAATAGGGAAGTTGAATGTCGAGGAGAGAGTTAACATCCAAGTTGGTGGGGCACTGCTTGGGGTGTTACCAGAGAAGACTGCACATAACCCGATTAGAAGGCCCTCACCGTGGGCTAGGAGTTTTCTCCTGGGTGGGTAGAGGAGTCAGGATGAAGGCAGAGAGGGGCCTGGGCATGGGCTGTAAGAAAGGGGTCTGTGAACGGGCAGCAAGGTCAAGAGGGCCTGGGGCTCACTGCAGGGTTATCTGGGTCCAGGCTCAGGATAAAGCTGGGGAATCCGGACTAGCAGTCTGTGGACAAGAGGAGGGGGGACTGGAAACATGAAGGGATTGGGATGGCATCTCCACCACAACCTCGGGAAGAAGAGACTGGAGAGGTCCTGGGTCTCCAGATCCGTTGCAGTCACTTCACAGCTCCAGATAATTCCCCAAAAGACCTGGATTAGATTTAGCCTCATTAGAGGCAAGCCAAGAGGTCAGGAGGTCGAAAGACTCCCCAAGTGACTTGGTCTAGAGGGCGCAAAGCCCATCCGGGTGCCGCGATGCCCTAGCCTGCTCCCCACCCCACCCCCCAACAGTAGGCGTCCTCCGACGGACTGCAACCCCACCATCCACAGACGGGACCTCCCCACACCCTCTCCTGAAATCATGAGAGAGAGAGAGAGTTACTGCTGAAAAAGTGGGCGCGCACACGCCCCAGAGCTAGAGAAAAGCTGGACGGGGACGGGGGGGCGGGGTGGAGGGGGCGGGGAGGGCGGCCTCCGGCTGCGCCACGCTGTCGCGTCTTCCCTCCCTCCTCCCCTACCCCTCCGCGCCCACCGCCTCCCCTCCACCCTGCAGGTGGCCTGCAGGTGGCCTGCAGGACATCAGGTGAGGCAGGACTGGACAGCTCCTGCTTTGATCACCGGGTTCCCGGTCCCTCTACAGCCGCCGGGCTGCCCTGAGATCCGCAAACTTTGCCCACGTCGGTGTCTGCAGAGCGCTCCGACGTGTCCAAAAGTGTTTCCAAACTTGGAAAGGGCGGGGGAGGGCGGAGGTATGCAGACAGCGAGTCAGAGTTTCCCCTTGAAAGCCTCAAAAACTGTCCACGTCCTCAAAAAGAATGGAACCAATTTAAGAAGCCAGCCCCGTGGCCACGTCCCTCCCCCGTTCGCTCCCTCCTCTGCGCCCCCGCAGTCTCCTCCCAGCTGTGGCCGCCCGGGCCCCCAGCCCCAGCCCTCCCATTGGTGGAGGCGCTTTTGGAGGCACCCTCCGGCCAGGGAAACTTTTGCCGTATAAATAGGGCAGATCCGGGCTTTATTATTTTAGCACCACTGCAGCAGGAGGTTTCGGCTAAGTTGGAGGTGCTGGCCACGACTGCATGCCTGCGCCCGCCAGGTGATACCTCCTCCGGTGACCCAGGGGCTCTGCGACACAAGGAGTCTGCATGTCTAAGTGGTAGACATGCTCAGCTTTGTGGATACGCGGACTTTGTTGCTGCTTGCAGTAACTTCGTGCCTAGCAACATGCCAGTGTAAGTGTTTTCAGCTTGTTTGGGGCACACCGGGAAGAGAGAGGTTAGATGGGTGGGCACCCTGGTCTGAAAAAGGAAAACCTAAACCTGAATTCCAGGTACAGCTTGGAGGGAAGGCTCTCTGGCACGTGGAGAAACGTCCGAATAGATAAGAAACACGGAAATTACTTTAAAAATGAGAACATTAAAAAGTTCGACTCTTGACAAAAGTTAGGAAACTTTTCCTCTTATTTCAGAGTGAGACGGCGGAGGATCTGGGTCCTCAGCTTAGTGAAGCTCAAAGGGAACGGAAAGTCTTTTCCCTAAGGATGGGATATTAACAGCTTCCGTCCTGAGGGAAGTCAAGGGCCTCTGCCTAATAGGCCCCAGTGTCCACCTTGTAAAACTTGAGGCCTGTTTTAGAAAGCCTTTTAATTTAGCAATGTAAAACTCACCCCCTAAGAGCTTTTATCTTCTGGGCGTTGTAAGACTTGTCTGGCTGATGGTGGTGGTGGTGGTGATGATGATGGTGATGATGATGATGATGATGATAAGGCGCCCTCTGGAGGAAGGAAAATGAAAGAACAGGGGACCAGACCGTCAGCTAATGGAAGCCCAATTAGAGACTCTACAGGTTTTTACAGAGTAGTGATCTACATTTCTGGTTGGAGCCATTTCCTACTAGCTGGTCAGTGTATCTTCAGAAGGAAAACGGATGCTACTTGGAATGGATACATTCTAAAAAGTAAAATAAGCTTCTCAAGTCACTATCTGGTAATGAAAATGGTAACATCATTTAACTAAAATTTGCTCTACCTTTTGTTCAGCCTTAGAATTACCCCTTCGACGTGCCCCCAGTGATAATCAGACATTATGAACACAAAGCTGGGATATATCAACATTGACCTGAGGCTCAAGAGACCGGGGTCTCTTTCCTATGGCTTTGCCGCTAATTTACCATGTGACCTTGGGCAAGTCAAACTGGGACTTTTAAAAAATATAGGATGGACTAATGGACTAATGGATAGACTCCAAGGCCACTTTTCAGCTTTACATGACCAGTTTCATGTGAAGATAGAATGAAGAAAACCAGTCCGTTTTCATCTTGGAAATGGCTGCCAAAGTGCTAGACAAAGATATTGACTTGATGGGGGGTGAAGGGTGTCTGGCCACACCCAACAGCCCAAACTCCATGCTCCACCCACATGCCACCATGTTGTCTACCACTGCATAATTACTGATGCATTTGTACATGTGTGTATGTGTGTTATGTGTGTGGTTTTTCCCTTCTTTCGCTTTTAGTATATACACTGTGGATACTACCGACTATGGAGTAATTGCACTGAACAAAGTCATATTACCAAGTTCATTTTTTATGAGATCTGACAGTGGGAGGAAAGGGTTGGCTGTTAGAGAAAAAATGAAAACAGACGTAGGCAAGTGTGAAGGTATAAAAGCAACTCACCTTCTGATCAATAGCCAACCATGATCTGGAAAAAACATTACAAAAACACGTTCTTTAAAAATGTCTCACTTCTGAGTAATTAAAAGGCAAATTTCCAAAATCTTAAGGACTTCTGTTAATCAAGTCAGGCATAATTATTCTTCCTACTGATGGACACAATGAAGTAAACATATCATTCTTCTAATTTAACAGTAATTGCCCTTAAATGTCAGTGCTGGATGTGGTCCACCCTCCTGAATTGTGACTCTTGCAACAGATGTTCTCACTCCAAATAACACACTTCTTGGCCACCTAATTAAAGCCAATTTTAGGAGTGATTCATCCTATTGCAAGCTTGGCCACATTTGTATCCCGTATTAACCTGTAATTTTTATACTGTAGGAAAGGAATTCAGTTTTTAAAGATTTATAGCAATTACGGCAAAGGGAGGGATATTAAATTAGCTTATTTTTTGCATTATTTCTCAAGATCTTTAATCCACAGTTTTTCCATTTATGCAAAGCAATCCTTTCTCATGGACAAAAATGATATATATTAGTAAAGTGACCTTACCTAATTTAAGTGAGCTAGTTTAAAGCAAAAATTCAGATGTCTGAATTAATCCATTTTCATAGTAATGTGCAAATTTGACTTTTTGAAAAATGATATTAAGAATAGTATAAACTTAGTGAAGTACTAGGTAACTTTGATGTTTTATAAAAAGCAAAATCTCCTTTAGGTAACATACTTTCCTAAATTTTCCCTTTTTTAGATTTTTAAATATTAAAAATGAACCAAGCTATAAATTATTTCCTCATCAATCTACTGGTCTTGTCTTAAATTCAGTGATTCATTTGTGCAATTCACCAGCTTAATTGCTAAGCATTAGAAATATCCTTCAGACACATTAATATTTCACAGCATTTATAAAATAGTAAATAATTAACAATTTAATTCAAAATATATTTACATATTAATGTTGCAAACAAATCACCCTGCTGATCCCTGCCATTCTTTTGACCTGCATAATTTCCTATTGTTAGAATATTCTTAATAAACAATATAATTGGCCCTTTAATTAGGTAACTCAATTTTATAAACTTGTGTACCTGTTTGTTAATTACTGCTATTGATCAATGAAATTATACTAATCATTATTTCTTACTTTCCCTTTTCTTCTACAGCTTTACAAGAGGTAAGTAAAATTATTTTTAGATTCTTTTTTTTTAATGCTTTGATTTCGTTGGTCACAGTGATGTCTTCTCTGGGGAGGTAAAGAGAGAAGCTACCCTGATATTGACCAACCTGGATTCCCAAGAAAGTCGTGAAGTTATGGTAGTCAAAATCTTTCTGGCTGCCTTAGAAAGTGCCCACCCCATTTTCCAAAATGGGTGGAGCTACTGAATAAGACTAGCTTTATAAAATACCCATAAAGAATACAGAGTAAATAATCGAGTGGAAGTTTGAGTTTTAGCATCAGCCACTATGAAGCAGAAGACTTCACTGAGCTAGAGAATCTTTTCACTCTCTTGAAGTCATTTGCAAAAATATTTATTATGAACAAATTCGTAGATTGTCCATTGAATTTGAGGCATAATTACAGATAAGTATATATCTTTGGTTCTATACCTGACATATTTTATTTAACTTCTTGGTAAAATTTAAAATTGTGCTTTGAAATATTACATTAAGATAATAGTAAATGCATAATATAATGTACTCTGTAGGTATATTTGTATACTATACCAAAATGGGAGTGGTTTTTAAAAATATATGTACAATTCTCCTAATAATAATCCTTTTCTTACTCTTTTCTAGGAAACTGCAAGAAAGGTAAGAGTCCAATACTTCTCCATAAGTATCTGAAATTATCAGGGATAACTTATAATTTAACAAAATTGGTAGTAGACTATAGTAGGAAAATACTTTGTCAAGATTTTACACACATTAATATGCATTAGCTAAAGCATAAAATAAAGTAGCTTTGATGCTTAAGATAACAAAGTTTTATTATCTTCCAGAATCATCTCTGATTATATTTATGTTATACAAACTGGTGATTTACATGCTAAAGAAAAAAGACATATATATTCTGGAGATGGAATTCATTTTATGCTAATTATAGGTAGTAAATGAAAGTTAAGGGGTTTTGACTATATGAATGTGCCATTAAAGATGTAACAAAGTAGTCATTTCATCTGCAGTAATCATCTTACTAAAAATACTATGAATAATATTGGCTTAATGGCTGGAGACTACAGCAGCTTCCAGTCCCCCAGTTGAAAAAGATCTCACATATAATTATAATAAAACAATATACTTTTGTCTATTGGATTGTGTCAATTTTTTAGCTACTGTCTAATAACACTGTGATTTGATCAGTCTTACCAACTAATTATCATCAAGAATGGTTTGCATGTTCATTGGAAACTACTTAGACATTTATTATTATGCTGTTTGTGTCTTCCTTGCAGGGCCCAACTGGAGATAGAGGACCACGTGGAGAAAGGGTGTGTAATCTTTGGACTATCAAAGGGCTTTGGCCCATATTTGAATAACTATGTATTAGATACTACAGGAGACTGACAATTTATAAGAATATTATCTATTCAGATAATTGTACCACCTTTTAGAGAGATAATGCCCTACAAAAGAGGAGAATGAGCATTATTATATATAATCAATATTCTTTTTAGATCAAGATTATCCTTTAAAAAAGAAAAACTATTACAGACAGTCATATTCTTTGCATGATCTACCTTTCTTTGTTTTTAATTGACCTGTCTAACACATACATAATGGAACTCTATCTACCTATCACCATAATCCTCTTTTTAACATATTTTGTTTGCTTTTGAAGTAAGATCCTTTATATAGCGTGGGAATAATAGTGAGACAGTAGTCAGTAACATGTTTCTCTGTCCAAATTTATTCATGTACAAGTCAGACTTACATTTTATTTTAGCATCCTTAGACTTCCCTACTATGCTTATTTGACATTTATAATTATATGATTTGGCATTATATAACACTTTTGCCAATATATAAATATATGAGTCTCATATCTATTACAAAGTACACACTTACATGTACATCATTCAAATGATTCATTAGAGAGAGAATTATATCAGTTAATTATTTTAACATAAATAGCATTAATGGTAGGAAATCTGCAGAATTTTCTATCCTGTGAAAAAATGACTTTATTAAATATCATATCAATTAATGTATTCACACATAACATACCAAAACTATTGAATAAGTTTATCACAGTCAGAAATCAATAATCAAAATACTTAGTACATCATTGTACACTGTTAGATATATGAAGTTCATGGAATTATAAATTTTAGCTGTAATTTCTATCTTTATTTGAATACTGGAACTCTATGACATGGAAATTATGTATTCATTTATTTATTCAATGGTGGAAATATTCCTCTAGGAAAACTACTCTGTATTGTCTTGGTACATCAGTTACTAAACCTCCTTCTAAAATAGACTCATGTCATAAGTGAATTTCATGCAATGACAGATATGGTAAATTAGATTTCACCCCATTGTCTGAACAACATGTATTCTGAGGTTTTCACGCAAGGGTTTCTACAAGGTCTGTCTAACCCTGATCTCATTTGCTTTTCGAATAACAGGGTCCACCAGGTACCCCAGGCAGAGATGGTGAAGATGGTCTCCCAGGCCCTCCTGGTCCACCTGGTCCTCCTGGCCCCCCTGGTCTTGGTGGGGTAAGGGTTTTAAGTATTGCTAGCTTTTAGCTCACTTTAGTTTCTTATACTTCTGTTGAAATAAGGCTCATTGTGAAATTTATTTTTAGCAGTTAAGGGAGAAAGAAGTCTGCTATTTGGAAATTAGTATATTTTATTTCATTTCTTCTATTTCTTCATTCAACTTTCTGTTTTGCTGGTTATCTTTGTGAGCCCTTGTCAGTTATGGGACTAGTCTTTGTGTGCGCTGAAGTTAGCCGAGGCCATCACTACCATTATTTAATTTGGGGATTTAATATCTTTTATCAGTAAGGCACAAATAAGAGGTGTTGTATTATTAAGGAGTTTGATTAGATTGAATTACATAAGTGAAATCCCTGATCTTAAGCAATTTCACAAACATCCTACTCTTTTTATTCTCCTTGGCTTGAAGTCTGCTGAACCAACATTCAAAATGGTCTTAGGCTTAATTTGCTTGAAACTAATTTGAGAAAAGTACATTTCCCTTTTTCATTAATATCTTCTTTTAGCTTTATGTCTTTAACAATGGTATGAGTGCCAAATGGCCTCACTGCAGGAAGGAAAACATATTTGCTTAATTGGTTAGCACTATGAATCAGAAGCCTGATTCTAATACCCAACTGTATGCTGGTGAAATAAGACCTTTCTCCCCCAAAGATCTTATTATGATTGCTTATCTACTGAGTGCACTAAAAAGCACCTTTTTTTAAATAGAGCTACCTAAAGAGAGATCTTTAACAGTAAAGTTATTACTGTGAACTATTTTTTAAAAGTTTAATCTTCCAAGGGGCATTTTAATTTAATTTTCCTCTAAACTTGAAAATTCTATATATCCTTTCTGAAACTTCAGCAAGAAAAAGGGCTCAGTCATTTGGTGTAGTTCTGGTGTGAAAGGGCAACAGGTGGAAATGCAAAGTTGTCGTCGTGATCTCTGCTTAATTGATCAGGAGCCCTCAGTGACATTAAAAGTTTAGAAAGCTTCCCTCCTCAGGGCAGAGGGAGGGGGTGCGAGTGAAGGTGCAGGGTTAACAGGGCAGAAGAAGGGTTTAAAATGTAATGTAGGGAAGTTCTCCACTTCAAACGAGGTGTGGGCTAAATTTTAAACTTATATTTCTTCTGACTTTTTAGGAATTGAGCTCAATATAGAATTCTCAGCCAATAATTGTATCACAAACCTTGTTCTCTTTGAAATAACAGAAAAAATTTTACAAATAGAATAAGACAATGAACTACATGGCCAGTAATTATTTATATTTTATATATATATAATGTACATATATTTGTATATATATGTGTGTATTTTTTCACCCCTCTAGAACTTTGCTGCTCAGTATGATTCAAAAGGAGTTGGACTTGGCCCCGGACCAATGGTATGTTTATCTCTTTATCTTAGCCAAAGATTTACTAAATAGGGAATTTATTCTATGTTAAGTTTTAAAATGCCATTTATTTGGCTACCTAGGTTAACGTTCAATACTTGGATCAAATGAAAACAATAACTTTTTGTATTCAAGTTTGTCAAAACCTAAGCCTAAGTTAAGGGGTTCAAATATTCCTCATTAGGATAGGCCAGATGTTTATGTCCAAGAAATAATCTTTGGACATAGTAGCCATCCTAGGTGAATCAATTTATTTCAAAAAAGTAATCATCCTCATTAATTGTTTTTTTACATTCTTTAACATTGCTTAGAATTTTAAGCAACACTGAGAGACATAGAACTATTTATTAAGTTCCCCAAACTTGTTGGAAAAGATTCACAAGTTCTAGTCCAGCATGATCATTTTAAAACTGGGAGCTTATACCCTTTTCCCAAGATCGTGCCAACGGTTAATGACAGAACTATAACTAACCGCCAGGCAAGATGTCTGATAGTCAACGCTATCATGGTTCATTGTATCTAGTCCTTGAATAAAACATTCATTTAGTCAACAAATATCAATCAGGAACCTTTGATGGGCCCCAGCTCTATTATGCATTGGGGAGACAGCAGTGAATTTGACAGATTCTGACCCTTTCTCAGGGAGTGGAAAATATAGGAAATGCTTCTTTTTTGCCATTTGGATAAAAATCTCTTTTTTTAGTCTATTGATTATAAATCAACATAGAAGAGAAGATGAGTAAAATTTAGCATTTACGTCACTCAGGACAAATATTCAGCAACATATTCTGTCATTTGAGTAACATTTAGAAAAGTTTCCTACGATTGTAATTGTGATGACTTATCTAACAAATTAAGCTTCTAACAAGCATTAGTGAGATATTTTAGGGGAAAAAAAACTGATATGAGCATTCAAAATGTATATTAGTATATACGAAATAGAGGTAAATTTGCCAGAAGTAAAAGCATTAGTTTGATTAAGCACTACAGAATTTAATACACATGCACACACAACTTAATGATTCTAATTAATTGTTTCCAGACAAAGGTATTTATCTACTGAAAGTTACTATAGTCTTTAAAAAATAAATTTTACCTGGGCAGTGCATTCAGTGCTCAATCTTCAAAAGAAGATGTTCTGTTGGAGCTAATGGTGCGCAGTAAGCTAATACACTCTAAGGGCAAGATAATATTTTCTGGAAATTAAAACTCTCACTTGAGAAGTAATGTGCCTTTAATTGATGATTTCCAATTCCCTGATTTTTCCTGGTAATTTAAAATGCTCATATCTGAAATGAAAAGGTAAAGAGTTTCTCTTGGCTTTGTTTATATTGGATATTTGAAATTAGCCTTTTCAGCTAATGCTGGACATTAATCAGTTTTAAAGCAGTACCTATATCTCAAGAAGCAGCAAAGGAGGGGAAAAGTAAAGTGCTAGCAAATATCATTTTCAAAAAAAAGCCCATATAAGCTGGGAAAACTAATAGGGATCTCAGATTCCCCTGTCTTTGGAAATCTCTTTACGGGGCATAAAGCAGAATATCTTACTTTTAAATATCAGTGAAATGGAATTTAAGCTTTCATCTCCACACACATGCACAGACATGTGTAATCAGCAATGTGTGTTTCACAAACAGGGAAGACAGACAGCAATAAAATATTAAAATTATTTTCCATTTTGGAAAATCAATAACTATAAAGTCCCACAGGGTTCTCCTCTGACTGAATGAATAATCATAGTCTGTTTCACAGCCTTCACAAAGTAAACTACACTTTATGTAAATGAAATTGTTGCAAATACACGGAAAAATAAATATAATTAAAAATTCATGGTGCCAAAGAAAATTATTTTTAATGATGCCTAAGAAAATTATTTTGATTGAAAAGTGACAGTTTCTTTTAATGTTGAAGCAGTCTCAAAAACTAAATGAATAATTCTTATAATTAAAATTAGGTGCGTTTTAAATAAAATCCATGTTCTTCCACGCTAGGCATCACTGCAGTGGGGCAGGTTTTACTGCAGAGTCCCCATGGTTGAAGTGTCATGAACAAACGACTTGAGACTTGGACATGAAATATTTTCAGCATTATGAGGAATGGACCCTACAGATGAGCTTACGCAGGCATTGATTACTGCAAAAGGGAATCAAAAATGTATATTTAGCTCGCAAACTAGTAACAGTCTGTTTTACTTTACTTTAGTGCTACGCAAAGAACAAAGGGAAAAACAGTCTGCTGTCATTTGAGCCATGTTTTCAATAATTATATCACATAATAGACTCTTCCAGTAGGCCATCTCAATAATATTTTATTTTTCCTTCACCCCTCATTACATCCACTTTTGTTTGACATTTTCATCAGTCACCGACAGCCCTTAGAGGAGCTATAAGGTTATAACAAACCTCCGTCTAATCATTAAGAAGGACTTTTGATTCTTTTCAATTTATACCCTTTGTGGCAATAAAAATATCAATTGCTTAGCTAAATATGACATGGGAAGATGACATATGATCAGGAGGATCCAAATGGAAATGCTTTGTCAGCTGCACAGAAGGCGATTGTATGTTCTGTACTTGTGCAAAGACCAGTTCACTTTATTGCACCAGAACAGTCTCAATATGACCAATTTTGCACAACTTTAAGGAACCTATGTCAGCTCCATCCAATTCTCATTGAGTTCTGTTGATCTGGGTTGAGAGAAAAGGAAAAAGCAAAGAGAGAGAAGTAGTGGAGGAAACTTAGGTCATTAAGTGCTTCCCTGGGAGGGACAAAACTATGAAATAAAATTAGGACAATTTTGTTCATCTGTCTATCAAAAAGTGTCTATGGCATTTCTTAGCTAGTCCTGTCTAACCTCAGCCAAGGCCATGACAACTTACCAGTGCTAACTCTATCTGTCCTCTTTACAGGGTTTAATGGGACCTAGAGGCCCTCCTGGTGCAGCTGGAGCCCCTGTAAGTACCAAAAGCTTGCAATCTCTATTATGTGAGAAGACAGAGAATTCAAAAATAAAGGCTTGGAGTATGATACATTTTTTTTCTTTTAGGGCCCCCAAGGTTTCCAAGGACCTGCTGGTGAGCCTGGTGAACCTGGACAAACTGTGAGTACATTTTTCCCCTTTTGTGATAAATTTTTTTTCAGGAAGTTTATTAATATAGCCTTAATTAAATGATGTGTCTTCCATTTTCTTAGGGTCCTGCAGGTTCTCGTGGTCCAGCTGGCCCTCCTGGCAAGGCTGGTGAGGATGTAAGTGTTTACCCCTAAGCACTTCCAAAACACCTTTTAAATACTCCTGCCTCAATGAGCATTTCTAGGTCCAAATTAAGTATTCTGCCAAAAGCTGAATATGCCTGATGTAACTCTTCCCATATGGGAAATATTATTTTAATGAAATATTAATAAGCTTGCTTGCATTTAGGGAAATATAATTGTTAATTAAATATGTATTTGGATCCAAAATTGTTACGTGATGCCTTTCTCCTCTATTGTAAAAACCAATATGCCTCCACTTCTGTTTGATGGTTACCCAAAAGGTAACTCTATGATGCTTTCATGTTTTAGGGTCACCCTGGCAAACCTGGACGATCTGGTGAGAGAGGAGTTGTTGGACCACAGGTGGGACTTTTTACAACAGTATATAGTCCAAACATCAGAGGCCTGTAAGATATCAGGTAGCTGCTAAAACTAGCCTCAGTCTAAATGACAACATAGATGTCACTCAAACTTATAACTCTAATCAGAGCATCTGACAAATAAAAGAGCCTACTAAACCATGCATATATTTTTTATTAATACCAATAATGGAATATTAATGATAACAAGCATACTATAAGCAAGTAAATTATGTTTTCTACAAATACCATTGTCTTAGTTACTCAAATTAGAGCAAGTTAATTTGTGGCTCTGTGCTTGATAATATATTAGTCTTTGATTCCAGCCTTGAACTTTGAGGAGAAGTACTTTGGAGGGAAGCAATCATTGCCTTTTTATTTATTACAAAACATTTTCCACCTTCTCTATTTCTTTCTCAGGGTGCTCGTGGTTTCCCTGGGACTCCTGGACTTCCTGGCTTCAAGGGAATTAGGGTGAGCACATTCTTTAGATAAGAGAAAATGCTGATAAATTTTTGGGAAAAACTCAAATGTATTTAAACTCCTGGGTAACACATATTTGCTTCTAAATTAGCAGGAATTTGCTAACAGGGAGAGAAAGTGAAAGGGTTAAGATTGATTGAAAGTAAAGTAGGGTATAGTTTTTTCAGTCTGTTCATAGTTACCGAGAAACAGGATCACTACAGAGAAAATTGTATAGAACCTGTTTTACTTAATGAGTATTTACAACCATCTGAAAATGATAATATTACTAAGGATGGAAAGAATGCCATAGAGCACCTAGTCCTGCATCCTTCCCCTCTCAAGTGCAGGAAGGGTAAGAGACTTACCCAAGGCAATAGAATGAGTTTGTCAGGAGCTGGGACATGGACTCCATTCTCCTGAAGCCGTCACAGATTCACCCAGGAGTTGTTAATTACATAGAAGAGTTTTATTTGACCAAGCACTATAATGGAACAGCATTTTAATAATAAGCGTTTCCTTTCAGGGACACAATGGTCCAGACGGATTGAAGGGACAGCCTGGTGCTCCAGGTGTAAAGGTAAGTATTAAATTAGAAGCATTGTTTTTAAACAACCAATTGAAATGTCCCATGACCGCCAAAAACTGTATTTTTCACTGAGGTATTACTACCCATATTCTAAAAAGTATCTCGTTTCCCCTTCTGTACTTCAAATTTCTCAGTAGTAGGGACTGTGAGATTCTGTGACAAAAGGTCTATTATTAATATTTATTTAACCCAATGTCTGTTAAATAATTGAGATAAAAATAATGTTAATAATTCCTTCCTCCATTTCCTTTCCTCATTCTGTAATCTCATTGTATTTTTGTAGCCAAAATAAAAGTAAGTAAACATAATCAGATATTAGGACACTGTGTATTATTTTAAGCTGTAAATTCTCCTTTGCTATGCACTAATTAGATAGGTACATTCATGTCACTATACACTTTTCAACCTCTTTCCTGTGATTTATCTGTGCACACTCAAAAAAATTTTAATTAGGTAATTAAAGTCTCAGAAGTGTGTTATCTCTTGGCTAGGCTCTTCTCTGACAGCATTTTCAACTATAAAATGTTCTCTTTCCTATTAAGGAGATAATGTGATATTAAAGTGAATACCAACGTAATTACAAATTAATGAGTAACGAATACTAGCGGGACCAGAAATGAACATGAATATGGAGAATCTGTTCTAACTTTCCAGCTGCCACACAAATGGATAAGGTCAAACTCATTCTCCCAAGAGCTCAATATAACAGCTCAGACTACTAATCACAATATCATAAAATGTTAGTGCTGCAAGGAGATTTGGAGACCCCCTCATTTTGCATATGTGGGAAACTGAGGCTCAGTGAGAGCTAGTGACTTACCCAGAGTCACACATCTAGTGGTTAGAAGGGCACAGGTTAGAGACCCTGATCCCCTGACTGAGGTGCTTATTCCCGAAGAATCTACTTCCCATAGAATCCTAGAAATGAAGGGTCCTTTTGAGGTCTCTGAAGCCATGTTTCTTCTATATCTATATCAGATTATCTTGAAGGAAAGTTATTTCGCTTGTGCCATAGTACTAAATCACACCCCCCCACTACCACTATCACCATAGTTTCTACTCAGGATAAGAATATAGACTGTAAATAAATATGACAGCTCTAAAAAATATTATGAAGCTTCAATTTTTCATGCATGTTTTATGAAAGTGATAACATTGAGTGTTCAAAATAACTTTAAAGAGGGTAAATATAGTTATATTAAAAGCAAATTTATCCTTTGCCATTTCTTTTTATAACATCATTCTTAATATATAATAAGCTAGTTTAGGTGATATCTAGACTCTAAGGGGAATTTGGGGAGGGTTACATTCAAATAACCACATCTCATTAGTACCTTGATATTTGGCATTATCTAAATAAAAACTCATATTTTAGCAAATCTTTTAATTTATATACCTGGCATAATTGAGAAACAATCTGTATGTGTAAGAAATGTTGCAAAATATATGAACGATTCAAATTGAAATAATAGGGTAAAAATTGCACAATCAGAAAAAATAATCAAGATATATAATGAACAAAAACTCAATCCTTCTCTATGTAGGGTGAACCTGGTTCCCCTGGTGAAAATGGAACTCCAGGTCAAACAGTAAGTATTGATTACTCTATTGTAAATCTAAATGTGTACACTCTTTGTGAGCTGGAACTTCTTTAATGTTTTTGCTAATTACCGTTTCCCTGGGCATTGTATTCTTTGATATTTTTCTAATAGCCTTCTGCATGCTTAATTGAAATCCACTACCTTTTAGTTGGAATTAGAACAAGACCTATTTATTTTTAGTGGATTCGTGTGCATGTTGGAAAATTGGACAAAGCAAATGATGCCTGTGACTTCTTTTAAATTAGCGTTCTGGATTTTATTGAAATATTTCTGCTTCTAGGGAGCCCGTGGGCTTCCTGGTGAGAGAGGACGTGTCGGTGCCCCTGGCCCAGCTGTAAGTGCTTCTAGTTTTGCTCGTTTTTATCCTTTTTGGAAAACTTCTAATGACTGCCATATAACTTTCCACTTGATCTCCCCCTTCATCTTCTTCATAGGGTGCCCGTGGCAGTGACGGAAGCGTGGGTCCTGTGGGTCCTGCTGTAAGTTTTGACACTGGGGAGTTTGGAAGGAGTGGAGAGTTTGGAGGGGGAGCTAGCTTCCCCATTCATTTCTTACAAAATAGTATCATTTCAGACACTTTTCCAAATGTTCTATGAGATTTTGCAGGCTCCATTTATAAGTAGTATAGGCTGTTTATAAGTATCTGGGGCTTTTGATTGATCTATAAAGTAAAATTCACCCTACCTTGGGTACCATGAATGTCTTCCCTTTGCTAAGATCCCAGTGACAACAGACTGGCTATCAGTTTTTTCTTTGCCTGTATCAATTAAGATCCAGACACTCTAAGCAACTTCAGTCGTCTGTTGTTGTTTTCTTAATTTACTTGGAGGAAATTTCTTACCACCTTCTGCTTTGATTTCAGGGTCCCATCGGGTCTGCTGGTCCTCCAGGCTTCCCAGGCGCCCCTGGTCCCAAGGTAAAAACACTGGTGACCATTGTCACTACCTTGATAAACTTTTTACTGTGATGTGAAAGATTGAAACTATGTTTGCAGATAGATAGATAATTATAGAACAATTACCTTAATTAGTCTCTCCCTTCAGAATGGACATAGGATGACCAGTTTTCTCACTCCCATGTTTGAAACAGATCATCTCTCTGCACTTGTGCACTGTGATCATCAAGATAGACGGCAACATGGAAACTGATTTCATGGGGCCACTGTGGGGTATGCTCCCAAATTAGTCAGGACTGCCTGAGAACCAGAGTCAACCACAGACAGCGAGGTAGAGTGAGGGTAGCTAGAATAGCCAAGATGGCAGAACCCTGCAAGGAAAATAGAAAATCAAACCCAAATCTTGTCTTAATGAACCAGATAAAGGAAATGATTGCAATTCTGAAGACATTTCATAAAACTTGTCCTAAATTCAGAGATACACTGTTTTATTATTTGCTAGCTAATTCCTCAGTTTCTTTTAGGGTGAACTTGGACCTGTTGGTAACCCTGGCCCTTCTGGTCCCGCGGGTCCCCGTGGTGAAGTGGGTCTTCCAGGCCTTTCTGGCCCTGTTGGACCTCCCGTAAGTAGCCATTGTCATTAACCTTTATTGAGTAGAAGAAATTAGGAAAAAAAAAAAAGAGGAATGAAGGTGGGGTCAGAGAAGAACAGAAATATTCCCATTAACTGATATCCTTCTCCTTTGCTTTTCCTCCTAGGGTAACCCTGGCGCAAATGGCCTTACTGGTGCAAAGGGTGCTGCTGTAAGTACATCCGGGTAGCTAATGTGGTGCTGCTAATGGCTTTAAAGGCTTTACAGGTGCTGCCCCTGCAGCCTGTTACCTCCTAATGGACCATGCTGCATTTTCCTTCGCAGGGCCTTCCTGGTGTTGCTGGGGCTCCTGGCCTCCCTGGACCCCGTGGTATTCCTGGGCCTGCTGGTGCTGCTGGGGCTACTGGTGCCAGAGGACTTGTTGTAAGTGGTTGTAGCTGTGGCTTTCATCATCCTGAAATATCAGCTCTAGCTAGACTTCATTTCATCGTTTCTAGCTAGACGTCTTGTAGTTTTATTACTCCTACTTTTTCGTTCCGTAGCATTCTTAGTTTGTTTTTGTACTATAAGTATATGTATTTGTACGTACACTCCCTTCTCATACTCACACAGACGCATCTCTCCTGTTATCTTGCAACATTGCCTAAAGGTAAATGAAGCAAAGTTCTACAATATCAGTTGTGCCTTGCAACCAAGACCATTCCTCTGTAGGCCATTTAAATACGAACTGGACACATTTCTTAGAGAATGCGAGCTTCCTTTTACCTTGACCCATAAATATTCCAAGAGATTTGTCTGCGATAGAGTTTTGGCAGATGTTTGGCATTTGACCACTGTTTTGTTTTGGGTCCTAGGGTGAGCCCGGTCCAGCTGGTTCCAAAGGAGAGGGTGGTAACAAGGGTGAGCCCGTAAGTAGCTCTATAGTCACAGTTTTATGGAGTTAATTATCTTTTCAATCCAGTTTCTCTAGCTGGATATAATATAAAAATTATGTTTCTTCTCCCCCTTCCTTTGTTCTTTTTATTGAACAGGGCTCTGCTGGGCCCCAAGGTCCTCCTGGTCCCAGTGGAGAAGAAGGAAAGAGAGGCCCCAACGGTGAACCTGGATCCGCCGGCCCCGCAGGACCTCCTGGGCTGAGAGTAGGTTCCAAATGCTCCTGCCACCGAGACATACCAGAGGCAGATGATGACACCCCTTGACTGGGAATTGGTCAAAATCACTAAGTGTGTTTTCTAGATGAAAAAAGCATCTGCTTTCCATCTGCTTTATTTTATTAAGTCAGTGACTTTCAATTTGGTATGTCATAAAATTGGTCTGGAAACCGTGTCGACCTACTTTTGCACAATGTTCATCCTCGCATTCCTCTGGGGTTGGGGTGATGTTTCGTCTTGGTTTGGGTCTGGATCTCACCCTCAGGGGGATCAGGCCTTGTCTTAATAAACTCTGCCTTATCAGATGCAAAAGTTTTCTCTAATTCCTTTCTGTTTCATGTACTTTCTTGCAGGGTAGTCCTGGTTCTCGAGGTCTTCCTGGAGCTGATGGCAGAGGTGGCGTCATGGTAAGTTGTCCATCACTCACTTCCTGGGAAGGAACTCAATGCTTCTGGTGGCAGGCATGTCATTAACTCTAGCAATCTTCTCCCTCACCCCCTCCTTTTTATTAGGGCCCTCCTGGTAACCGTGGTGCTAGTGGTCCTGCGGGAGTCCGAGGCCCCAGTGGAGATTCTGGTCGTCCTGGGGAGCCTGGTCTCATGGGACCCCGAGTAAGTTTCAGATGGGTTCTGAGCAAGTCACATCTGGCACTCTCTCCTTCTTTAAAGGGTTGCTTAATATTGAAGATAATAATAAAAACATCAAAAATAAATTTGTTAGTAGACTTACTGACAGTTGCCTTTTTAATTTAACCATCAAAGCTCAGTAGATATTTTTATGTATTTAATTAGTTCATAAATTTCCTATTTGTTACTTGATACAATGGCTATGAGGTCTTTAGAAGAATAGATCTGTTTTAATATATCCAAATTAGGTTGGTTCTCCTATCAGCATGAATCTTTTATCTTAATTTGTGAGTTTTATATAAGGTGTTCATGAAATATATTAGGACTATACATTATTATTTTATTAGATTCATAAGTGAAATCATCTTTCCAGCAATCACAAAGTGCTATAATGTATTCAGCATCACACTAGCTATGGAGACATAACCTTTAGATCTGTAGACACTGTAATCCATAGCAATAGAGTAATTTTTTTTGCCTCCATTATCTCTGATGGGTGAATATCAACTGTAATTGTACCATAAACAAGGAATAGGGACACAAAATATAGCAATAAAAAAAAATCCACTTTGGAAATCGCTTACTAACAGTATTAGTTTTTTTTCTATTATGAGGTAAATAATGTGATACGTTTTACCCATATACCATGCTGCTGAACACTTTCTTGAGATATCTGTAAATGGATCGTTTGCACTAAAATTCAATAAAAAGCAAGGCACAAAACATAGAAAGAAGAAAAATTTCAGAGCTCTTTTCACACCTCCTTGCTAGTGGCTAATATCGCTAATGATTTACCCTGGGCAGCAAACAAAAAGTGTGAGGTCAGGGAAGGAGTGCTCTTGTGAGATTTCAATTAATTTGAGCCTGGGAGTACGTGAGTTAAAGTGCCAATATAAAAGCATCCTCATTCGTCTTATAGGGTCTTCCTGGTTCCCCTGGAAATGTTGGCCCAGCTGGTAAAGAAGGTCCTGTGGTAAGTATCGCTCATTTTCCATTATATTCTCAAGGACACTTATTGCACCCCTATCAAGTCTATTTTGTGGCCTATTGATACATGAATACGTTGAAAATAAATATCAGACACATACATCATCTGGGAACGCAAAGTAATAGATTGTAATTATGGAGTCCAAATGAATGCAGCACTGAAAGCAGAGTGAGGCAAAGAAAAACGTGGCAGGGAAAATTGAAGCAGGTGACCAGGGTGTGGAAAGAGACGGGAAAGAGGGAAATTGGGTACGTAAGAAATTGAATTGGCTGTGTGTGTACTGACATCCTATTTAGAAAAGGAAAATGGATTCGTAATTTATTGACACTTTGTGCAGAAGCTCTGTGCATTCAGGAAACTATTCTGTTTCATCATCCCGTGGCAACATCATAAGCTTGAGGTTGCAAGAACATGTGGATGTGCAGTAAACTTTAAATACACTCTGGTTTCAGGGCCTCCCTGGTATTGATGGCAGGCCTGGCCCAATTGGCCCTGCTGGAGCAAGAGGAGAGCCTGGCAACATCGGATTCCCTGGACCCAAAGGCCCCACTGTAAGAATCACCATAACTTTCTCTCCATCAGCACTTTTTTGCCACATTTCACCAAAACTCTAGTATTTCTTTCCTGCTCATCAATCCCATCCACCTCAAGGGGGTTCCCATCCACCTCAAGGGGGTTCCTTTCCACACAGGAAAACTGCAGGTCATGCACCACATTCAAAGTTTACCTCCAATGTATCCTTGCATACTTGCTGAAATCATCTCCTGAGTCCCACACACCTGTGCAGAGGCACGTGCACTTTGTTGAACCTGGAGCTGCGTGATAATGGGTCATGCCTTAGATAACAAAATTGCAAAAGAACACAAAAGCAAGCTAGAAAATCACATTTCAAAATCGACATGGTTCATTTGACATTAAATGTGTAAGGTTATTGTTTTGTTTTTGTTTTTAATTTTTATTCTAGGGTGATACTGGCAAAGCTGGTGATAAAGGTCATGCTGGTCTTGCTGGTGCTCGGGTAGGTGGTAACTTTTGTACAGACCCGTTCCTGTAGTATTTGCCTGAGAAATATACATCCATAGAGGCCATCTGATTATATCACTCTGTCATTTTCTTTCTAAGATGACATCCTCAAGCATCCTTTTACCAGCATAAATTGTCTTTTTTTTATTATAAGGTAGTGAGCTATACCAAATCAGAATATATGTTAAGTCAAAAATACTTACAAAAGCATTTGGTTTTTATTTTATTCATCTTGTGATTAGAAGGGTATGGATCTGTAGTAGCATTCTCTTGCGTTTATAAATTGCCTTTCTTCCACGGACTTCTCTTGAGCCATATCAAAAGTTAGTAGGTTCTGTGTGACTGCTACACACAAAGAAAGAAAAAAGAAAAAAACTTAAAAAAAAAGTCAGTAGGCAGTATTTGGTTTTGGCAGGAATTCACAATGAGTTTAATTCATGCTAAAATGACAAACGGGTTTTGAAGAAGTAATGCATGAGACTTTGAGGCATCTTAAACTGTCTGGCTTGCAGGTAACCATTAGCTTTTATGTTGAACATTTTTAGGGTGCTCCAGGTCCTGATGGAAACAATGGTGCTCAGGGACCCCCTGGACTACAAGTGAGTGTTTCTGTCACTCTTGTGCTTTTCTGTGCCAGAATATCCAAACAACCACCACCCCTTTTCAGTACAAAAGTTCTATAGCTAGATAGCAACAGTGGCACACATCGCTATTTATCCTATCTTTCCTGTCATTTTTAGGGTGTCCAAGGTGGAAAAGGTGAACAGGGTCCCGCTGGTCCTCCAGGCTTCCAGGTAAGTCAACTAAACATACACAGTACTGGCTTTGATGAGACTATCCAAGTGGAAATCACTCCATCATTCTCCCCCACCACACTGAATGTGATTTCAGAATTGAGGCAAAGAAGGGTGCGTTTTTTCAAAACAAACTTTTGTGTAACGCTTTAATAACATAAAATCGTGCTCTTATTGGCATTTGCTAATCCCTACTCCCAAACCCAATTATTAGCAAATCTCCTGAACATAACCATAAGATTGAGACTTGTATTTCTTTTCATTTAGGGTCTTCCTGGCCCCTCAGGTCCAGCTGGTGAACTTGGCAAACCAGGAGAAAGAGTGAGTAAAACAAGTGATAGTAAAGTCACCTCGACTTGAGAATTTCCCCCTATTTCATACCCTACTGCAGTGCGATTATAACATGCAAAAGGAAATTTCCTATTTCATATATTAACAATAGTGTTTTACATGTGTTGGTGCTGATGGAGAGAATGAGCCGAGTTACTTTAGTTCAACTTACTTGGTTTTACGGATTTAATGAAACATTGCATTATGGAAATAAAATCTATCAATGAATATTTCATTTAATAGCCTTACTTTTTTTATTGTTCCTGGTAATGTTAGAATACAAATTATTTCTTCCCCATAGTGAAAAAGTAAATGCACTGATTTTCCATCAAACTAGATCCTGAAAAATTGCTTTTAATGTTTTTCTTGGCATTCAGACATGACACTGCTATCCACAATCAGGGCATGAGTTCTGAGTCATTTTCTCTGTAATTGTGATGAATGTGCCTCAATTTAGTTACATTCTGTGGCCTGGTCTCCTTTGTCAACAGTGGGGCACATTAAGGAGACAGCTGGTCAGTAATAAAAGAGATACACTTGGGTATACAATTAACTAGGTAATGTACAGAATATGATAATTTTTATTAAGAAGACATTCTGTTATATGGTTAAAAATAGGCAGTGTCTGATATTGTTCATGTTTATTTATGATATTATCAAAAGTGATAGTCTGTTTTATCACTTTTTTTTAAAGCAGTAAGCTAAATAATGGGAAATAATCGTTTTGTACCAAGCTCTGCAATAGATAACATCTTTGATATCAATGGAATTCTCTTTTTTATCTTTTCACACTAAAAGTTCTGTTGTTTTTATTATCCTGTGTACTTATGCACTTGTGTGTTAAAGCCAGCTTTATTTCACTCTTTCAAAATCTTTCATATATCTTAATCACAAGTGAATTTAGAGATCACACATACATTTCATGCTTTATTGATTCTCATGTTTTGTCTAGGGTATCCCTGGCGAATTTGGTCTCCCTGGTCCTGCTGGCGCAAGAGTAAGTGTTACTTAATTAACTTGCATAAACTCTGGCAGTATATTTTTAAAAGAAGTAGTGCTTTCTCCCTAAAGCCACTGATGACCTTGCAACAAGTTCCTGACACTCTTCTATAGGAAAATGTAATCTGTAGAGAGCGTTAGATTTCTAAATTGATACTAGACTTTTTTATTCAGTTACTCATGTTTCCTATTCAATAACTACATAGTTATAAGAAACAGAAATGAATTAATATATATATTATAGTCAGTGATTTAGATAGACAAGTATGATATATATATATGACAGTGGTTTGACTTGAGCCAGGGAAAAGTAGTTTCTTACTAAGATCTGAAGTCAGTTTTTACAATGTATACTGATGTTCAAAGTCTAAAGCTTAACTCATGAGTCTAATCTTATAAAGAAAAATAAAATAAATAGACTTAGTTTGTCCATGGGTATTAGCATAACTAGAATGATTAGTTTGCCCCGAAAGTTTCTCATTATGTTGCTAGTTACCATATATCTACGATGCCCAAAAAAAGTTAGTGTCAAAAAATTACAGTAGCAAACAGCAAGGTCCTTGAAACAGTTACAATATGAACCTACCTAGTAAATGTTCTGGGCCATAGAATGCTCTGTTATAGTGATATTTAGATGTAAATTGGGGGATATTTATATAGGTAGACAAAGATATATATATAGATATATACACACATGCACAAATACACACATAGACATATATATCCTCTTAAATATTATAACCGTTACTTTATTATTGCATGAGATTATAAACAGGAGGCATAGATATAAGAATATCTAATCTTATCTATAGCTGGCATTATTATTTAACTAAAACAATAATCGTTTACTTTGAATACTATACCTAATTGGCATAATCATTTTTACCTATAAATCTATCAAAGAAAAGACAAAAAAAAATGAATTCCAAAGGTTGAATATTATACTCTAAAAGCAACAAATTTTGAACTTCTAGTCACAGAGCATTAGAGCCAAATGAGACTTCAAAGATTATCCCCTCCCATCCCTTCATTTTACTAGTGAAGAAATTAGGAACAAAAGAAATTTTAATTTGCTAATAAATGGCAGAACCAGGGTTCAAAAGTTAACAGGTGTGTGAACTCTGGTATGTAAAGCAGTATCTCTGGAAGTGATGAATGGTGCAATGCTTCTTCAAAACACTTTTTTACAGGGCGAACGTGGTCCCCCAGGGGAGAGTGGTGCCGTTGGTCCAACTGGTCCTATTGGAAGCCGAGGTCCTTCCGGACCCCCAGGGCCTGATGGCAACAAGGTAAAATTGTGTGTTTTATGTATTGCTGGTTTGGCCTAGTCTGCCCTAGAATAAGTAGACTCTTCATAATAGATGGAGAATTGCTTTTCAGATTTTTATTTACGTTCAGTTCTGATGATTTCCCTCTCAGTAAATAGAAATCTGATTCCAGTGGGCCTGAATTATTCAAAACAAACAAACGACGACAACAAAAAAAAAATTGTAGGGGAAATTTCAGTGTTCCACAAACATAAATGAATTAGTATGGGTTTCCCCGCTCTTCTCATCACACGGTTTATGCTTTTGTTTTAATCTAAAAACATCATATACATTGGATGTTATTTTTAGAGAACAAACTTTTACCTTCTCGACATCTCACCCCATAGAACAAAATTTCAAAAAGTAGTCTAACTTGTAATAATGAGACAATTTATGATGATAAAATTAACTGGTCATTATATTCACCCCCAAAATATAAGTCTGAAAACTTGTGTTCTAAAACAGAATCTGTGGGTTAGTTAAAATACATTAAATGCATTTCTGAAAAACAACTTAACCATAAGAAAAAGAAGGCAACTCATATTACTTCTAATTCTTAACTTTAAGGGTAAAAAAAATGTAAAGAATAGTTACAAAAGGCTATTGTAGTATGTGGAAGGATATTACTGGAACAACAACAACAAGAAAAAAGCAAGGTAAGAGGGAGAGAGGAAATAAGAACGAACATCTAGTTCTGTGTGGTAGCACTTTCAAAAGGGTCTATTTATCTTAGAAGCTAGTCATCAGGTTTTAAGTATGTGCAATTGTAGGGTTTTATATAAAAGTGGAAAGTTGTAGTCTCCACTCTTAAGGAGATTAGAACACAAACAGCTCCCCAATTGACGAAATCTCTTTCTACGTTTCCTGTCTAGACTACGAGACTTATCCTTGAAAAATGTGGGCAAGCATTTTTCACTTTCTGCTTCCCATTGTCCTATCCTCTTCTACTTCGTGTCTGCCTTCCTCGAGAGGACTGGAGTAGGTTATTGTGGCATCGCTGCCACCCACTCCCACTACCCTTGTCTCCAAGTCATTAATAGCGTCTCTCTCTGTTACATTCTCCCTCCTTTCAATAGCCTTTGTGTCTCTAAGCAGGCAAGAATGCCATCTATATAAACGTTTAAATTGAAATTCTTCAAGAGTTTGATTCTTTATTTTCTTCTTTCTTCACCGAAATAATTGATTTCCCATGTGCTTGATTCAAGGGTGAACCCGGCGTGGTCGGTGCTCCAGGCACTGCTGGTGCATCTGGTCCCGGTGGACTCCCAGGAGAGAGGGGTGGTGCTGGCATACCTGGAGGAAAGGGAGAAAAGGTACCCCCTCAGTGCTGGACCTTAATACATATTGTGGATGAACTCTAGCAAAGAAGGCCGTACACAAATGCCCGGTTCTTTTACAATTCTTGGCAGGTGGTCCGGTAGCACTTCGATATCTGTCTATATGCACTTCCCTCTGCCACCTAGCACCTACGCATTGCTAAACTCACTAATCTGGCAAAATTCCTTGCTACCATGGAATTTCACACAAACAGATGGTGTTGAGTAATACATGAGGCTCATTTTAATGCCACTAAAAATAATGCCTCATCCTGCCCTAATTAATGGGAAGAAGCTATATTGAACAGCTGTCAACCGTGCTGCTGCATTAGTTATGCCATAAGAGTGATCAGGCACTGCAGCCCATTGTGATGTTGCCTTTTCATTCCGTCCACGTGAATCTGTACCTTGCCTGATTATACTTCAGGATGGCGTATGAAATTAGAAAAGAATGTTTAACAATAATCTGCAAAGGGTCTTGAATTATTTTTTCTTATTTTTTTTCCTTGATTAACATCTTACAGAAAGGTAGGGACTCAAGACATTACTAAAAGTCAAATGACTGAGGGTGTCATAGCATCTTCCGTAAAAAACCAAAACAAAAAAAAACTTCATATGAATTTTGATTCAGAAATTTCATCAGAAAACATAAGTTGCTCTTGTGCTTTTATGCTTTCAGGGTGAACCTGGTCTCAGAGGGGAAATTGGTAACCCTGGCAGAGATGGTGCTCGTGTGAGTAGAGTTTTGTATGTTTCTTTGTACTTAGATTTTTTGTTCTTTTACATTTTACTTAATTGGCATTGAGTTTTCCAAAATAAAACTTAAAAAAAAAAAAATTCGAGATTAGTAAGATACTGTTTCATTCCTTCCTGGATCTATGACTAATAATACCATTTAATGCATTCCAAAAGAAAAATTCAACAGAACTTAACCGCTTTGAAAATAATATCCTTAATTTTCTACACCCCAGTGTTAACTACACCAACCACAAACTACAGACCAAAATCTCTAGCTTTAATAGAGCATTAAACAATTATTTTAAGTGATAATAGGGCTTTAAAAAAAAAAAACTCCACCAATTTTCTTAAATTTTAAGAAGCCAGAACCTCTAACAAGATCCTATAGTTATTCAAATATATGCTTTAGAAATTTATCACTCAAAGAGCAGCCTCAAAGATTAGCTGTTAATGCCAGGAAGATGCCAAAGATAATCCCATAAAGGTATAATTATCCTAGCTAGGGAGTTGGCATCAGGGCTCTTCCAGGCCCTAGTCGGCCTTGGTTCTTTTTCTCACCTCTCTCTCAGAGCTGATAACTCACTGTAGCACATTTGTAATAGTCCTTCCTTTGAATCACACGGTTCTAACAGTTCCCCACAAGGCTACTCATTTGCTCCTCTACAGGGAATCTTACAAGAGGAGAGAGTTCAGATCTCCCAAATTTCCAACCTGCTCTTGAGTTATACATTTCCATAACCTATATTACTAGGGTACCCTCCTCCTGAGAGTGCCTTCTAATAATCCTGATAATTAGAACTAAAATGCGTCAGAGGCTTTCCTGATGCCCAACCAGAGTGTGCAGAAAGTGTTCAGTCACTGTATGAGCACAGCAAAGAGGAATGAAAAGGTTCACCTTTGATGGTATGGGGTGCTATTAATAAGACGTTTCCTTTTTGTTTCTAGGGTGCTCCTGGTGCTGTAGGTGCCCCTGGTCCTGCTGGAGCCACAGGTGACCGGGTAAGCATGTCTTTTCACTGAGTTGTAACTCTCTGAGCCAATAGCAGTATCTAAAATTTCCTGCCTGCCCTAGTCCCAAAGAGCCGAAGCAATTCATTTTTATGGCTTGGTATAAAGCCCACTTATTTAAAAACCTAGCTGTTGTGATAGGGTAGCAGGAAACAAATGCCATGTGTTTAAAATAGTCTTTCCCTTTCTATAGTATGTGCCAGCTATCTGATCTATACTCTAATCCTTATCATTTGTTTTAAAGCCTTTCCCTGTTGCCTATTAACAATATCCTAATGCACTGAGCCTTCTCAAAGCCTTCAATTGTAGAAAATCAATAAAATACGTAGCATGCCCATTTCACATTGAACAGTCCACTTAAAATAGATCTTATTTATTGTATCGCAAAGATTGTAGCAAATAGATCAGCCCTATGTCCATCTAAAAATTAAAATGTCCTCCTTGTGGTATTGTAAACACTGATTTATGGTGTTTTTGCAAGTGTACAACCAATACCACTTCAACCCCCAAAACGAATACAGCATTAAGTAGAGCAAGAATCCACTTCATTGTACTCCAGGACATGTGCATTAGTTATCTCTTCCAAGGCAACTGCAAACTCTGACAATAGCCCACTGTCTACCACCGTTCTCTCTCCCTCCTCCTTCTTGGAGCATCTTATGTGAGGCACATTGACAAACTCATCTGTGATCCCATTCTAGGGTGAAGCTGGTGCTGCTGGTGCTGCTGGTCCTGCTGGTCCCCGGGGTATCCCTGTAAGTGGAAACCTGGCTCATTTAAGATACTTCTACTTCTCAACTTTTAGACATTGATGAAACTAGGATTGCTGAAACATTTTTAAATCCCTTCTCCCACCTAGGGTGAACGTGGTGAGGTTGGTCCTGCTGGCCCCAACGGATTTGCTGGTCCTGCTGTGAGTATCACGTAATGAAGGTTAATCTGGAAACATTCCAAGTTGGGGAGGAGGGTGGGTCGAAGTGCCAGAGCTATGACTGTTCCTTTCCAACAGGGTGCTGCTGGTCAAGCTGGTGCTAAAGGAGAGAGAGGAGCCAAAGGGCCAAAGGGCGAAAATGGTGGTGTTGGTGCCTCAGGCCCCGCTGGACCTGCTGGCCCCTCTGTAAGTTGAATTCACTGATGGTCAACAGGCTTTGTAGTTACGCATGAGATCTCATCATCCAACATACAGCAGTCTAGTGCTTACTATCCCCCAGTATTATACACTGGGGGATATATAGTAGGGACTAAAGATGGTAAAAAAAAATAAGAAGAATTAACATTTGCATGCCACTTTACAACTTATAAAAGTTTTGTAAATATTGTCTTATTTTAATTCTTCCATAACCCATAAGGGTGGTAATATTGAAGAAAGAACATGGATTTTACTTTTTATTTTTTTTATTTTTTATTTTTTTTCCGAGACAGAGTCTCACTCTGTTGCCTGGGCTAGAGTGAGTGCCGTGGCGTCAGCCTAGCTCACAGCAACCTCAAACTCCTGAGCTCAAGCGATCCTCCTGCCTCAGCCTCCCAAGTAGCTGGGACTACAGGCATGTGCCACCATGCCCGACTAATTTTTTCTATATATTTTTAGTTGGCCAATTAATTTCTTTCTATTTATAGTAGAGACGAGGTCTCGCTCTCGCTCAGGCTGGTTTTGAACTCATGACCTTGAGCGATCCGCCCATCTAGGCCTCCCAGAGTGCTAGGATTACAGGCGTGAGCCACCATGCCCAGCCTATTTTGTTTTTTTGTTTGTTTTCGTTTTGCATTAATGCTCCAAATTCTGGGTGAAGGAACACGTGTTTTATACGACATAGATAATCATTGTTTTGAATCTTCTTCTAATAGATATGGGAATGATCCCTTTGAAGAAAAGAGTAACATTTATAGGAGTTTGTTTTGTAGTTTGACCCCACTTTTTTGTTTGCATTTAGGGTCCCAATGGCCCCCCTGGTCCTGCTGGAGGTCGTGGTGACGGAGGCCCCCCTGTGAGTATTTGCAATGGACTCTGATCACTTCTCTTTCTCCAGAATCTATTAGGGACAACTCGAAAGTTTTGACAAATTTTGGCTGTCATGAGGAGACTCTTGAGATTGAGAATCATTCTATTCAGAGCAATTCTGATATTGATGTTAACTTTCACCCAGCCGGAACTCAGTGTAGTATATTTTGCTACAACCTCGCTTGAGGTAATAGCCAAGGTCAACCTCAAGCAGTTTAATTGTGAAGTGGGGAAAATATTTCTTTGGTGCCCTTTATTCCTTTGTTGATGTCTCCGTTCTTCTGACTCACTGAATCCCTTCCCTTTGTGTCCAGGACTATCACACTGACTCTCTAGATACCCAGAGCTTCCTAGGAAGGAGCCCACACTGACTCCTTCTCTTACTAGACAGTGTTTCATGCTCTAGGTCACCTGTTGTAGCTTCTTCTGTCAACAACATTACTTATTCAGTGGTCACTTCATTAGCACCCAGCCCAGTGGTTAAGATAGTTATTAATGTATACATATTACTGTGTAAGAATGACACAGTGTCTTATCTTCTTTCCCTTATAACCATCAGATAATATGTCAGCATTTCAAAAAAGACCATCAACATCTTAATGCAAAATATGAGCACTGCAACTGATATGCAAGTGAACAAGATGTGTGGGGAAGGAGGGCCTTCAGGGTCCTGGTTAAATAACATTGTATAGGAAGCTGCCCACTACCTACTCCTTGATCCATCTCTGGTCACATGTACTGAGGATTTGCCAAAGGGCAAATTCCCATTTTATCCAAATTCCAGGAGTTGGTGTTGACTGTGGAATTTTAATGTGCTTGGTTCTTAGGGTGTTACTGGTTTCCCTGGTGCTGCTGGACGGACTGGTCCCCCCGGACCCTCTGTAAGTAGATAACTCCAAACATGCATCTACATTTACTCTAGCCAAAAGACCTAGCCTCTGGTAGGAAACTGGTGAGAAACTCTTTGGGAAAATACATCATTAATATTTGCTATTACTTTCCTGATCTGAAATCAGTTTTTCTGAATCATTAAGGCCAAACCATCACAAATTACACTTTGTAATATCAGTTTAAGAGGCTTTTATTCATGCAAACATCATTCCCCATGCAGGGGCATGGTGTCTTTGTAAAAAAATAAAAAACAGAACCGTTTTAGTCACATATCAGATATTTCTATATCTAATTACCCTTTGTGACTAACATTCTGCCTCCATTGTTAAGGTATAATTGTTCCTGAATTTAAAGGTGGTTTGGCCTCTAATTTAATTCCAATTCAGACTCTCTTGTCAAAGCTCAAGAGAATTTAATTAATTACTAAGGATTAAGTCTTCAGGTTAAGGTTTCAGGGAAAAAAAAATAGCAAAGATGTTGATTTCTTGGAATCCTTTTACAGGTTCATAACAGAAAAATCTTCATTCCCTGTAGGCATTTAATTAAACCTAGCTGAGAGCATATGTGATTCCTCAATTATCAACAAAATGCCAGTATTGGCTTTCTTCACAAAGAAATGGGCCGAGTCCTCCAAAACTCCAAGTCCCACTCATTTACAATGAACTCTTATAATTTCACATAGTTCTGGTTCCAATATGCCAGGGTATTGGTGGCACAACATTGCTTTTCCTCCCAGAAATTTACCATAGACACTGTCTCAGTTATTCGCTTTGTTACAGCCCTGGGAGAAGGAAGACAGGAGTAGCTTCTTTCTAAAAGAAAGAATGTTAAAAAGTCTGAAGATTTCCCTGAAATGGCCAGGATATTATTTTGTTGCATCGCACCGTTTGCATGTTACTATCTAGAATCTCTGCTGCTCTCTTCCGGGTTCTTTATAACTAACAGAAAGTAAATGACCTTGCACGTTTGCTCACAGGGTATTACTGGCCCCCCTGGTCCCCCTGGTGCTGCTGGTAAAGAAGGGATTCGTGGTCCTCGTGGTGACCAAGGTCCAGTTGGCCGATCTGGAGAAACAGGTGCATCTGGCCCCCCTGGCTTTGCTGGTGAGAAAGGCCCCTCCGGAGAGTCTGGTACCGCTGTAAGTGTATTCAAACTCCTCTTTCTTAATACCTTGTGTTGAATTAAAGTAAAGCCCTTATACAAATCTTCAAATGGCACATACCTGGTGATGAGTATTGCAGGAAACCTGCCCAGCATACACTGCAGTGCCAAGGCTTGTGCAGATGCTCAAAAAGTCCGTCGTGGGGTGGCAATACATGAGGGAACTTGTTTTATCACAGCAGCCCTTTAAGCCGTTGAGGGCACCTTACTGGTACCAGGATGAGAACAGCATCCCGTTGTTGTGGCCATCCTACTGTAAATTGGCCAACCTCAGCGAGCTACCGTTTCCTTAAGCATGCATTGTCCAGTGTCAGCGCTGCTCTGAAAGTTGCCTTAATTGCTTCAGAGGCCAAGATCAAAATTTGCTTCCCTTTGATATACTGATTTCCTTTCTTTGGATATATTCCCAGCAGTGGAATTGCTTGATCATATGGTAGCTCTATTTTCTAGGTTTTTTTTGAGGGGTGGGGGGGAATCTTCATTCTATGTACAACCATCATGTAGCCCTAATCATTAAAAATTTAAAAATTTTAAAAATTGCATCCTTGCATAAGTTCTGTAAAAACTCTATTTCATCCCCACCCCCAGTGGCTTTATTAACCACAACCACATGTTTTTAAATGTTGTACCATTGGTCTCAAGGAGGAACCAGGTACCAAAAAAGTATATGTACCAAGATGTAAACTCATTGTCATCACTAGAGAAAAGATACCCAAGGATATGTCCTACTATTAGGAGGCCACTAGCCTTTTTCCAAGCTGAGGGCAACTCACTCTCACTATCCCCAGGCCAGCCTGTGTTATCCCAGGGTCTCCCAGTAATACTCGGTATTTTTCCTCTTGTGTAGGGACCTCCCGGTACTCCAGGACCTCAGGGTCTTCTCGGTGCTCCTGGCATTCTGGGTCTCCCTGGCTCTAGAGGTGAACGTGGTCTACCAGGTGTTGCTGGTGCTGTGGTGAGTGTGTGACACCATTCTGATTCCCATTAACATAATAAAAAGCTGCCACTTCAAATGTGACAGATTGATCACTGAATAACTCCACTTAACATTTTTATTCATGGCATTTCTTTATACGGATCACGTCACTTATCTAAGAAGCTTTAATACCACCTTACTTAGAAACACACTGTAAAGACACAGTTTAACATTATGCAGAATGATTTTTGTTCTTTCTACATGCTTAAGAACGATACAAGCTCTAATTGCATTTACTCCTCTGCAATATGAAATGCTGGCATCATTTATCCTGTAAGAAGAATGAAACTCTGGAAGTTCTGAATCATTCCATTAAACCTGATACGTGACAGCAACTAGGAACCATCCCATCTCCATAAACTTTACCAACTTTATAAATTCATTTTAATTGGGACATCGGATAAAACTAGGCTCACCTTGTACGGAGCAATGTCCCATAATTACATGAAGCCGACCATCTACATGTGGAGAAGGGGGGCAGGGGTGAGACTTACAAAACTTTGTACCATTTTGTGGCCATTCACACTCAATCTACCTTCTTTCTTCAAACAAGAATCTCGTGGCTAGGGTTGGTTTTGGAGGGTGAGGTTGGCATTCCACCCAATGAGAGGAATGTCATTTTATCTTCTCTGCCTGTTTAGGGTGAGCCTGGTCCTCTCGGCATCTCAGGCCCTCCTGGGGCCCGTGGTCCCCCTGGTGCTGTGGGTAGTCCTGGAGTCAACGGTGCTCCTGGTGAAGCCGGTCGTGATGTGAGTTCAACACTTGTTTTGTAAAATAAAACCAAGCAGGATTTTATTGTGTGTGACATTATGTCCTGAGCTGAGGTTCTCTTGTTCCAAGTTTCTGAACAAGATAGTCTGTTTCTCCATAATATCTATACCTAGTATTGAGAATATGAAGAATTACTTGGGCTAAGGAATGAATGGGCTTTTAACTAGCACATTTCAAAACTGGGTCCAAATAGCAAAAATACCTGTTTAAAAAAAAATCTAGGTTGGCAAGTTCTTGTCACTGGTTTTTAACAGTTTGAGTTGGGGTTCATTACCGAGCACTGGGAGGCAGAGTAGCCAAAACATAGGGCCTGCCGGACACAGAGCCTCACCAAGAGCCTGAATTTGCATGGTGTCTTCACAGGGCAACCCTGGGAACGATGGTGCCCCAGGTCGCGATGGTCAAGCCGGACACAAGGTCAGTACACTTTTCATTTTTGTCTAATTTAAAAGTGATTAAATTACAGGCCAGATTGATGCTAAGCTTCATTTTGCCTTTGGTAGGGAGAGCGCGGTTACCCTGGCAACATCGGTCCCGTTGGCGCTGCAGGTGCACCTGGTCCTCATGGCCCTGTGGGTCCCACCGGCAAACATGGAAACCGCGGTGAACCTGTGAGTTTGGAAATACCATTCCCTTAAGGCTGTCATCCACAGGGGCTTCACTTGGGGACGGTGCGGGTATGGAGAGAGGGCTCTTGGGCCTGGCTGATGAGTTGCGTTTTTCTCTTCCATTTCACAGGGTCCTGTTGGGTCTGTGGGTCCCGTCGGCGCTGTTGGTCCAAGAGGTCCCAGTGTATGTACCTGGTGAAGATTTCTTAACATTTCTTAACATTTAGGGAGAAGCAGCCCAAAGCATCCATTATGAAAATAAATAATATATAGGCTAGACTTCATATTTTCAAAAAATTTTAGTGCATGCTGAGAATTAATACAAACAAATTGATCTATGTTATGTCTTTTCTGCTTGTTAGGACTAAATAATTATAAGGATCTGGCCACTTTACAGATGGCTTAACTAAAGGAGATTACCAGAAAAGATGAGATCTCATCTAGAACTTTGCGTGTCTTGAGTTGCCTCTGTAAATGGATTAAACAGTATTTGCAGTGGAGTGTCATTTTTTTCCAAAGGTAACAGTTCTATCCATCTTCCTCTTTCTTTACAGGGCCCGCAAGGTGTCCGAGGTGACAAGGGGGAGGCTGGTGATAAGGGGCCCAGAGGTCTTCCCGGCTTAAAGGGACACGCTGGATTGCAGGGTCTCCCCGGTCTCGCTGTAAGTAAAACGTGGCCATCTCACATGTATACCGACCTGCAGTCCTTCAATGCAGAACAGTCTGCTTCACATTTTCACTGCTATTGTTCTAAAATATCCTACATCATATCCATTTCCCATTCTCTGCCTAACTCCATCTCTCCCAGAGATAATGCTATTTCATCACAACACGAAAAGGTGAGGGTTAAGGGAGATGGAAATATACATATATTAAAATCTCTCAGCAACAGTGTCCTTCAACCCCACTTAAAATAAATATAATTAGAGGAATGACTAATATCGTGCTGCTGAAATAGATTGTGAAAAAAAATAATTGAATATAATAGATATAATGGGAGAAAAAGGCTCCACTTTACATTTTCAATTTTCTCAATTCAGAGTCCATTGGAACTACAGTTTTCTATTCAGCGTGGAAAAAAAAAAAAGCTATCCATTGGCACGTGTTCTGAAAGTGTGATTTTCCTGTTCTCTCTTTAAAGGGTCACCATGGCGATCAAGGTGCTCCTGGCTCTGTGGGTCCTGCCGGTCCTAGGGTAGGTACACCCCAGAGACAGTTCATGTCTGAAATAGACGCTGAAGCAGGCAGTGAGCCCCAGGCCACTGCGCCCTTGTGGGGCTTCACCAGCTCACGTGCACTTGGTGTCCTTTTTCCCTAGGGCCCTGCTGGTCCTTCTGGCCCCGTAGGAAAAGATGGTCGCAGCGGACATCCTGGTACAGTTGGACCTGCTGGCATTCGAGGCCCTCAGGGTCACCAAGGTCCTGCTGTAAGTATGATTTGGGGAAATAATAAGAAACTTCACTGATCTAAGGAATATTTTCTTCAGACTAAACTGAGACCATTATGACAACACATTAAAGTAGACCCACTTCAAAATATTCTCTAAAATATCTGAAAACTGTCTCTGCGTAATGGGCTTTTTAAGCCTATTCTTGCAAGTGTGCCTGGAAGCAAGTTATTTATTTGTATGAACTTGATTCTTTTTTTACTTATTAGAACATGCTTTTGTGTGAAGCTCAGCTGAGTATCTCAAGCTATTGAGATCTCTCACTGTAACCAAATACAAAGCCTCTCCTCTCTCTTTCACCTTTGCAGGGCCCTCCTGGGCCTCCCGGCCCTCCAGGGCCTCCTGGTGCCGGTGGTGGTGGTTACGACTTTGGTTTTGATGGAGACTTCTACAGGGCTGACCAGCCTCGCTCACCACCTTCTCTCAGACCCAAGGATTACGAAGTTGATGCTACTCTGAAATCTCTCAACAACCAGATTGAGACCCTTCTTACTCCCGAAGGCTCTAAGAAGAACCCAGCTCGCACATGCCGCGATCTGAGACTCAGCCACCCCGAATGGAGCAGCGGTAGGTCAAGACATCCCAACCAGACTGGCCCTTCTCACATGCTGAGCTTTCAAAATTAGTTTCCACTGACATGTAGAATGAAAATGTGTTTAGGTAAAAAGTACATTTTGTGAAATCATACCCAATTAATGAAGTGTCCTTTTCTTCTCCCAACTAGCGCCCATCCTTAGGTTTCTCTTAATATATTTTTGCCCTTTTCATGGTAATAAGCACCCATTTGACTTTTTTTTTATGGAGGAGAGGAGAGAAGGAACTGTCTTATCTTGAAAACAGCAACCTTCTTCCTGTTAAACGTGGGTAGATACTGTGACAGTACAATCAAAAGTGTTACTTGTGGTGGTCAATATCTGACCAGTAATTATTAGAATCTCTGTTCTGCATGATAAAAAGTTTTATGACCTGGGTCTTGTTTTCTTAAAAGGTTACTACTGGATTGACCCTAACCAAGGATGCACTATGGATGCTATCAAAGTATACTGTGATTTCTCTACCGGTGAAACCTGCATTCAGGCCCAGCCTGAAAACATCCAAGTCAAGTACAGGAGCTCCAAGGCCAAGAAGCACATCTGGGTGGGCGAAACTATCAATGGTGGTACACAGGTGAGGAATGCTGCAAACATTTCCCTCTTCCTGCTAAATAATATTTTGTTGAGATTGTTTAATTATCTGCCTTTTAATCTCTTAACAAAATGGGCTTATTAAAAGAAGCTGCTTTTTTCTTGGGTTCCAATTTTGTGTAAGATCGCACATTAAAAGATAGATTGATAGAACACATCCATATAATTCAAAGTTATTATTCAAATTTGCCTTAACTGATAATCACTGGAGAAACTGACTAATGTCATTTATTGTAAAGGAGCGCTGAACAGTATATACCCCCACACCCATGCATATGCATTTTTAAAACATGAGTACTCTTGGAATTTTCAATCAAACCTTTTCACTGGCTTTACTGAATGACTACTGGAATTCAATAAATTACAGAAAAGGAAAGAGGTCCAAATCTCTCTCTTTCTCTGTTATTCTAAAGAAGAAACATACACATAAAGGCTTAACTGAAACAGATACCTTTTTCAGATAACCTTGCCTTAGCCTGGTAGGTCTTATGTTTACCTAGGTAACTGATGCTTCAAAGACAAGTGAATTGAGTGTCCTTTAAATGTACCTTTTTCCTAAGGCTTAGTTTTGAGTCCATTATTCCTCCCTATACGAGACCTTTTTTTTTTTTTTCTTTCAATTTGACTCTTAGTATCTGAGTCCTTCTCTGCTTAACTGGGATTCCCATCTTATTTTCCGTAGTTTGAATACAATGTAGAAGGAGTGACCTCCAAGGAAATGGCTACCCAACTTGCCTTCATGCGGCTGCTGGCCAACCATGCCTCTCAGAACATCACCTACCACTGCAAGAACAGCATTGCATACATGGATGAGGAGACTGGCAACCTGAAGAAGGCTGTCATTCTGCAGGGTTCCAATGATGTTGAACTTGTTCCTGAGGGCAACAGCAGGTTCACTTACACTGTTCTTGTGGATGGCTGCTCTGTAAGTATTAGTGAAATACGGGAATAGCACTTATTTTCGGAAGTAGGGGTGGAGGGAGTTCTAGCTTATAGCATTAAATGAATGAGAGACCTAACTTAATTTGGTCTTGCTTCATAAATGGATTTATTCAAATTCAGATGGTAAATTGAGAGTATTCCTGTCGGATAGTGTCCTCTGAAAGACTCTGAAATACTGAAATGTATACTATGTCCATGCACAAGTTGTTTTCCTTTAACATGAATTTCTTAAATAGTGATATATGCCCAGAACTTAAAATTTCTTGAGATTTAAATAGCCTAAGTTATAATTTATACATATATGTATTTTATTTTACTTAATTAATGTGGCTTACATTTAATTTTAAATGCTTTGTCTACAATATGCTATAAATGGAAGAAAAATTAAAATTCACTAATTGCAACACTGCATACCCACCCAGTTCCCCTCAAATACACACATGCATATACACACACCAATCCTAAAAATGATACTGTAGAAGTGAATCACTTGCAATGCGTGTTGAATTTCTTTTTAACTAGACTGATAGGGAATCCCTTCCCCTAAAGGCACCTTTTATGCTACTGTTTCAAATATAAACGTGTTGATCTGGGACACACATCTTCAGAATGACACAGACAAGCCAAAAAGTGATTCTTTTAAAATCTATATTCAGGTATTATCAGATGCAGGAATAGTACTGCCTTATGTATCTTTTTTCTTCTCTTTTTTTAAACAGAAAAAGACAAATGAATGGGGAAAGACAATCATCGAATACAAAACAAATAAGCCATCTCGCCTGCCCTTCCTTGATATTGCACCTTTGGACATTGGTGGCGCTGACCAAGAAATCCGTTTGGACGTTGGCCCAGTCTGTTTCAAATAAATGAACTCAACCTAAATTAAAAAAAAAAATTTTTTTTTTGAAAAAACTTTCTCCCTTTGCCATTTCTTCTTTTTAACTGAAAGCTGAATCCTTCCATTTCTTCTGCACATCTCCTTGCTTAAATTGTGGGCAAAAGAGAAAGAGAAGGATTGATCAGAGCATTGTGCAATACAGTTTAGTTAACTCCCTCTCCCTCTCCCCCTCCCCAAAAGATTTGGAATTTTTTTTTTCAACACTCTTACACCTGTTGTGGAAAATGTCAACCTTTGTAAGAAAACCAAAATAAAAATTGAAAAATAAAATAAAAACCGTGAACATTTGCACCACTTGTGGCTTTTGAATATCTTCCACAGAGGGAAGTTTAAAACCCAAACTTCCAAAGGTTTAAACTACCTCAAAACACTTTCCTATGAGTGTGATCCACATCGTTAGGTGCTGACCTAGACAGAGATGAACTGAGGTACTCGTTTTGTTTTGTTCATAATACAAAGGTGCTAATTGATAGTATTTCAGATACTTGAAGAATGTTGATGGTGCTAGAAGAATTTGAGAAGAAATACTTCTGTACTGACTTGTATTGTGTGGTGTTTTTTTCATTTGATTTAGCATCACTATTTTCCATCATATCAAAGTATGCAGATTATTTGCCCAAAGTTGTCCTCTTCTTTAAATTCAGCATTTGTTCTTTGCCAATCTCATTTTCATCTTCTTCCATGGTTCCAAAGAAGCTTTGTTTCTTGGGAAAGCAGAAAAATTAAATTGTACCTATTTTGTATATGTGAGATGTTTAAATAAATTGTGAAAAAAATGAAATAAAGCATGTTTGGTTTTCCAAAAGAAAAACATTGAGTAAAATTCCTTGCTTCAATGCTCTCTGCAATATAAATATGCATCTCTACCAGCCATTAGACCAAGTGCCTCTCATTAGGTAGAAATTATGCAAAAAGGGCCATTTGGTATGGTAGAAAGAGCAGAGAACGAGGACCCAAGAGATCTGAGCTCCAATTCTGGCTCTGCTTTTTGTGGTTGAGTGACCTTGTACCTCTGAGCTTCTGCATTTCAGTTTTCACATTTATAACATGGGAAAGATTCCTTCTTAGCACTACTAACCATTTGCTGTATTCAAAATATATAATGCCTAAGCAACATGGCATTGTTGACCTAAGTTTACTGTGAGCAAAGATCCATAGAATCTTTTGGTTTATTATCCATTAAGCACTTTGTAACAGTGGCTGAAAGTTGGTCTATGCACAATTAATACTATTACCTAAAACAGTTTCAAATATTCAGTAAAAATGCCGTACACTTAAATCTGATGCATTGAGTACAATGTCTGTTAAGAGGTAATGTGTGTGCTGTCAATCAGCATAGATATTTGTGGATAATAGTACCACGAACACCTACCTGCCAAATCAAGTTCATTTTTCTCCCTGCACCTTTCAATGACATCTTTAATACACTTAAACATAGTAATGTGTCAAGTAAAATGTTAAGATTCATTTAGAACTTATTTCCTGTTGCAGAACATAATTGTGATTGTAATATTTGCCTCCTGTTATAAGTCATCTCAAGATCCAATTAGTTTTAAAGGCAAAAGGCTGAACATGATGAAAATATAACTCTAAAAAGTCAGCAAGGTCTACTAACAAATAGCAACACCAAATTACGGTCTTTCTACTACCTGAATCAGAACACCGGGATGCTTACGAAAAATGCAGGTTCTCAGACCTCTCCCACCCAATTCAGATTTGGTAAGGAATCAGTATTTTTTTCTGATGTGCACCAATTGATGAACCACTGAATAAGGTTATTTCCATAGTCCTGTGTAGCTCTAGCATTCTATGCCTGACAAGAAGGATTCAACATACCTGACCAAATCATATAATGAAAACTCAACTCCTGGAATCAGAACGCTAGTAGTACACCATGCAAATGAGCAACTGAAATAGTCACAGCAAACTTACATGATAAAACAGTTATAAATGTCTGGATTAGATCTAAAGCATGCCCTCAGGCTCATGGCACACACACACAAAAAAATCTACATTTATTGAGTACCTACTAGGGGCCAAACACTACGCTAGAAAATAATAATGACCTTTGTCAACCTGAATCTGAATCAGGTTTCCTAAGCCAACAGTCACTTAATAATCACTTAATCATCAGTGTGAGACAACAGAAAAATAGTTAAATAAATAATGGTATATCTAACGGATAATAATGAAGAAACAAATTATAGTATATCTACTAGATAATAGGATAAGCAGTGAAATCTTGTTATCCTATCAACATTTATGAGGATGATTGAACAAAACAAAAAGTACTTAGAATGAAATATCCAATCTCTAAAATATAATATCCTAGTACACTGTCATTATAAATATATTAAACACACATGTTAAAAGATGCTAACAGTAGGTACATGAGAGTGGTAAGATTAGGGATGATTTTTAAGCCTACATTTTTCAAATTTACCACAATGTAGTTATATTTTTTTTATTAGTTACAACAAATTTGCTAATAGAATATTATGAAAAGAAATACGTAAACAGTCAACACGTAAAAACAATCCTGGTTGAGGAGTGACCATCTCCAGGGAAAGGGTGGTCAACCTGCCACCCACCTATGTTTTGAAAAGAAGGAAAAGCCCGGCCTGAGAGGTGACATCCACCATATACCAGCCGCCCTGAGAGACACTGGGGAGAGTATACACGGCTGTCCCAGGCGGTAGCATCCTCAGCCATCTCCCAGTTCAGTTGCAGAGACAGAATAAAATAATGTGTGAACAGAATTTTACATAAAGTGTCCTCTGAGGAAAGCAGAGGACACTATTAATTAATTAGAGGGAGTCTCAGGGAATTAACCTTTGTCTCATGTAGTAACCATGATATTTGGATTGAACTGGCCTCTCTTGATAGAGATCTCATTTCTCCTTCAAGCCCTTTGTCCGGCTAAATGCTTCTTCTCTGGAAGCCACATATTAGAAGAGTCTGGTACTTACCAAGCCAGGAGGTCCGCTGTGAGTGTTTCTAGAGCCCGGGTTCAAAAAAAATGGACATAGAGCAATGTCCTGAAGGCTTAACCCTTCCATGACGAGCCCCCTCCTTAGAGGCCAATGAACAGACCCCAGGGATATTCCTCGCAACATTTCTTGACCCTTGGTCAAGCGAAGGTCAGCCACCTCTCACTTGCATGAGTGTGAGAAGGAAGAAAATTGCACACAAGAGAGAGAAGGAACAGGTAGCCAAGATCTGGGGTGGGGCTATTAATCAAGCCTGGTAAAAAGGGTCATTTAAAATTCTAAAATCAATACAGCTAATGCACTGGCAAAGAGCAAAGACACCTGAGCAATGCTGAACACATTTGTTATCTTTAATGCCAAAAGACTTTTTTATGCTATTCCACTTAATATCACTGAAAAGGAAGTTCAGAAATTGGATTATATATAAGAAAAGTTGGAAATGTCATTCTGGGTCAGAACAACAATCCATCTGGATGAATACTTTGCCTTTGACAGTGGCACCAGGGGAAATTTGGGAGAAAGAGTGGTTGGCACTTCTTGTGAAGCCAGCCTCAGAACTCCCATTTAATAACCCGTTGTAAATCTTTTTTTGTACATAGATGTATGTAAACCCTTCCAGAGCCCTCTATCTGTTTTGAAATATGTTGGTATTACAGTACCAACAGGAGAGAGCTAATGCCGAATTGTTAGCTCAGCTTCCTGGCCCTCTGATCAAGTAGCTAAATTATGTTATCTATCACTGTGCCTGGATCAACCAGGGATTCAACAACCCCATATCCTCGGGGAGCACCAGTAACTGCAGCAATGGGGCCATAGACAGCCCGTAATGATCAACTTATCCCTGCAGTTCAGTGAAATGAGCACATAATTTGTGGTCGGCAGCCAAGGTTATGAGTACCAACTCTACCATTGACTCACCAAGGGCCCTTGGGAAAGTCTCTTAAGCTATCTGAGAATTTGGTTAACATACCCGCCCTCAGAGATTCCCATTAGCATACCTACCTCACAGAGCTGCAGGGGGACCGCAGGGGGAATGTACAAAAGTGGTGAGTAAAGTGTGGACAAATGTCACTTGTCATCATTAGGTCCAAAACTTCCCAGCCACTGAAAATAACCTCTTGATTTAATTTCTTATACCAGCCCTCCAATTTAGGAAGAGGAGAGTCTAGAATTTACATTTAATTAGCAGCACTTCTAAATTGATAGTCTATCAATTTTGAGTTGTACCTTCTTAATAGTAAAAATTTGAGCTCTGATGACTAATCTTACCTATGTATAAATGTTATGCATGCACTATGGTACTAATACATGCAATATAAAACATCTAAAGAAAAAAAAATTTTAAAGACAGAAAATAAATACAGAGGAGTCCATACTTCAGTGGATCATATTGCACGATCTCTAGGGTTCGTACACCCTCCACCCACCAGTTCAGAGACTACTGTTCTAAACAAGCATCCACCATGGGCTGCAGCAGAGGAAGGCATGAGCGAATTCCTGAAATAGCATGTTAAATTTTGTATGTATGTGCATTTTTTTGAAGAAGTTTCACTTCTTTTTTAAAGAAGGTTCATGACTTTCTTCAGATACTTTTTGGGTCCATGACCCAGAAAGATGTTATAAACCACTGCACAAAAGAAGTATTACTCACGTCATTAAATCCAGACTTTTCTGACTACAACTTTCATGTCTCTTCTTGGATGTCTTACTCAGAACATGCTGCTTCTCCTAAGACCCAAAAGAACCAACCAGCATCAGACCAAATCAAAATAGAGGTTGGTCTTCATTCTTCCACTTTCCTATTATGAACTATCTCTCCTATGTTTGAACAAGGCTTGGCAGATACTTTATGACCCAGCCCATACTTTGCAATATCAAAATGCACCTGTCCTCAAAACCTTTTTAAAAAGGGAAAACTCAATAATGGAGGTTGAGTAATGATTCCTTTTAGGTGAAATATGCATTTGTTATTTACTTGGTTTTAAAAAGCAATAAGAAAAAAAAAAGCAATAAGGTTTAACCTAAAAGGGATTGCAGCTTTTGGCACTGTAAAATATTGCAAGGACAATATTGTAATTGTTTTCCAGGGACCCTCAAATCACCTCATAGAACCAACTCTCCTCATTTGGTTGCTCCCAAGAAAACCTATTATTCTAACCCCAAGGTATAGGAGTAATTTAGGCCAGAATTAAAAATCCTACTGGAATTTAGAAAAATATCCTTAAAACTGCAATTCACCATATATTTAAAGAAATTCATAAACACACATTTTCCCACCAAATGAACATATTTTTCTAGTACAGTATTGCTTTTGGTGTCCAATGGCTTAATTAACCATAGTCCAGGATGGAGGAAACAACGGAAACAATCTTTTTTTAAACAATGGGATCTGTAATATTAATGCCAGGCAGGGTACGCAGACCTACTCACAAACCGCTTGTGCTGTGCGGAAGGCCTTTCTCGCCCTTCAGGATGCCACTTCAAGTTCACTGCTCCCCCTGCTGGCTGGATAATAGAACACCCCGGTCCTTTCACAGTGCCATAGGCAAACCGTAAGAGAATGAAAATTCAAATGTAGGAGGAGAAAATTAATAGAACAGCTTCTTGTGCTTATTTCCAAATGCCTCAGACACACAACCTTTCTCCAGCTTCCATAGTGTTCTACCTTCGTGTACTCAGTGCTCCCTATCATACTGACCCTCTCCAATCTACCTTTAATGTCTTTTCCCTGCAGCTAATAAACGGAGGTCACAAAGGGGCAAATACAAGCTCATACAGAGGGTGAGTAGAGCTGTCCAATGCTACAATGTTGCCCCAAGAGACAGTAAACAATCTTTGAAGATTTAAGCAAAGAGGAGGTGGGCATGTTTCAAAGATGATATGGAACAGAGACAAGAGGGTGTGCTAGAAAGAACGGAGGTGTAGGAAGCAGAGCTATCTGGATTGGAATCCTGTCCACCTTCTCCTCATCTGTAAAATGGGGATAATGATAACACCCCCCCATGAGACAGATCAGAGCTAGAAATGCACAGTGGCTTGTAAGGTCGGCAGAAAGTAGGCACTCAGGACTATTAGGACCATTACTGTCATTATCCCCATAAGCTCACATCCTCCCTAAAAGCTTTTAACTCTATCACCAAGAAAAGTAACCACCTTTCCACAAGTACTATCTTCTCTGACAACAGTGACCTAAAATGATAGCACCTCTACAATTCAATTACACTTCAATTTCTCCAACTTTCATACATATAGATTCCAGCAAACTTCCAAACCCTCATAATTTTGGTGAGTGCTTCTCTACAACCCAATAAAAAAGAACCCAGCTTTTATTAAAAGTATGAATTTTTCCCTCGTTTTTTACAAAAGTAAATCAATTCCACCTTCACAGTTAAAAAATAGTAAAATTGCTGACAAAAAGAACAAATTTGCATTTAACTGCTCTCTGCCCTATGCCATTAGGGGCCTCCAATTTTGGAGAGAAACGTTTCTGACCTTAGAAATGTTCTCTTTGCTTACTTGGAAGCCAGTTCTTCTACACAATGGACTATAATTCATACGTGTTAAATTTGCCAAACTTCTGACATTTCATTTTTACAATTTGATGTTTTAAAACTTTGTCTCTGGCAGTGGAAATTCTAACTTGAGTGTTATCAGTACAAGAAATGAGGACAATTATTAAATTCGTGACCTCAGAGAAATTTCTTGGTCTATATGAATTTACTTAAGGGCTTTAACCATATTAAATCACCTATTATTTCCAGTGATTTGAATGTCTATATGAGTAATATTATAAGTGGGTCCACTTTAAAGAAACATGGAAGAAGCTTTGATTATAGATATTTCCAACATGGTTTTTCTATCGCTGATTATAGATCTATTTTCCCTTATAATACTGAAGTCTGAAATAATTTCTAAAACTTTGTCAATATAACTAATTAAAATTTCCGTCTGCGACTTTGCTCATCATGATAAGATTTGTTCCTAATCAAAAGAATAAAAGAAAAACCTTTCCCAGACAATACCTAGAAAATTGCTCATTTAACCATTTCTCTGGGTTATTCATAATGAATATGCACTTTTAGTTACTGCTGGGCACATACTATAGTAAAATATATGGAATTCACGGAGAATTTTAGGCACTACACGTTTTCTCAGACGTTCTTCAACTAAAATATCACAATAAACAATCACCTTGCCGCCATAAATTATAAAAAGAGCTTTGCTTTTCTTCTCTCAGCACAAAGTCCACAGAATCCTTTGAACCTTTGAAAAGAGAAAAACAAATCAATGCCAAAAATGATGTGCCTTCTCCCCAATACACAAATTAAACTGTGTATTTTATAAGATTTATCGAGTTACCAGGCTTTTTATTACCACTTTTGTGAAGTATCTGACAAATGAGTCTAATTCACTAAAATAAATTGATACATTGGGAAAAAATCTCTAGTCTCCATTGAGGTTTGGGGGGGAAAAACATGCTAATGGTTTAGTCACCCTATCCTACTCATATTATGATTTAATTGGCTGGAAATATCATTTAAAACTCCCTTAGTGATTGTCATTTGCAGTAGGTCTTGACAAAAATTGTACTAGACTAAAGCTGCAGGGCTCTGAAGCCCTCCCTCAAAATCATTGGCAAAGTACGTGCCTATGTGCCTTTTCTAGAGAGACAGGGTACATTACTTCTCAAAGATTCTCCAGACCCCATACAGTATCTACCAGAATTGCTGGGGGTGGGCCCAAGATTTGTCCATTTTTAATTAGTATTAGATTCTCATGTATTCCCAAAGTTCGGGAGCCACTGGTTTATTGCTGTCATCATGTTTTTGGATCATTCTGTGTCCCCTTCCCCAAAATGTTTAGGACTACAGCTCTCAAACTGTAGGCTGTCTAAGCTGCTTTTAAAAAGAACATGTAATGGCTCATTGAACACGTGAGCAATTAATTTGGGAACAGTTGCAGTATTACAAATGTGATTACTTATTGCAAACCCAATTAATCCAGTCAGGAAGAATGTTAATTACAAAGGAGTGTGGAAATTAGCATGAGTGCATGACTAAATGCCTGAATTCTGACCTATTATATTGTCTGTCTGGTAATCTACTTTAAAAATACTTCCACGGGAGGTTTTATGCATATATGTACATGGGGGCAATAAGGTAACATTAATCCATATTCAAGGGCTGATTGAGTAACCTCAGAAATACCCTAATTAGGAAAATCCACAGTTTTAGAGGTGACTACTCTGGCATTTCAAATAGCATTAAATCTATACCAGAGGGTATGTTAATTAGCATAAAAGATGTTACAAACATTTTTTCCTTGTTGAAATAATGGTCTTAAGGATATATGTCTAGCTAATAAATATTTAACATTAATAAAGCTTGGGTTAAGTCTTGCTCTACTTGTAGCATATCACATGGTAGCAAGATTGACAAGAAAAGACATAAAGTCCTATCTTGAATCATCAGAGACTATGTATATTTACCCAAAACACTTAAATCACTAAATTGGCTAAGGTTAGTTCACAAAACGACACCCCCCCCACCCCAAAATTGGGAAAATGCAAAAGATGGCCAAGAAAATGACATACAAAACAAAACTGTATTTAATTGATTAAAAAAGAAATGAAATAATACTCAAAACAATAACTGTATTTCTTTTGTGAGTGATGAAATATCAATCAAAACAAATGCAGTTATAATAGAAAGCAATTGGGAAGGACTCCAGAGCTCCTAAGAAACCGTCCCTCCTTCGATGGGAACAGCCAAGATTTACTAGATTTACTGTGCTTCCATGGCCATTTCCCCCGGGACATAACTGAAAAGCTGGAAGAACCTTAGCCAAGCTGCACCACTCAACTTCTCTCTTCTGAGAATTTAAAACTTGGAGTAGAGAATGACCAAGAATGATGGAGGCATGCTAATGACAGCACTCTAGAGACAACTGCTAACTTTTGCAGATGAGGTCCCAGAACAGTACTGGGATTTTGATTGTTCTTTGAATTATAAAATAATCCAGTATCCTTCCACTGACTTTCCTTTTTTTAAGTTGGAGAAAATTCATTTTTGTTAAACAAAACGAAAACAGTTTTAACTAATACACCTAGTATACAGAATAAGATAAAATGAAAGACTACAAGACAATCTTAAAGTAAGTAGATACTTAGAGTAAGTAGAAGTAAGAGCCAAAAGTTTGAAAGGTTTTTAAAAAGCACCCAGAAAAAGAACATTGTTGGAAGACAATTCTCCATGGATGTTTGGCATTTCTGCATATCTTGCAAGCAGAGGCACTGATGACCTTTGTTCTGGAACATCTGTTCAAGGATGTCTGTATAATGATAGTGAACAACCTTGGAAGAGCGAGAGTGTGTCTCCCTCCAGAGCAGAGGGCAGGTTACTGTCCAGTATAATAAAGATAATGTCTCCCTATAGGGCCTATGTCAGGCAGGTTTGCCTGCAGCCCATTATAAAAGATTTGGGTTCCCCATGCTGGCATTTCTCAATTGAGACACGTCCACCTTGGTTGCTCTGCATTGCCCCCATGGGACTTGGGGGACGGGGGTCTGAAGCAAACATAAAGCTTATGTTCCTTGCCTTGCTCTAATAAAGTCCTTTGTCTCTGTGACCCAGAAGTTGCATGTCTTGTGCCAGCCAGCATCTATTAAACTGTGGCAGACTAACATCTTAGCTTTAAAGTAGAGACGATCCCAGATCCGTCACAGTTCTTGACAAACATTTCAAAGAAGAATTCATATCAGAATGAAGCTGCATCAGTTCTGTATGCCTGTCTTTCAAGTTGCCTAGCAACTAGTTGGTCACCATTGATCTGACAATCTGCAGTAACGAACAACCATGCTATGCAGAAAAGTGGGATTGAACTATATGCTTCTAGATGACAGAGATTGTCTGACTCATCTCCGTGTCTCTACCACCTAACTCAGTAATAACGACGTCTACTCAATGATTTTATGCTGAACGATTGTTAAATGAAAGAACGAACTATAAAAATGACTGGGGGGACATGTTGCAGAGTTGTAGTGACTAAGATAGTTTTAAATCTGTATTATAGGTACTTTACGTTAGGATCATCGTGTTTCTTCATGTTTATTTAATCATAATTAACAGAGATCCACCCAAGGAAGCTCAAGTGACAGGGACGTAAATAGAGAAATATGAGCAGAAAGGGTAACAGCTTACTAAAACTGGAGCTGTAACATGGCTGGTTATTTATTTATTTGTTAGAGATGGGGGTCTCGCTAAGTTGCCCAGGCTGGAATGCAGTGGCTATTCACAGGCACCGTCATGGCTCCCTGCAGTTTCGAACTCTTAGGCTCAAACGATCCTCCTGCCTCAGCCTCCCAGGTAGCTGGGACTGCAGGTGTGTGCCATCACACACCTGCTTTCTATTAATATTTCTATTAATATTTAAGGGTGGCTTCAGAGCTCTCGGGAGCAGAAGTTTGTGACTCTTTTGACTCTTTCCTCTACAGCTCCACCACCAATCTGGTTCATTCATATTCTACATATTTGTTGGTTTTTTCCAGATCTGCTATTAACCAGCAATTTTTTTTTTTTTACTTGTTCTACTTCATAAGGGAGAGATTCTGGAATAGTTCATAAACCCCAAGGCAACCGATTAACTGGGATGAGTGGACGTCCGTGGTTGGAGTCATGTGATGTAAACACAGCCACTTAGACACCAGAAGCCCCGTGTGGGGCAATTTTTAAAGGGTGCGAGTGTTTGAAAGGCCATAAGTGACCTCTCTGTTACAGGCTACATCACAAAAGCCTTAATGTTCTGATTAAAATAGAAACTTTATTTAAATTCAAATATTTTTTCCTTTTTTAAGTTCAAGTTTATTTGTATTTGAATGTCTGCTACCCATCTGCTCATCTCACACTCTTCCTATCACTTCTTTCTCCTGAAAATATATATACATCTTATTTCATGACATTTGAGCATTTTGTCTTTAGATAAGGACTTAAAGTACAAAAAGTTATTAGACGTAAATTTTTTTAAAAAATGTTTGCCGCCCCCCCCCCCACAAAAAAGGGTGAGGGAGACATAGAACATGAATAACAAAAGACAAAACATCATTAGAAGGCAAAAAAAAAATGTCCAACTCCTTTAGAAATTAAGGAAACATAAAGTATTCATATTCTTTATATTGTTTCATATTATTTCATATTCTTCATATTGTTAAAGGTTTAGCCAAAAGCTCAATCTCATATATGATATGAGTATAAATTGGTGCAAAATCTCTGAAGAAGAATTTATCAATATGTACCAAAAGCTTTAAAAATGTTTGTGCTTTGGATTAGGAATGTATCCTAGGAAATGAATATCTGAACTTTCTAAAGACTTTTGGACAAGGACAGTCCATATGAAGGATTTCTCACAAAGATGAGACTCAAGTTTTCGCTCCACTACCTAAATCAGAAGAGCACATAGCTGTCTCCCAGTGCAGCTGTCCAGGGCAACCTAAGCTTGGAGGGAGAGCTATGCAGGTTTGAAAAACAAGCACGTGAATCACAGAAGTCTTCTAACTTTGGGAAATGCCATGGCTATTTGCAGTACAAAGCTGACAGAAGGAACTAGAACACGGCAGCTCTCAAAAAGCCGCAGCAAACACACTCTGAACTATCTCACATGATGACATGCCAATCTTATAGCCCTCTGAACAGGTGTCATGGCAAGGAGTCTGCAAAAAAACACCAAAAGGTTATATTAAAAAATCCATGCTTTATTGCCTCCTCTTCCATTGAAGGCAAATCTCAAACACTTAGAGTGAAGTCATATTCCCCTTCTTTGTGTATCTCATCAGCGTAAGAGCGGTAAAAATGCCCCAAAGACACAGCAGCATTAAGTACATGTGCAAAATGAATGACTGACCCTCATATCATATCTCAGGCACAACAGTTGTCATGGCTTTATTTATAACAAAACATTGGAAATTAACCAAATGTCTAATAATAGTTGATTGGTTAAAGTAACTATGGCACATCCATATGATGGATTGCAATACAGTTATTTTAAAATGTTCTTAAAGAGTACTTAATGAGGTAGAAAAACTTAATAACTATATACTAAAAAAAAAAAGATTACAGTGGAGATGCATCTCATGCAAGAGTTAGGTTTTAGAACCAGCACCTAACGAAAAAAAAATTGTATAGTCAACATTACCTTGAAAATCTCCGGGTTGGAGACCGAATACCATAACTTCAACACAGTTTTTCTTTTAGTGTTAGAATAGATAGCTGTTTCTGTGATTGAGCATCAAAGGTGTTGCCTTGAGTTTCCACATTGTAAGAAAAATACGTATTTTTACCATCAAAATCATTGTCACTGCAGCAAGATGCACATACTATTAGGGACACACAGAAATTGGAACTGACTGAGGAAACAGCAAATTTGTACCCTCCCATCTCATGTTTATGCCAGAGCATGCACTCGTGAGCTAAATGCAGGGGAATTTTAAACATCTATTTAAATTGTTAATTGTTAAATGTGTGTAGCAATTATCTGTGTAAATCATTATGTACGATATAAGTACAAGTTTGTTTAAAAATGTTTATTTTATATAGATATGCATAAAATCCAGAAAAGACATATACAAAAATATTAATCTCTAATGAGGATGGGTATTGTTGAAGTTTATTTTTTCTTTCACATTTCTATATTTCTCAAACATTTTTAAGTGAACTAAAATATTACTTTTATTATCAGAAAAAAAACTGATCATTATTAAATAGCATTCCCAAAACACAGATGATATCTTTAAAACTAAGCCTTAATTCATTACAAATGCAATCAATATATAGAGAACAATATATGATTTTTGATATGCAATTTCTGTTTCAAAAGAACAAGCACTTGCCTAAACAAACTACTGCTAAACATGACAAAAATACGAGAACACATTTATGATGCAGGATGTTTCAATCAACAGAATTCTATTAGTTCTACCTTAGGAGAGTGATGTTATTAGGGACTATTGAAAAGCCTCCTATGAGGCTTTGAAAAGGACTATGGAAACAGCCTCCCTATATTGAACTGGACATTAAAATGTACTTCTCAAGGAAAAAAAAGGTTCTGCCTAGATATGGACTATATAAATATACATACAAAATCTATAGAAAATTGCCTTAGGAGGTGCTTTCTGAGCTTCCATAAATTCCTACGCTTTCTATACTTCCCTGGAATATTATTAAAAACACCCATTAGAGCAATAATTTCCCTACTTCATTCATAAAAGATGCATAGATGCATGCATGTAATAAAGGAAATTTCTTACTGAAACACATATTTCACTGTAGTAAGTCTGTTTTAATGATTGCAAAAAATAAATGTCTCACACGAGAAGGATTTAAAAGACAGGTCAGTTAAAATAGTTCTTTGATTATGTAAAATTACTGGCGGTTGATCTATTGTGTCAGATGTGGAATGAAGATTAAACTGTGAGAGTGAGTTTTAAATTCTCGGCATTAGACTGCATTAATAAATTGAGCAAAGACGTGGTTCAAGTAGGATTGAAAGGTTCTGCTAAAACCAGACTGTTTAGATCCATTAGCAACATAGCGACAAAGACAGAATATCTTATCAGAAAGCAGTGTAGTCTATGGAAAATTAATAGAGAGTGCTAGAGCCAGTCTTGGTGTAGAATTACATGGAAGGGATTAGGAAGTGAGGAGAAGCTAATTAAGTAGAAAGAACAGCCGGAAAGAACTGAAAAGCAAAAGATCAGATGGTCCTGAAGTTGAGCCCCTCACCATCTGTTGGCAATCATCAACATTTATTTGATCTTATTGTATATTTCCTTTGTAAAAGGGGAAAAAAAAATAAAACCTCATTCTAGGGAATTAACAGGTGAGATGCAAGGAGAATGCCCCCTCTAACAGAGCTCATTATTGCAGCAAGTAAAATCATTCCCATTCCAACATAACAAATACAATTAATATAATCCAATTGTTTTGTCTTTGTCCATCTCCCTGGTATCAGCTTCATAAAAAGGTTCTCATGCTTTCCTGGCCTTTTGTGATTTAGTTGGAAGGCTTTGCCTATAATTTTACTGTCATTGTTTGTTGTATGTTTGTCCATACAATTTGCTCTTGCAAAATTTCTGTGTAACTGCATGTATCCATTAGGAAAAGTAGGTCAATCAGCCCCTATGTTTCCCCTTCTATTCTGCATCAGCAGCTGTGATTTCAATATCATTTAAGGGTGTTACTACCTATCCAGTCACACAAAGCAGGAAACGCAATTCCTTTCTTTACCTCTGGCTTTCATATCCAATCAATTAACGAACCCTCCTAAATGTTTGCCTACTTGCTTTATCTTCTTTACCCCTTATTCTGAGGCTTCCTCTCTTCTTTTTCAGCTGCACTGCAACTTTTCACTGCAGACTTTCATGCTCTTTCACCTAAACTACTACCTGCCTCTTTTCTCGTCCTCCTCAAATCCCGCTTCCATTACACAGAGAAAACACAAATCTGACCTTTCAATCCCCTGTTAAAAGATTTCTGTTTCCACAGAACTTACAGGATAAAGTCAAAAGGCATCTGTGTCGTATAAGAAATCTCTAACTACAGCATCCGCTGACTATTTCAGCTCTCTAGCCCTTTTCTCCCATCTCACAGCTTATGCCCTCCAGCAAAACCACAGTGAGTGATTTATAAAGCAACTACTAATAAATAATTAAGCAATTGTTATTATAATCAACTCATGACATGCCTCAGGGATGAGTGTTTCTATTTATTCTTTAGGTCTGTGCTATGCATTAGTATTTAAAAATTAGCTGCTTGGGTTTTAGAGTGTGAGCCTTGCAAGTAAGGCAGAACACACCATGCCAGCTGTCACACGGGAGCAACTGCGCAAGAGGTCTCCGCACAGCTCAGCGAGACAAGCAGATACATCATTGTATCTCTGAACACATACTAGTATTGCCCACCAGTCAAGAAGTGTGCAGCTACACACGAGAGCTGTATATTTTCCTTTATTAAAAAATGATTGAGACTGTCATTCTTTGTCTAGTATCATCTTTCACGAATCTAGCAGCATACTTTTAAAATGCCGGATATTTGAAAGCTTTATCAGAAAAGGCTGGCTGCCTCAAATCAAGTGTTTTATTTAATTTAGTTCTGAAGTTGCTTAAGGAAAATAAATTGATGTCAGGTTTTTAATTTTAAAGTTACATTTGCATTGCAGATGGACTATTTAACAGTTCACATAATCAATAAAATTACTGCTGAAACACAGGATGTGTTAATGAGAAACTCTAGTATCTGAATAAATAGTTTCCTTCTGAAAATTCGCATCATGCTTGCTTGCTTGCTTAAGTTTGTTAATCATAAGAAATCACCATCTTATGATAAAAAAATGAATAGTTGAATGTTTCTACAAAGTAGTCAGCTCATTGAACATAATATTCATTTCTTTTTAGGGATTAACACATCTTGATAAGTAGAAATATTTTACTCCCCTCTCCTTGCCCTCCCACCCTTGCAAAGAATATGCAGGTCCAAATTTGTGCAAACTGGTTTCAAATGCTAATTCATCACTGTGCCAAATGCTAGAAAAGAAATATTTTTATTAATAAACATTTGGGGTATTCTACACATGGGATAAAATGCACACTGAACTAGTAAAAAAGTGAACTCTGCATTTTTTAACTCTTCATTTTTCTTTTTAGAAAGAATTGATAAAAGTTTTTTTATTGGATAGCACTATATATGTATAACAGCTTTTTTGAGATATAATTGATATACAATAAATTGCACATATTTAATATATACAATTTGATGTATACATTTGATATGTATATTTGGATTTCATTGTTTCTAATTAAAAAGTTTGAAATGAATAAAGAAAAATGCTATCCATGATACTTATAATAGTACTATAGATAATCACAATTAAAATCTTAGAATCTACCCTTATATGTTTTAAAAATCTATTCATATACATGTATGAATAAAATAGACATATGCTTCCATTTCTATCAAATTGTGAATAAAGTGCATAATATATTAGGTTGCATTTTTTTTGTTTTTCACTAAAGTTTTCATTAATTTTTGTACCATTAAATATTTTCCTAAAAGATAATTTTTAATATATATATCACACACATTTTTGTTTATCAGTAGTGAAATAATTAGAAAAAATGAATGATGAAAAAAATAATCACCTATAGCCACCTATAACCTATAACCACTACTTACAACCTTAAAAATATAACCATAGAAGTAACCATGCAAATAATTACTATCGATCCTTTTGTAGTTCATAAGCGTGATGACTGGTTGTTCACACACATGTGCCTCTCTCCACCCTTGTAACAATGTGGGTACAATACTTGTCTGACATAAAAAAATATATATAAATTACTATTAAAGCTCTAAAATATATATTTTTAATCTACCTATGTGATTTAAAAATATAAATAAGTATATATACATACATGCTTTCATTTTTATTAAAATATTAATCAAACTACATGTATTATTATTTTGTACTCTAATTTTAAAAAAATTTTATTAAACAGTTCATATATTTGCATTTTTTATTTACAAAAAGTTAAAAAAAATACAGAAATGAATGAAGAAGCAAATTATTACCAATAACACTAGTAATATAGATAATTACTATTTACTCTTTAGAATAATATCCTGGGGCTATAGACAAAACTGTTATTATTTAACTACTATTTTTAATCTAAGTTTGAAATGAGCATTTTTCCACATTATTATATATCTTCTTAAGAAATAATTTGAAATAGCAGAGAAGTTCTATAACATGGAATACTTTTGACAACACTGATAAAATGGTTAAAATTTTGGTAAGTTTTATAGCTAAATTTTTCAGTTTTAAAAAATGTGCAATCCTTTAATTAGTCATGAGGTTAAATGTGTTTTCAAAAGCTCATGGACCTTTTTAAAAGATGCCTTCTTTGTTTTGCCAGTTCTGTGGGCTATACATACTTTTTCCATTTTATCATTTGCTTTTATGATCATTTTTGTACACAGAAATTTTTCTTTATATTTTTCTTTATAATTTTTTTCCTCTGCATTTTTGCTTAACCTAAATATTTCCTTATATATTCTTAAATGTATTTGATTTTTTCATTTTTAATTTTTCGCATCTGGAATTTGTTATATAAGTGAGGCAACCAAATGCACATGGGTTTGAAACGGTATCTTTTTCACATAATAAATTCTTCTGCATGCATTTGAATTTAAAATTTGTGCTAGTGGAGTGATGAAAGCTGCAGTTCAGACTCCAGGCTTTTGTTTCTTTTGTATCTGTTTAGTTAAATGTGGCACTGATTTACAGTGGTGCTTTTTTTTTTTTACCACACCATAAAGCACCATTATTGAAGACTTACATTTCAATTTATATATGCACATACAGCTATTTTTCTTCTTCAGTTTTGTATATTTTTTAAAGCAATACAAGCTTTCTGTAGCAAAATAAATAAAATAAGTAAATAAAAGTGTAAAGAAGCAATAAATTATTTTAAATCTCTTTTAATCCTAGTACTCAACAGCAACCACTGACAACACTTTGGCATATTTAATTTTGTGACTTTTTTTTTCACTTTCTTTCCTTTGTAGAGGCAGCAAGAGATGTGACTAAAAAAGGTCTTTAAGTGGTTTCATACTGATGATAGTTTTATTCTTCCAGCAGAGTTATAAATTGGTTCATAATAATGAAATTCTGTATCCTCTAATGGGATTTGAAACATATTTTTTAAAGAAACTAAATGTACAAATTCATACTCTGAAAACAAAAAACAAATTTTTTCAAATTACTCATTAAAATGGAAATTTTCTGTTTTCACCAGTGGGTGGCAATCTCAACATATACACAGCTTGGTATTTTCTACAGAACTGTTTCATGCAAAGAGAAAACTACCTAAAATGTCTGACAGCCAGAACTCCAGCAGCTGTTGTTACCCTTTAGTTGTTGTGATTTAAAAAAGAAGAGAAAAAAGAAAAAGAAAAACCTGCAGGAATAATCACAAGTGAGAACATTACACAACATGGAACAAAATTACTTTGGCTTAATGTGGGCTTGGTGAAAATAAAAGCTGTGTGTTAAAATACTATTCCTCATGTGCTTCTGAAAAACCCAGTGTTTTAAATATTTCTAAATAGAATTGAAATTTACATCAAATTTCCTACAATTATGCAAATTTTAACTACTGCAAATGAAATAAAACAAAAGCTTATGGAGAATATAACTGTGATGAGGAAACAGCAAATTTTATTTGTTAGCAAAACACCCAAAACACATAGCTAAGCCAAGATGCTAGCCAAAGGCAGTCCAAGTAGCAGGAGGCTTGCAAAGGCAGGAGCATCTACTCCAGGAAGACCTGCAAAATAACCTTCTGAAATTGCACTTATCTCTGATTTTAGAAACAAAAAATGAACATAAAACTAAAGTAATTGGGTTTTTAAGTGCAAATTTCAATCGTTCCAAACATCAAATCGTAAAAGAAAGCAGATTGGGGCACTTTCACTGATAGTTTTGATCTACGTATTTGTATACTCAGTCCCCAACCCAAATATAGCATAAACATGGCAATTTCTTTTTTTTAATTTTGTAGAGAAACCATACTCTTACTTGCACTGGGAATTGAAAATAAATGAATTGGCAAAAAAATCACCTAAGAGAGAGAATCCCCAAAGTGCAGGGCAGTCTAAAAAAGAGGGTAAGGTTAGCAATAAAATTAGAGTTTATCTTCAGACCAAGAGCAGGCTCCTAGAGAGCTGAGAGCTTTGAATCTACTCTGCCCAACCCAGTTCTGTCTTGCTGACCATGAATCCTGGCCCTTGGCTATCTGCAGTTTGTTAGTTTCAATTGTTTCTATTCTGTTGCTCTAGAGCCTCTGACTCCGGGGGAATAAAGCATAAAGTGAGTTTGATTCAGTATTCAGCAACGCTTATGCCTTCTGGCAAATGGATAGGCATTTTCTCAGGAAGCTCCGTTGAGAAGACTAAGGAGCCCCTGAGGAAAACTACTTAAGTAAAAAAAGTGATACAGATGATAAAGGAGACCTAGAAAAAAACCAGGTAGTAAGTAGTAAGGACTACTAAAGTGTGGTGACTCTTGTTGGTAACTACCCCCAATTCAGGCTCAGGGATTCACAGTAAAGCTTGACTATACACAGAAATCTAAAAACTGCAAACCTCTCCAACAGCACCTAACATCAAAGAAAGAGAGATTTTCATTCACTGCACCGTTCAGTTCTTTCAGCTGTTTCTCATATAATGCAAGGTTTCTGGACGCCCCCCTCCACCACCACCACCATAATTACCCTCCTCTGCTTGCCTCTCGTTATCAGGAAAATTCTTAGGGTGTAGATTCCCATAATTAAACCTAACATACTAACCTTGGGGAATAAAACAGAGCTTCTATAAGCTGGACACTTTTCCCCCATCAGTAGAACACAATATTCCTTAAGCTTTCTTAGTATTGACTTAGAGCTTTGAATAAATATTTATCAGAGGTCAGTTTAATTGTGAACAGCACCGAAACAGGCAGTCTGCTATCTTAAACACTATTTAAGCCACATTTAGCAATCGGAGGGGGATTAAAATTGCCTCAATAGATAGTGATGAAGGAATTAATGCATGATCAAATGCCAAAATGAGCATTTCAGATTCCAAGAGCTTTAGTAGTTCAGAGTCAAGGAGTAGTTACAAGGCAGACGGGACTTAACAGCTGACATGCATTGAGTGTTTATTTGGTGCCAGACCTTGTCCCATATACGCCAGTAGCATGAGCTCATTTAATCCTCACATCAACCCTGTGAGTTAGATACTATTCTTATCTCCATTTCACAAGCAAGGAAACTGAGGCTTAGAGACCGTAAATAACTTGCCCCAAAGTACACAGCCAGTAATTGGTAATATCTGGGTCCTGCACCTAGACAGCCTGACTCCAGACACTCAGATAACCACTGTGCTGTGCATTCTCCCTACACAGCTGTGACACCGTCAGTCTCAGTCATGCCAAAAAAATTGGAGGTGTCTCATTTAGCTTGGTTCATGGTAGCTGCTTTCTAATCTGCAGGGACTGGCACTTCCCGGCTCCCTTTTTATGTGAAACCAGGCAAACTGGCTGTAATGAAACAGTCTGAAGCTTAATCACATGAGTTCCCTGCATTCATGAGGATCCAGCCCATGGTGGCAGCTTCGGGGTCAGTGAAAACGAGTAGCATAAACAACAATATAATCCATAATAGAAGATTGATGAGAAGGGTCGATGTTACAACCCAGCTTTGATTTGGGGATAGTAACAGATAATTCAAAACTATTTACATCTTTTTCACTCAAATAACAAGCCAGACAGAATGCTGATTGTGTGCAAGGCGCTGCAGAAGATGCTGTGAGTATTCACGGCAGGGCTCTGGGAGATGTTTGCGGCTCTTTAGAAGCAGATATACCTCTTAAGTATCATTGTGATTTAAATTTCGAATTCTAAGCACACAAAGCTATGGCGAGAGAGGTGAGTATGGAAAGCACTCCACCTCGCAGCAGGAAATACACCCAGAAGGAAACAAAGCTCTCCCCAAATTAGTTGAGAATATTTGAGAATATCAATTGAAAGCAAATAACTCCAGACCTCTTATGATAACATTCACCACCTCGAGAAGAGAGAGTGCTATGACTAATGATAAAATAGAAGGAATTCCTTTTACAGAAATAAAACAGTTCTTTTAATATTGTTCTTGGGGGGTAAACAAAACAAAAGATTTGTCAACAAACATATGAATAATCCATATGGGTCTAATGAAAAGGGAAAAATATACCAAGAAAAAGTGATCTTACGTCTTTTGTTAAACAAACTTAAACACTTATCTAGACAAGTACTATATTTAAGGAGCCAAATTGTGCCTCAAAGGGAACCAGCTGGCCATGAAATATAATCTCTTTAGCTGGACGGAGGATAAACAAAGTTTAGTCCTTCGTGCAGAACATGCAATGAAGACAGAAAGCACATTGCCCTGGGATTTGTCCTGAGCAGGTGTCAGCAGCCCCTGTGAGATGGCTGCCAAGCATGTATTTATTCACTCTCTCATGAACTGGAAGAGGAGAGGATTCTAGTATCTTTAGGTCACTCACACACACATGCCCAGGAGTGGATGTACTCTGAGGGAGCGAGGTTACATCGATAAGCAGAAACACTGCGAAAAATCCTTGAGTCGTATTTGCTGATCCACAGAAAATGTGAGACTAGGACATTTCCTCCCTGCCCCAAAGCACCTCTTTTCCCACAACACACTCAACACAGTTACTGCTCCTAGGGCTTATTGAAAGTCCTCAGGAATTTCCTTTTATAATGTAAATACCCTTAAGACAGACCACACCTCATATTTACTTTCGCAAAAGACTTAGAGAAGCTAAGAACCAGATAACACTCTAACCTAGTTAGGATCTTACACTCCGAGAGGAAAACAACTCAGTTCTGTGTATTTCTCCCGTCCTGGGGGTGGGGGTGGGGGTGGCGGGGGAAGGCAGAGTGACAGGGAAAGGCAGAGAGTATTACTAGTTAGGAAAGCCGGTGGCCCCTTATATTCTCATTGTTTTATTTTCCTATTTTTATCTGTGTTAATACCTTAGAGGAAAGGTGTTATAGATCAATTTTGAGTACTGTTATTCTACAATCATATTTTATATATCTTTATAGCATGAGAGTGGGTCAGTAAACAAGAATCACTGAGCTCTGACCAGAAGCAGCATGCTGTATCTAGGATTAATGGAAACAATAAGCAATAGAGTTTGGTTTACCCCTGGTTTGCTAGCAAACAGAATTTTTTACTATTATTTACCTATTCACCAGAGCTAAGTGGAGCGATATAATTAAAGTTTTTCATGTCATCATAATAAATAAAAAAAAGTCTCTAGTTGCACTTTGATCTGGATCAATTAAGGAAATATTTAGTTTTTCTGTTTTATTGTATGTATTTGTTTTCTTTTTTTCTTTTTTTCTTTTTTTAGTTTGGTCCTAAATAAATGTTCTTTGATCTATACATAAGTGAACAGAAATATTATGTAAGATTGATGGCAAAAAACTAATCAGAGATTTTTAAAAACCTTTATAATTTGCTTAGCTCTATAATAAAACAGAAACTCATAGCCACCTTCATACTGTACAATTGGGAGTTAAAAACCTAAAAGCCTGGTCTCTCTGTGTCTTCCACATCCAACCGTGTCTGTATGAAAGGCATTTTGTGCTTTCCCAATATCTATCTCCTCTTTTTAAAAAATTAAATTGCACAGATTTCCTTAAAGAACGATTTCTCTACTCCCAACCTTCAGTGCACGTGTTCTGGATGGCACACCATCCGCTCCCCAGCCAGTCAGAGCCTAGAACACCCCAGGAGATTGGGCCGGTGACCATATGATCCAAATTGGTCCCAAGATTTGTATGGAAATTGCTGGAGAAGACACTTTCTCCCTTCTCCTCCAGACTAGAATCTTGAACTTAGGCTTAGAGCTAGCTTGAGAACAAAGCCAACATAGGAAATCTGAGGCTGGAAAGATGTGGCAAGACTAGGGCCTGATGATATTATTTGAGTCCTGTGTCAAACCTCTAAAATTTTCTGTTATGTGGGCCAATATATTCTTTTTCTTAAGCTGTTTGGAGTTAGGTTTCCTTTCCCATGCAACCAGAGGAGACCTATTGGATATAGAAACAAATTTGATTGCTTCTTCTTACTTTATGACTATATATATGTGTGTGTAAGAAGATATTATATATTTCTCCTTTTTGTTTCTACTCCCTCATTCAGTATATTAGATGTTTAACAAAAACACCACATTTTCTTGACTCTAAAGCATACCTTGTCACACTTTGAGACATTGCCTAAACATAAACAAACTTACGTAAGTGAAGAAGGAATCTTGGCATTGGGTTGTGATTCTATTATTTGCAATAATTTTACACACTATACGTTTGCACATTGACTTAAATTCAGATTCCAAATTTTCACTTAAAGTGCTTTCAAAAAGATTACATTATGAAGCAGTGTTGAAATTAAATGTTATTGTGATAGCAGAAGCTAAAGATTACCTGCCAGAAGCAGGCAATGCAATTAAAGACAATAGAAATGGCCAAATCTTTTTAACAGATCATCAAATGTTCAAAGCTAGGAGAGATTGGTGCAAATGATACATACTTATAAAGAACCATAGTCAAGCCCCCAAATAGCTATCTGTCAAAAATCTTTGGCTGACTTTCAAAAGAAGCTATTTAACTTCCAGAAATAATTTAATTCTTTTATCTTTAATTGAATTAAAGTTAAAAAAGAAAGTATAAGTTTAATCAAATATGAGCTGCTGACAAAATCCCAGTGCTTTCCTATGTCATAGTATTAATATATTAATCCTAAACATGTTGAAGAAGTTAGTCTCCCAGGAATTGTATTCGCCAAATGGTGCTGTATATGACTGTCTGTGGATGAGAATGATTCAGAAGAGCCTTTAGATTCCAAATATGAAGAAGCGTTAAATTCAATCTTTATGAAGATACAGACATAAAATGTCATTGCTTACATAAATTTATTAACATACAGGTATTAAATTTTATTTGTAAATTCTGGCTCTAAGATGCAGATTCCAGCACATGCTGATATCTCTTCCTTCCATACCGAACTACCGGAGAAGAAGAAGAAGAAGGAGAGAGAGAGAGAATGAAAGAAAGAAAGAAAGAAAAAAGAAAAGAAAGAAAGAAAGAGGGAAACAGAAAGAGAGAAATAAAGAGAAAGAGAGAAATAGAGAGAGAAAGAAAGGAAGAAAGGAAGGAAGGAAGAAAGAGAAAGAAAGGAAGAGAGGAAGGAAGGAAGGAAGGAAGGAAGGAAGGAAGGAAGGAAGGAAGGAAGGAAGGAAGGAAGGAAGGAAGGAAGGAATCTCAATAAGAGAGGAAACTTGGTGTGAAACTGTGCAGTGAGCCAAAACTTTAGCCACAAATTTAGGAGGCATCCATCCACCATGGGTAAAGCCATCATAATTGGAAGTCATTATAAGGAGGAAATTTTGGGGGTCTTTACATCTGGAGCATGTCACAGCTGCTGTGCTAAGTCAAGATAGCTATCCTGAAACAAAATACTGTCCTTGCTATAGCCATGTCATGTTCCACAAGGAGAACTACATCATCCTCATTGGAGTTCAAATTGGGTCCCCTGTAGGAGACTGCCACAGCCTAGCACATATGCAGGAGAACTGTGTCACCAGAATAAATGTTCAAATAAATTTCACCAAGCCCATGGCAACATTGTAAAAAATTGTCAACAAACTCAGCCCCTCACCTCACAAGAAAGAGAACCTATACCTGAGGAAATAAGTTAATATAATAGAAAGGATTTCAAAGAAATGAGTTAATGAAAAGGTTTGTGGTTTTGGGGGGTTTTTTGCCTTTTTTTTTTTTTTACTGATCAAGTGAAGCAGTGAGAGTGGAGAAGGAACAAAGGAATCTGTAACTGGATTAATGAAAGGATTTCAAAGAATACTATAGGAGAATTGAAGCAGAGAATTTAATCTAATACATAAAATAAGAAAGTGGTTATAAAATAAGAATAAGGAGTAATAAAAATAATAAGCTAGAGGTTTTAGAAATTAAAAAATATACTTGTTAAAATACACAATTGAATAAATAGACTGAACAACATGTTATACCTACTACAGAGTAAATTGATGAGCTGGAATATATTGCTGAGCAATTCTTCTGGAGTGCAAAACAGAGGTAATGAGATATAAACTGTGGGATTCCTTTGTCAAGGGATTTACTAAGTACCATCAGAAAAGTAAGTTCAATAGGAAAAAAAATCCAAACTAGAAACATTAGAGTAAAATTTCAGAATATGAAGGATAAGAAGAAAACCCTTTTATTCCTCTTCTTCCTCTACCTGATTGGTTTCCTTTCTTCCACTTCTCCTTCTTTGGAAGTGGCACCTTGGCCAAAGACACAGGAGGCCATGGTGAGTCTGCAGGTGAAGGGATTGGGGGGCCATGAGGCCAGCAATGAATTCAAGGAAGTAGCAGGGACAAAGTAAGCATGGGGGCAGGGGAAAGACGGGCCTTGAGGAGGTGAGAGTGGAGCCAATGGCCAAAGAGATAGCTGCCGTGGTCAAGAAATTAGGTACCTACAGGAGGATTAAGGAAAGAAATAAATACAGTCATATGCTGCATAAAAGGTTTCAGTGACAAACTACATATACAAACGTGGTCCAATAAGATTATAACGGAGCTGAAAAATACCTATCTCCTAGTGATGTTGTAGCCATTGTGAGGTCATTGTAGTGCAATACATTATTCACATGTTTGTGATGATGCTGGTTTAAATAAACCTACTTTGCTGCCAATCATATAAAAGGATAGTACACACAATTATGTACAGTACATACTACTTGATAGTAAGCAACTTACTGGTTCATGTATTTACTATACTATACTTTTTATCACTATTTTAGAGTGTACTCCTTCCATTTATTTATTTTTTAAGTTAACATAAAACAAGCTCAGGCAGATCTGTCAGGAAGTATTCCAGAAGAGATTGTTACTATAGGAGGTGACAGTTCCATGTGTGTTACTGCCTCTAAAGACCTTCCAGTGGGACAAGATGTGGAAGTGGAAGACAGTAATATTGATATTTCTGACTCGTTAGGCATAGGCTAGTAAGCCAGTTTCTGCCTTAGTTTTTAATAAAAAAGTTTAAAAAGTAAAAACCAAAAAAAATAATAATAATAATTAAAATAGAGAAAAGCTTACAGAATAAGAATATAAAGGAAAAAATAATTTTATACAGTTATACAATGGGTTTGTGTTTTAAGCCAAGTGTTATTACAAAAAAGCCATAAAAATTTTAAAAATTTAAAAAGTTTACAAAGTAAAAAAGTTACAGTAAGCTAAGGTTAATTTATTATTGGAGAAAGAAAATGCTTTTTACAAATATAGTGTAACCTAAGTGTCCAGTGTTTATAAAGTCTACAATAGTGTACAATAATCTCCTAGGCCTTCACACTCACTCACTACTCAGTCACTGACTCACCCAGAGCAACTTCCAGTCCTATAAGCTCCCTTCCTGATAAGTGCCCTGTAGAGGTGTACCATTTTTTATCTTTTATATGATATTCTTACAGTATCTTTTCTAGGTTTAGGTACCCAAATACTTAAAATTGTGTTATAATTGCCTACAGTATTCAGTGCAGTAACATGCTGTACAGCTTTATAGCCTAGGAGCAACAAGCTGTACCATATAACACAGGTGTGTGTCAGGCTATCCCATCTAGGTTTGTGTAAGGGCACTCTATGATGTTTGCACAATGATGAAATTGTCTAATGGAGCATTTCTCAGAATGTATTCCTGCTGTAAAGTGATGCATGATTGTCTATTAAGGATAATGAGAGTCCAATTTCTCAGTCCTAGAGAAATGAATTACAAATATGAAAAAGGGGAAGGCTAGAAAGAGCCCTGGGCCATTAAATTGAAATTGGAGGTATCAGTGTAAATTCATGTTTGTTTTTATATATTTATATGGGTAGATACATAAATAGACATAGATGTGTATGTATCTATATATGTGGATATGCATGCTTATGTGTATATGTATGTTTATGCACACATAAACCTTTTCTAACTTCATCCCCTGTGAGGGTCTATCAGCAATGATATCCAAGAACGAAAAATGAACATAAGTGAGTGCCTAGATTTTATTTTCAAAATTTCATATTCCACTAAAAAGAACTCAAGATCCTTGGAAAAACAGTTGATTTCAGGATGGGAGTAAGAAAAGGACAAAATGAGCCTGTATGCTAAAAATGTGAAGGTAACAGTAGGGAAAAGGGCATCGAAGTATAATTTTCAAAAAGTTAAAAGCATGACTTTCATAGAAATACAAAAAAAAACACATGTCAAAGATTTATAAAATGTTTATTTATAGGCATTTAAATAAATGTTAGAATAAAATTACTGGGTTAGATAATATTAAGAAAAATTACCTAAAACAGAAAAATAAGGCAACATATCCTTTCAATATCATAAATGGACAAAAACCTACTCAAGAACTACTTAAAGCAAAATTCTGGAAAATTTCTCTGTAAAGATTTGGAGAGCACATATATATTTTTGGCATTGCATGTGACAGATTGTCTGTCACAACTACTCTACTCTGCTGTTGTAGCACAAAAGAAGCTAAAGGCAATACATAAACTAATACTCATGGTTTGGTGTAGCCCATAGTTGTCCAGATTTGCCCTGCATGCTGTAGTTATGAACCCTGATCCACAGAAATATATTTTGTTGGCTCACTGTTTATTATTGATGAAAGGTATCAGATTTGATGAATTTACATATTAATTATACATTTTCTTCCAGTGGAGATGTAAATAATTTCTTTTGGTAGAAAACATAACCTCAAAAGTTATAGTTTGTTGCCCTGTAGAACATTAGCCAGTTTTGTATTTAAATTTTATTCTACCAGACAAAGTAAGAAAAAAAAGGAGAAGACCAAAATAAATAAAATCAGCAATGAAAACAGAGACACTACAACTGATACTGCAGAAATCCAAAAGCTCATTAGAGACTACTATGAGCAACTATATGTCAATAAATTGGAAAACCTAGAAGAAATGGATAAATCCCTAGACACATACAACCTACTGACATTGAACCTGGAAGAAATCCATAACTTGAGCAAACCAGTAAGAACTAATGAGATAGAAGCAGTTATAAAAAGTCTCATGTCAGAGAAAAGCCCAGGACCCAATGGCTTCACCACTGAATTCTACTAAGCATTCAAAGAAGAACTAACACCTAACCTACTTAAACTATTCCAAAAAAATTGAGGAGGAGGGAATACTCTCAAACTCATTCTATGAGGCCTGTATCAGCCTGATACCAAAGCCAGACAGACACAACATAAAAAGAAAACTATAGGCCAACATGTCTGATCAACATAGATGTAAAAATCCTCAAGAAAATACTAGCAAACTACTAGCAACAAATACTATAACAAAATACTACAACAAAATACTAGCAATTTAACAACATATTGAAAAGATTATTCATCATGATCAAGTGAGATTCATCAGAGGGATGCAAGGATGGTTTAACATATGCAAATCAATCAATGTGATACATCATATCAGAATTAATGACAAAAACCAGATGATCATTTCAATTGATTATGAAGAAGCATTTGACTAAATTTAACATCCTTTCATGATACAAACTCTCAAAAAACTGAGTATACAAGAAACTTACCTCAACACAATAAAAACCATGTATGACAGACCCACAGATAGTATTGTACTGAATGGAGAAAAATTGAATGCCTTTCCTCTAAGATCTGGAGCAAAAAAGGATGCTCACTTTCACCACTGTTATTCAACATAGTACCAGAGGCTCTAGCTAGAGCAATCAGACAAGAGAAAAAAATACAAAGTATCCAAATCGGAAAGGAAGAAGTCAAATTATCTTTGTTTTCAGATGATATGATCTTATATCTAGAGAAACCTAAAGAATCCACACACAAAAAAAACCACTTAGAACTGATAAAAAAAAAATCCAGTAAAGTTGCAGGATACTAAATCAACGTACAAAAATCAGGAGCATTTCTATGTCAACAGTGAACAATCTGAAAAAGAAACAAAGAAAGTAATACCATTTACAATAGCTATAAATAAAATAAAATACCTAGGAATAAACTTAACTAAAGAAGTGAAAGATCTCTACAATGAAAACTATAAAACACTGACGAAAGAAATTGAAAAGGACACAAAAAAATAGAAAGATATTCCATGCTCATCGATTGGAAGAGTCAATATTGTTAAAATGTCCATACTACCCAAAATAATCTACAGATTCAATACAATCTCCATCAAGATGCCACAGATATTCATCACAAAGATAAAGTAATCCTAAAATTTATATGGAACCACAAAAGACTCAGAATAGCTAAAGCAATCCTGACTAAACAGAACAAAACTGAAGGAAGCACATTACATGACCTCAAATTATACTACAGAGCTGTAGAGATCAAAACAACATGGTACTGGCATAACAACAGACACATAACGAATGGAATAGAACAGAGAACCCAGAAATAAATCTACACATCTATATTGAAATTACCTTCGACAAAGGTGCCAAGAATATACAATGGGCAAGGACAGTCTCTTCAATAAATGGTGCTGGGAAAACCGGGTATCCATATGCAGAAGAATGAAACTAGACCCTTATATTTTGCCATATACAAAAATAAAATCAAAGTGGATTAAACACTTAAATCTAAGACCTGAAACTAAGAAACTACTGAAAGAAAACATTGAGGAAATGTTTCAGGACATTCGTCTGGCCAAGGACTTCTTGAGAAATATCCCCAAAGCACAGGCAAGCAAAGCTAAATTGGACAAATAAGATCACATCAAGCTAAAAAGTTTCTGCACAGCAAAGGAAACAATCAACAGATTGAAGAGACAACCCACATATGGGACAAAATATTTGCAAACTACCCATCTGACAAGGAATTAATAAGTAGAATATATAAGGAGCTCCAACAACTCAATAGGAAAAAAATCAAATAATCTGATTTAAAAAATAGGCAAAAGATCTCAATAGACATTTCTCAAAAGAAGACACACAAATGGCCAATAGATATATTTAAAAAATGCTCAACAGTATTAATAATCAGAGAAATGCAAATCAAAACTACAATGAGATATCATCTGACCCCAGTTAAATGGCTTTTACCAAAAAGACAGGCAATAACAAATGCTGGTGAAGATGTGGAGAAAGGGAAACTTTCATATACTGTTGGTGGGGATGTAAATTAATGCAACCACTATGGAGAATAGTATAGAGGTTCCTCAAAAAACTAAACACAGGACTACCATATGACCCAGCAATCCCAATATTGGGTATATATCCAAAGGAGGGGAATTCAGTATACTGAAAATATATCTTCACTCCCAGGTTTATTGCCAAAGTGTCCATCAATAGATAAATGGATAAAGAAATCATGGTATGTATACACAATGGAATATTATATAGCCACAAAAAAGAATGAAATCTTGCCATTTGCAAAAACATGGGTGGAACTGGAGAACATTATATTAAGTGAAATAAGCAAGCACCAAAAGACAAATCTCACATGTTCTCACTCATATATGGAAGCTAAACATTAAAACAATTGCTCTCATGAAGACAGACAGTAGAATGATGGTTACCAGAGGCTGGGAAGGGTAGCGGGGTGGGAGGGGGAAGGTGGGGAGAGAGGAGATAAAGTGGGGATGGTTAATGGGTACAAAAATATAATTAGATAGTTAGAATGAATAATATTTGATATCACAACAAATTTGATATCACAAACAAAGTGACTATAATCAACAATAAGTTAAGGTATTCTTTAAAATAACTAAAAAAGTGGAATTGGAACATTCCTAACACAAAGAAATGATAAATGCCAGAGGTGATGGATACCCCAATTACCCTGATTTAATTAATTCACATTGTATGCTTGTATCAAAACATCACATGTACCCTATAAAGATACACAATTACCCATAATAATAATGGGTATGTAACCATAATAACTAAATATTAAAAATTAAAAAATAAATTTTATTCTAACCCATATCATTCAATAGCACATATATAGCTCCTCAAATGTTTGAACTTGTCTTAATATCTTACTGGTTTCCTCATTAATAAATACGTTGAATAAAATCTTTCACATAACCATTTTTTATGAGAGTCATGATTTTACCTTTTTGAAAATTGTATTTTAGCAATACAAAATGTCCTACATGAAAAAACAAAACAATGATGAATAGGATCATCATTTCTAATGAACAAAAATCTATAAGATAACATATAACTTCATAGTATCTAGTAAAGAGCAAACTTAAGCACTGGCATATTCCTTTATATCATTAAATAATCTACAGATAGTTTTTAGTATCTCCCAAGATGACATTAAATATATACTTTATTCCCTCTGCCTTATTTCCCAGTTTGGGGAGAAAATCTTAATAGGAGAAAAAAAGAAGAAAATCCTTATTTTATGCAACCTAAGAAAGGAAATGAGAAAAAAAAGAAGAATCATAATAAATTTAAAATTCAAGATGAGAAGGTAGAAATAATTCTAAACATATCAGTAATTAAAGTAAATATGATTGAGCAAAATTCCCAAAATATATTTAAGCTAACAAAAAAATTGAGTGTCATTAACTTGAAACAGATCTTAAATAAAATGACACAGGCAGGTTGAAGAAGAGTGGAAAAAACATACCAGGAAAATTCTAATAAAAAGAAAGCTGATAATACCAGATCAAAAAAAAAAAAAAGAATAAGAGATGAAGAGAAATATTTCATTCATATAAAAGTCATGAAATGTTAAGCACCAATCAATGTAACATTAATCAGAAAGAAAAAAAATTCAGAACTCCAAAGAGAAACTGACAACTGCAAAATTATTGTAGGACTCCTTAATAGTCCTGTCTCCGACAGCAGCAGATCAAGCAGATTCAAAATCAGTATGTATGGACAATGTCTGAATAAGATAATTTAATGTTTGCTAACATACATAAATATATACATACATATGTATACATGTATATCAGTGTATATATATTCACATATGTGTACATATATCTGAATATACACACTCTGAGAATAAATATTTTTTCTAATATAAATAAGAAATTTACAATAAATAACCATGTGCTACACACAAAGGAAATTTCAATAAATTAACAAATTAAATAAAAAACAGATATTATACACATCATGTTCACTGCCCACATGTAATAAAATTACACATATTGAACTAAGAGATAGCAAAAAAAAAAGTAAAAACACATGCAATAATAAATGGAGCATTTATCTTTTGACTCTCAAAACTATCATTATTTGGGAGAGCATTTTACAATTGATGGCATCTTAAAATTGAGGAAATATAAACCCCCTTACTCAGAATACCAAAATCCAGAACACTCAGAAAGCTTAAAGCAATTTTTTAATTTATTTGGCAGCAAAATATTATCTGAACTGAAATCATTTGTAGCAAAAGCTGATCTTAATTGACAAGAGGTCATTTAAAACCTCTGTTTACTCTGTAGTGTGAATATTCAAATTGAATATTTTTAACTAAGCAATGCTACCCCAGCTACCTCTGGAAGAAGTAACATGATAAATTCACATACGGTATATGAATTTGTGTTATCATTGTAAAATTGAAACAGTTTTGAATTCTGAAATGCACTTCAGACCTCAAGAGGGTTGTATAAGGGATTCTAGACCAGTATAGCTTTTTTTTTCTGTATTCAGAACCTAAAAAAACAGGGTAATGAAGGGAGCTTTTTAGCTCTAATATCTCTTTCTCCACCTCCTAAAATCTCTCACTCAAGTATTTTTCTGTGGTAAGACAACAATTTTGTGACTATAATAATATGCAAACTTAAACTGTTTAGTTTTGTCTTCCCTTTCTTCCATGCAGAGAATGATGCAATGCAAATATTTTCCCTCGCCTAGAGGCAGGGTTTGAATATTAAGAAAAAGAACTAATATTTTGGTTGTTAATGATTCAGCCTCTAAGGGTAATGAGCCATCAAGGTTTATTGTGAAAAGAACAGGAGAAGTGAGTTTGACAGAAGAGAGGGTGCCAGTGTTGGAAATCTGAATAGAGTGGAATGAATTTTCCTCCCTCCTACCCCATCCTTGGCTAAGAGGAAGTTAGGAAGAAGTGAATACATGAAAGGAGGTACCAGAAGGAGCCCCTGGAGCTTGCCAGCCCAAACAAGGCAGAAGAAGGCTTGTTGCCTGGGAACAAACAAGTGGGTGGACCTAATTAAGGGCCACTGCCAAGAGCACTGTTCAACGCCTAGGTATTAAATGGAAGTTGAGTAAGCAGGAGCCTTCACTTGCATGAGAATGTCACTACCCCAGATGACCCTCTCATTAGCAACGAGAAAGGACTTAATTAGAACCCAGTGCTTCATCTATTGATTTTGGGCAGAAATGTTGCCTCCTGGCTTATAAGATTTTACTAAATCTTATCTGAATATACTATGAAGAAAACCTCCCTTCTAATTATGACACTTTGGGACTCCTATAAGCCCAAGATAAGAGAAATGGGATCCTGGACATACCGTGTGGTAGTAACGATGGGGAAATCACTCCTTGCATTTCTGCTGCAGGTGAAGGGGTACAGAACTGCACAGAATTATATTTTGTTAAGTGGCCTAAGAGATTGTTTTGCATCTGAATGATTTGTGAGTATATAACAGCTTATGCTTCTAGCTTTTCCACCACTCTTTATCAATAGTTATCAGTAATGTGGGCAGTTTTGGATACTGAACCAATCTATAAACTTTGAAATAAAGAGTAAAACAAGGAATCACGTTAAAAATGATTGCAGTGTATGCAACAGATGTAATGGAAAAGAGATTTTGGGTAAGCACTGTTAAAACAAACAACAAAACCTTGAGCAATCTTTGTAGTCTTATACACCTATTTCCTATGTTGAGTGGATCTATTAATATATTTTTAGGCATAGAGAAGGAAATAAGCTCTTGTCTTTCCCACTTTTATGAATTATCATTCCACCCATTCAAATTTGTCTAAATTCTAAACACACCTGAATTTATTTCTTCCTCAAGAGTTTCCAGAAATGACCAAGCCTAAGGAAGCATTATGTTAGATGATAATTTTCCAGAAAAAAGTAAAAACATGACTCTCATACAAATATGAAATTAATGCATGTCAAAGATGTTATTTAACCTGTTAAACAAAAAAAAATCATTACAGTGGGTACAAAGAAGGACTTGAAAGAAAATAAATTTATGAATTTGAAATATTGAAATGAATTTACAAAACTGGCTTTTCTGCAGGAGGAAAAGTATTTTCCCTCCATCGGCAGAATTTCTTTGCATGTCTATAGACAAGAATTATTTGCACTGTTACCTGTCTTCTACAAGTTAGGTTTATTTTATTCAGAGTTGTAAAATAGCTCAGTCAAAGACAGAACTGCATATCCCTACAGGTTTGTTAATCCCCAAAGACTCTAGCATTGCGTTGAATATATATACAGTAATCTCATTTACTTATTCCAAATTCTTAAATTTTCCCTAACAAATATCGTTTGTATACAATCTTTAAGTTGTCATAGCTACTTATGCAATTCTATAAGTCAAGCTGAAGTTTATTTTTTTAAAGAAAATGTTCATCATTCATGTGAATTATAATAAAATGTCAAAGTATCAATGACAGTGAGTAGGCAGAAATGATTGTTTCCTGTTCTGATACTTATAGTTTGTAAAAACTCAGACAAAGATAGAGAAAAATATTTTGTCAATCATTACTTTTAGAATAATGTTTAGTAAAAGAAACATCTTGTAAGTCATCAACGGCAATATCAATAAATATTTTTATATATGCTATAATATTTTTAGATAGAGTTAAGATCAACAGAAGGATTCTGTCAGTTCTCAATAACATTTACTTAGAGAAAACGAGGCAAGTAGTTCAAACTTTATTAGAGGTATTTTAAAGAGAACTGGGCCACTCAAATTGTCATTCCTTAAATTTTTTTATATTCTAAGATAAAAATATAGTAAACTATATGTCAATGGTAGCTAATAAATTAACTATGGATCAAAACGTTAGTACAATAAAATATTTTCTTTAATATATTACATATAACATATGTTGAGGTCCCTCATATATAGCACAAAGAAACTCAGCCTGCTTTTGTGATTTTTTAATTATTACATCCTTGTATAAATTTTATAGCATTGATTTATAATTTGGGGGATTCTCCTTAGGATTAATTTGTTAAGTGTTTTGGTCACAAATAAAACTCTAAGTTAAAGCACCATAAACGTATCTGATTTTTAAAAAATATTGTTCACTGCTGTGACAGAACTATATTGCAGCAAAAAGTAGGGATTTCCTTGTATATTTTTCCAGAGAAAGTTAGGGAAACTCTTGCTTGCAGCTATTTCAGAAGTGTTTATATCTATTCTAAATTGAGAGTAAAAAGTTAAATATACATATTAACCTCCAGAGCAACCAATTTACCTGGCATTATAATCTAAAAAGCAAAACCTTTGCCTTGTTCACCTTTCATCCTGAATCATTCACCACAGAGTACTGAAACTAGTAAAACTGAATAAATATAATGAAACAATATTTGTTGAGATGTTTTGAATCAACTCCTTTTAACTGCTGGCATTGCTCAAATTTGAGTTATGATACTGCTCCTTGTACAGTATTTGGCATACAGAAAAGACATAAATGCAACTATATCTAGTAGTAGTATTCTTAATGGTATTGTTGGAACACAATAATGTCATAGGTCACACTTTCTGAATCATCAAGGGATAATCAATTCATATTTAAGTACATAGGTTTAAGTGTGCCCAGATTTGGATTTTAGTTTCACCGACTACCTATATGACCTCTCAATTTATTTATGTGTAAAACGCACTGTATAGGGCTGTTGAGAAGATTAAATGAAAAGTCATGTAAATTGCTCAACATATCACTTGGCACAAAGAAAGTGCTCAATTCATATAGGTTGCAGTTACTGAAGGAAGTTTTAGGGCTGATGATACTCAACACAAACTTTAAAAATTTGTAATCCATGGCTAATCACATATATACCAACTGTGTACTAATCAGAATATCTGATTAACCAGAACTTCCATTCCCCAACCTGATGAACCACTGTAATTCCACCATTTGTGAGAGCCTTCACATTTTCAAACCATTTATTTTGTATCCACTAAACGAAAAACAAAATTGCCTTTACTATCTTATCAGATGAAGTAACAGCAACACAGGTCAACAATTCCTTTGAAAAAACGCTCAGCGCCTGATGTCTTTTGGAATTGAGAATGTCTTGGCTTTAAGAAAGTTGTGGATATCTTCTGTAACAACCCCAGGGGTGATCTGGTACTAACTCTTAATCAAACACATTAATAATTCTTCAATCATACATATGAATATTCACACAAAGCAGAATAAATAAAGTTTATAAGTTGTCACAGATCAGTTCTGGTCAAATATTGCCATATTGCCACTAAATGAGTTTGCTACAATATGCACCAATTTTTTTTTCAGTTTTTCAATTTTAGAATTGCAAATAAGGGATTGTAGACCTGAGATAACAAACACTTAAATTGCATTTATGATGAGCCAGACATTTTTTAAATGCTTTACATGTCAACATATTGATCTGCAACAAGCCTATCAGGTAGACATGATGATTATCTCCACCTTAAAAATGAGGAAACTGAGCACAAATAAGTTAAGTAATTTATCCAAAGTTATATACTTAATAAGGTATAGAATGAGGATTCTGTTCAGGAGTATATCTCTTAACCATCTTGCTATGTTGGCTTTCAGAAATCTAACTTACATCTTAATTATCTATAAAGTTACACATTTAAAGGTCACCCTAAATAACAATTTCTAAATTCACCTGGCTATCAGTCAGGCTATAGAAAAATTTCCCTGCTCCATATATACTCTTGCACTGTGAACAGAAAAAAAAAAAAAAACACATTACTCAAAGTACCAATATGTACAATATTCACCAATATGTACCAATAACCATATTTGTTTTTCTCTGCCATGCTGGCAGTGAAAGAAATAGCAGGGGGTGAGAAATCGGTGGGGGAGGCAAGCAGGATGGAAAATAACATGTGAAAAGGAATCGAATCCCAAGTGGGTAGCCTTTTCTCATTCCCATGTGTTCATTTTTATTTTGGAGAAACAAGGTGGCAAGTTATCTGGGCTTGACTAGAAGTCACATTGCATCGAGTCTCCTGGACCTCCTCTTGGGGAATTACATAAAAGTCACATTGGAATGCTGGTTATTGATTTAGAACATTTCTCACCTCTGATTCACTCAATGTATTAAATACAACTTGAAAAGCTTTACCAGAATTTTCTCTATCTTAAATTCAACTACAAACATACAAAGTCTTCTTGGAGGTCTCTATAGTAACTGTAGCAAATCATTACTTCTTTGAAAGCCAAGTGGTCAACATTTTCCAAATTAGATTTCTATATAGGTATATAATAACCATACTTTGTCCACATATCTTCTGTTTAGGTGACTGACTTTACAGTGTAGGACATTACAGTTGAAAATGTATTTTTTAATGAGATGTTTTCATTGTTAGTCAAAGACACAAAGTATTCATTGTGTCCTTTGCCATCCAGATGTAGTCAAATCTAGACTGTGAAGGTTGAAAATCATTTTAATTATATGTCTCTATTCCTGCTGGAAAACAACCTGCCTTATTTTATACTTTTGTTGTCCTATTCTCATTTCGTGCCCTGGGCCCACAAAGTAATCACAGCTTTGGCTCTTGCATTTGAAAAACAAGTTTTGTGAGATTAGATTTTATTCTCCTTGGTAAAAATGTTATGTTAGTTCACTGTAATACTGTATTTATGGTATCCAGAGCATATACAGAAGGTAAATGAGTCTAAGAATCAAAGGGTGTAAGAAGTTACTTAAAAGTTACTTAATTCTTAAAAAAAGAAAAGGAAAGGAAAGATAAAACCAAGTTAGCTGGATCCATCTTGAAAGATCTGAAAAACAAATGAGAATATAACAGAGCAATAAGAGAACCATCTCCAGACCCCAGCCTTGGATACCACCAAGAAGTATTTTTTTTTAATGTAGCTTAAGATCAAATGGACAAAAGTGGAAAAGGACAAAACTATATAGATGAAACTTTCAAATAACTCAGTATCCCCTATTATCTCTCTCTGCAAGGGTAGAAGAGCCATTACTGCCTCTGTGGGAGAGTGAAATATTCTCCTCATTGCAGAATTGAACCAATCTCCCTCTCATATGGGTGATCACAGCAAGGGTAAGTACACTAAGTGAATCAGGGAAAGAAGTTGCCGGCAGGGATGTCTGCAGACAAGGCGTGAAAGAGCTCTTTTCTGGGTTTTACCAGGACAATTACATTAAAGTAAGAGAAACTTTCAGTCAGCTAGGAAGAAAAGGTTATTATGCCGGAAGTCCTCTTTTTCACCTGGTTACAACTCAACATTACAGGTTAAGAAGAAGCAAACTAGCATTTGAACACTGCAGTGGGCTAGGCATCTTGATGAGTACTTTGTTCGTGTGATCTCATTCGATGTTATAATAAATTCTGTGACCTGCATGCCTTATTCCCTCGTTATGCTGATGGGAGTAAAGCGGAGAAGCCAGCTAACTCGTCCACACCACTCTACTAATAAGTGACAAGATGGGATTCAAACACAGGTCTGCCTAACTTCAAGGCATCTGCTCTCCCCACTGCGTTTGGGAAACTTCTGCCTCCCAAACAGATTCCCTCCTTCTTGCTTTTCTTCTCAAAAATACCAACTCATTCCCCTCTCCCTTATCAGAGTCAGAAATTCTCCAAATTGGAATCGTTTCTCAGCCTTTTGGCTAAGATTAAGTGTGGAAATTCTCCAAACTGGAATAGCCCTGCTTTCCCGCAAATAGAGACTCTCTTTCCATCCACTATTTTCCTCGAACATTTCTGGATAAAGCCATCTACAAAGACACTTTGGACTGGGAACCAGCAGAGTCAGGACAAAAGGACAAAAACTCTTTTAAAATGTGATTTTTGAAATGGAGGAAGTGGGCACTGTTTTTTATTTGTAATACAAATGAATCCTAGCAGTTTGGGTTTAGGTCGATTCTAGGTCACCCCTTCAAAGTGGTACCTGTCTATCCAAGTGCCCGTCATAGCCAAGAATGCTTAGCGTATACGCCTCCTTAGAGGGTGCAGCTGCCCGAGAGTCTGGGAATGGGCATGGGAATGTGGAAATGGACACTAAGCAGTCCTGAAGTCCTTTCCTTTACTTTCTTCACTGGCCTTTGTCACACACTTTGACTTTACTGAACATGGAGGGAAAAAATTAAAATTAGCGTGGGGCAGGAAATTTGAAACTGCATGTTAAATATGACTTCTCAAGCACTCCACAAGTCAACCAGATCCAGGCCACAGCAGAGTTTAATTTCATCTACACAGTAGTCCCACCATAATTCGTGCAATTTAGGATATCTCCTTTGTGGCTACTAAAGCACTGGGAGGCTGGTATCGAAGGAGAATTTCATGGACAGTGCTTATGGATATCTCATCCAAGTCATAAAGAGGAATAGCAAAATGTTCTCCCCACTGAATACATCTTCAGAGACGAGAATTATTTTAGCCCCTCAGATCGGGTGTCTCTCCTGCTCCACTTGAACAACCCTTTCTAGCTTTCTTTCACAGAGGATAACAGCCAACTTATTTTTTTTCATAAATTCTATATTACTCAACTTTGTTAAACTCTCAACCTTAGCACTCACTGACCAATGAGAGGAGACTTGAGATGTGCAAGGTGACCGATGAAAGGAGACATAAATGCTGTCAGGCCAGTAAAATTGACTGCACCCTGAGATGGCATTAACAGTTAAAGAATGTTTATTTAACCAATTCCCTTTGTTGTGATTTCACATTCATGAAGTAAACTTCAGTTTATAATTTGACCTCTCATGTTCACTTATCTCCACAGAGTGAATGGACTGGTCATAGACTATAGTTCTCCGGTTAGAAGGACAATTATATTTCTCATTAAAAATTAATAAATTGGCACTTGACTTTAGACATCAACCTTATGAGCTCAGTTCATGTGAATCTGTCACTGAGAAATGCATCCATTCTCATGGGTTGACAAAACTACAGGGCTTCAAGCCTAGACAAACTCAGGAGCAGATTTTTTGATAAATTCACCAAAGTAAGCTTCCTAGCAGAGTTCTGCGGGGTGTCTAGAAAGCCAGCTGCTGCCACCTCTCACAGACAGGGTCTGCCTTCACATTCCTATTGCTTCTGAGCAATGGTGTTAACCATAGCAGCCCATTAATTGCTGGCATCCTAGTCAGCCTCCTGCTCAGAAATCTACCACAAACAGAACATATTCTTTACATCTAATTGGGAGTGGGAGGAGAATGTACTTGTGTTGTTTTCTCAGCCCACCTTATGGCAATTGTCACTTTTCGTGAGAAAAAATAAATTAAATATGGGAAAGTCAATAATCACCACCCTCCCCTTGCCATCAAGCACAACAAGCTAATCCATAAAAGATAACGCTTTAAAAAGAAATATTTCAGACTTTACAGGCTTTTCTCAAGTTACTAAACTTGCTGACTTTTTGCCAGTTTTGATAAGGAAACACAAGATTTTTGTTTTCCTGCACAATATTTTTCTGTTTTGAACATCTGAAAGCAGACAGATTTGCAAATCCATCATCAACGTAGGATACTGTAAATATATTTTATCCATGTTTACTCATGTTATCTAGAGAATTGTCTGCTTTTCCTGCTGTTTCTGGGGAAAAGTGAGAGCTCTCCTTTACAGGACTACCACAAACAATAGTAATGTAATTTCATGACAACCAACATGAAGAAGCACTTCTCAATCAGTTTCCAGATGTATTTTGAATTAAATCAACTGATATTTACTGAGCCTCTAATATACATGCTCACCCCAGAGGAATCCCCAAGTTTATATTCATGATAATGTTACATTTGAAATAGGTTTTACGTGTTTATTTGAAATTGTGTTGAGACAGAGACAGGAGGGGGTCCTCATCTGTGCTCACGTTGCTACCATAAAAAGCTGGGGTTTTTTTCTGTGAAAAATGAAATAAGTCTCGGTTCTAACTATACGGTGGGCCACGGGGCATTAAAATGTAACTCAAACATCTCAGCCACAGAAGTCTTGTGTAGTCCTTTTGGTCACGAATAGCCCTTGAAACCAGTTAATTAATCAAGGGAAACAAAGCATACTTCTGTTGCTTGCAACTATAAGCAACATCAGCATATATGCCACCCTATTCAAATTCATCAGTAAAATCTTGCTGAAAAGGAGAAGAAAAAATGTTACACAAATAATAAGTGATATGCATGATGAAAACATACAATTTCTGTTATTTCATATTAGCTCTTTTTGACCCATACTGCTGTGCTTACTGTTTCTACAACGTAGGGGATGATGTGTCTTGTGAATGAGTGGGGATACTAAGGAATCACAGATTCTTCGGTGTCCTTGGGAATGTGATGTTGCATTTTCAGGATGCCTTTGGGAAAAGGATGAGAGGATAAAATCTGATGACAAGATAAAACTGTGCTAGGTTTAGAGAATAAACTGTGCCAAGAGTTACACTGTTCTCTTTCCCATGAGAAAGATAAAGCCCCTCTGAGAACTAAAACAAGCAATGTGGCTGATTCAGAACAATACTGAAGGTCCCACAGACTGAATTTAGATGGCTTAGATATATATTTTTTTATTTTTTCTTGGTTTGTTTCCTTTTTTTTCTTTTTTCTTTTTTTGACATAGCGTTTTTAATCTCCCTTCATCGACTTCATCTTAACTTCTATTTATCCAGCCTCTTTCATAAAATCTCTCAATAATTCCAAACTGAACTTTCTTCTCTCGTCTCTGACTTAATACAGAGCAGGTATTTGTCATTAGCTATTCCGTTTCTTCACTGCACTCTAACCTCCTTTTAGGGAATAATTTCCCCCACTTTCTGTATGATCAGAATTGGAGAGTAGTTGGAGGTGACTGCCTTGTCAGGCTCCCACCTCTAAGTACAGTCAGAGGGTGGGCACGTGACCTCACCCTAGCCCGCTGAATGCTCCTGTCCCACACAGTGGATGGAACAAGTGAGGAAGGAACAAGAGGAAAGGCAGGCAGCCATATGCAGTGGTGCCCGCAGAATCCTGACCAGCCTGCTGCAATCAGGCTATGGTCTGTGTTCCTACCTTCCCGCTTGTCACAGCTCCCTGGCACTTCCCCTTCCCAAGCCTGGCTCCTACCTAGCTTTCAACAGGTTTTGAGAGTGCCTGACACCTTTCAAACAACTTCCGTGCTTCCTTAATTTAGTCAATGGACTTCTGTTGCTTGCCACTAATATTCCTTACTAATATACTTTATAAGTCAGCACCTACTCACAGATCTTCCCTAACTTTTGTACTTAAATTTCATCTCACCATCAGGATTTTAATTCACATAGTTAATATTTAGCAAATACCAAAAATCTTAGGGTCATTGAAAACATAAACTGAAGGTGAATTTACAAAATATGTTACACTGAAATAAATGAATTCAGTTAATGAGAATATTTTCTTGTTTGCAGATAATCAATTTTTATTACTTCAGAGGAAAGTTGTTGATAGAGAAATCTATTATCGCGTTCTTTTTCATGATGATCAGCCTGATACCGTTCCAAAAGTATTTTGTTTTTGTAGCTAAAATCTAACTAATGTGCTGTAGTCAGTAAAGCTGTGCCTCAAAGAAAAAAACAAGTAATAGATGAAGAAACAGACACGATAGTGAAAGTAATTGGCCACAGGCCACATAGTTAGCCGTGGAATCATGACTAGAACAAGGATTACTTGATCTGCTGTTTATCGCACTTTCTACCAGAACAAGCTTCTTTCTTGTTCATTAAGTGATTTTTTTCAGAAACATTAAGACTAAATTATGAATCATATTCTCAGATAATATTCAAAGAGAATATAATATGCATTCAAACAAGGAGCCCTAAGAGCAGTTACAGAGCACTCTACCAAAACAATAGAACTGCATCCGTCATTTTAGGATGTCATCCTGCAGAGCTAATGGAACACAGGAAATAATTCCCAAGAATATGCCAAAGAAAGTAATTTTCCATAAGAACCCAAGGAAATATACTGCTATAATGATAACTGCAATAACCGATACACTATTCATAAGCCTTCATCTATCATGAGTTTTATAGAGTTATTTCCATACTGAACAGAATTTTTTTTTCTCGGTTTCTTCCATGAGACAGCTGCAATACTTAATGTTCCAGGATTAACTAAAAGGGATCATGTTGGATTCGGAGTGACTATTTGCATAAGTGTAACAGGTAGAAGTTTAAGGATTGTGCTGAGAGGTCCGTAATTCATATTAGAGAAGAAGCCAAGAACATTGTTCCAAGAGGGCTAAGCACACATCTCTCGCAGGCTGCGCATTCTTTAACGTGCTTATGGCAGAACAGTGTTCTAATGGGAGATGATGCATACTGCTCCTGGCAGAGATTTCCATCTCTAGAGCTTAAAGCTATGTCTAAGAGGAAGGGTGTCCTGTTCTGGGTTTTAAATCATAAATATCAAAGAGCAGAACTTATAGCTGCCATGCTTTCAATATTTCCTACACACTTTCTATATGCTACCAGATTAATAGTTTCTACACATTTTCTATATGTTAGCAAATTAATAGCTTTCTCTCGGCATGATTAACATGAACTATTTATAACAACACTTGGACCTATTATTCCAATCTTTTAGCAAATATTGATATATATATATCATGCAGACCCTAGATGTAAATTATAACCACTTAACTATGTGTGCATGTGTGTTGGACAAGGATTTGATCCTTGGGTATGAAGAGCTAAGTGATGTGAAAATTGGAATGGCATAAATGAATGAGGTCATAAGGAAACAAATGTGAGATACCTTAGTAGTTTTCTACCCGAGACCTGAATTATTTAAGATTATACAATATGTGTGATCCATTAAATAAAATTAGGTTAACAAATCCAGAGCCCTACAAGGATAGTAGGGCCAAGAAAGTGCTTCAACATGTTTTGAGGAAATCAAAGTTACCATTTTGATTTTACCATGGCCCACAAAGCCTCGATCTCTGCCCCTTTGCCAGAAATATCTTCTATCACCACCTGCCTCTCACCTCACTAACTAAACTTCATCCACACTGGCCTTTTTGCTCAGTCTTAACCTTGGACCATTGACACTTTTGCCCTAGAGTTTGGAATGAGTGGCTCTGTCTCATCACGGAACCTCTCAACCCAAAGAAGCCCTCCTAGACCACCACAGCAAAATAAGTTTCTTACCCACTGCTGTCTTCATAGTTACTTTCTAACTCATTACTCTGCTTCATAGCATGAACAAACAAAAATATCCCACTTATTTGTAATGCGTTTATTCGTAGCTAGATCTCTGTGGGGGAGCAAACATTAAAACAGTTTTATTTTTTCCAATCACTACCTTCAACCTTGCACTGTGCAATTTTCCTTTCCTGCCTCTTAACAATAACTCAGGCAGCTCTCAAAGCTGTTGAGTCACTTCCAGTTATTAAAAATCCAGTCTTGTACATTTTTAAACCTCAGTCCTCATTCTCTTTATCTGGATGTTTTTTCCGAGTATACCCCTTCATACCTCTTCCCCATTCCTTCCAATATCAGAGCTTCTGGAAAATGGAGAAAGTTGTGAAAGATAATGGAGATCTTATGTAACTGGTTGCCTGTTGGTGGTTCTCTCTGGGTTATGGAGGCTTTTCTGGGTAAGACCACCCGGTCTTTGATGTTCCCTTGCAGCAAGCCTCCAACTGCTTGTTCTTCAGAGGACCCTGAAGGGATCCCTGTGGGATCCCCAACACATAAAATCCCACTCTGGATTGCTCCCTCTAATCCCTCAACAGTGGTTGCCCTGGTACCCACGAAGCTCTTGGTGTCAAGATCTATTCACCAAGTGAGATACCAGGAGGTCAACTCAAGTCCTTCTGCCATTTACAGTGTCTATGTGAACTGGGGCACTCTCATATCCTTGCCATGCACTGCCTCTCTCTGTATGTTGAAATAGAGGCAGCTTTTCAAGTACATGCATAAGCCGATGATCCGATAGAAAACAAGCTGCAGTCTCACTTTCTGGCAGAGACCCCCCAATCACGATGGGTGACTTTCTTGCAGCTCCCCTCATCAGGGTTAACAAATGCCCACTTGAATTTTATACCTCCCCAACTCCATGAAGTAAAAAAGAAGCAAATGCCAAGCACTCTCACTCTCTTTCCTCATCCCCTCTCTCATCTGCTCTAACAGAGATTGAACAGAGATGCAGAAGGGGAGCTGGCCTGAAGTTTAAGAGAGCTAGTTAAACAATCATAAGCTCTGAGGGGATATCTGTCCCCAATTCTTTGTTGCTGTCTTTAGAATAATGGAGGTTAAGGAAAGTTGCAGCTTGAGGATTTTATTACTACCCAGTGCTCAAAACAAGAAAAGGAGGTCCTGGGTCTCTAGTAGTGACCAGACTAGCGCTTCTGTAACAAGCTAGTGACCAAACTGGAACTAGAATCAGGGAGGTTATTGTTGTTATTTTTTCCTTTCCCTTTCTTTCCTTCTCTTCTATTCTTTTCAATTCTCTTTCTTTTCTCCTTCTCCTCCTCCTTCTCTCACTCTTCCTCCTTCCTTCTCATTATCCCTTGTCCCTCTTTCTTTTCCTCCCTGCCACCTTCCTCCTTCCTTTTCTTTCCTTCTCTTTCTTTTCTTACTTAAGCATAGAACAAAAAAAAAAAAATTGCAACACTCTATATTCATGTATAGAGTTAACAGAGGAGATTATATTAAGATGAAATTTCGAAATGTTGGGAAACCAGAACAGCAAATTGACTAGTTTAGAGGTGACTTTTGATAGAAAACTGAGCTTCAGAGGACTTTAAGTTAAGCAAACAGTAATACAGCTATAAAAAAAAAGAATCTGCTGTTGGTCATATCTTTAATACGAAAAGGATCCCTGTCTTTTCACCCAAACTTTTAAGAAGAGGATTATATGTCCTTAATTCCTCATCCTCCTTTTTTTAATACTCAGAATATTCTCTTATCAAATTCACGCTAGGGAAAGAGACAGATATTGAGCAATGTCTCCCTCAGTTCACTTGAGGACTTTCCTACACTCTCTTCTGAATTTTTTCTGTGGTTCTGTAAGTAATTCCTGATCAATTGCACCCAAAAAAGGTGGTATATTCTGAGTCAGTTCTGACAGGAACAGCCAGGGGACGTACCCAGGAGCTGCCAGGCAGAGCAGGCACACTACTCTCACTGAGTTTGCTTGATCATTTGAGGTGGCTGTAAGAAGGAGGGGCTAAAAATAATGGAGTGGATGGCAAGTCCGCCCCCGCAAAGAGACCCCTTTCAGTGTCACAGAACTTGAGTTTCCAAAACAACCCCTTCTTAAAATGTTTCCTCCCTCTTCCCTTTATTGTCCCCAACACTGTATAAGTCATTACCCTAGCCCACATGAAGCAATCCCCCAAACACATAGACAATCGCCACACTTGAATGATCTCTGAATCCTATTTCCCACTCACTTACTCCATCCAAGGAACCACCAATGTGTGCAGTTTCTCCCCCAAACTAATTCTCACATCTGTCCCACCACTTTCCCATCATCGAGCCAGTCCAGCTCATTGTGCGGAAAGAATTGTGCTTCAGTGGGAAAAAGTATGTGTTACACAGATCACGCACTTCCAGGGAGCTGATTCTTGCCTTTCGTTGTCCTTGAACTATTTTACAGCTCTGTAAGTTGTAGATAACTGTTAGCAATACACAATAATTTTTGTCTAAAAAAGGTAAAAATTCTATCTGGTGGAAAATCAATTAACTTTCCTCTCTTCCCACTGCCCCCAAGAGGCCAGTTTTACCTCCAGTTGCACATTCATTTAAATATTCCTGATTTACAATTTTTTAAAATTCTGTCTTGAACTTATTGTAACACCTCATCTGTTTCCTCCTGAGTTAAAGAAAATCTTTAATTGCATCTGTGTTAAGTTCAAGAAAAAAAAAAGAAAAAAGAAAATCTTTAATATGTCCTCTTTTTTTTTTTTTGAAACAAGGTCTCACTCTGTTACCGAGGCTAGTGTTCAGTGGCATTATGATAGCTCACTGCAGCCTCAAACTCCCGTGCTCAAGTGATCCTCCTGCCTCAGTCTCCCGAGGAGCTGCAACTACACACATGCATCACCATGCCAAGCTAATTTTTTTATTTTTTGAGAGACGGGGTCTTACTATATTTCTCAGGCTGGTCTCAAACACCTGGCCTCAGGCCATCCTCCCGCCTCAGCCTCCCAAAGTGCCAAATACTCGTTTTTAGTTTAAAAGTTATGATTTTAACTTTTTAAAAAAGAATTCTTAACATATTCAAAAATGACACACTGTCACTTCTTAACATTCAAGGTCATCAGTAATATGTTCCCTTTGGCTGTCCTGCTCCCCATGTAAACTCGTTGATACTGTAACAGTCTAGATCATTATTCTGTGAGTATATATATCAGTTTGGCTTTTGGTTTCTTTTTTCTGGCTCTTACCCAAGATTATTCAACTCCTCATGTCTTGTCTAACTCCAGAGCCAGACCCAGGGACAAGCGGGTACATCACATCACTGTGACAGTCTTAATTTCATAGTCAAGAAAGCATCTCATGTATATCTAAGTCTGGTTGTACACAGTCAGCAAGTCATTTTTCACTGATGACAGCAATATTTCGAAATCTGGTTTTATGGTGTAAACATTTGGAGATCTCTCACAGAATATAATGGGGATCAGTTTCTGTTGTGTGAGAGATAAAAAAATCTTGTTTGTTAGCCTTTTTTGTTTGTTTATTTGTCTGCATATTTGTGAGCTCAACTCAATCAAGGAAACATTTTACGCTCACTGGAAAGTAAAATATCCCTTTGACATTGGCACTTGAGACTTTTATGGCTCTGTATTTATTGTTGACTTATGATTAAGATTGTAGAACTAAAACTTCAGGCTCTCAGTCTCAGTAAGTCTGTGTATCTGTAACTGAGAAGAACCTTTACCTCTAATTGTGTCAGTTTGACATTTTTCCACCTTAAGTACACAAAAAAATTAAATTACAAAGCCTTTCAAATCTAAATAGCATAACTCTAATGGATAAAACCAAGCACTTACATACTTGTGCTTGGGAATACTCTAGTATTCCCAAATTTCTCAGGAAATAAGGAAATTGAACATCTAAAGCTGGGCTTAAAAAATTCTTGTGGAAATCTCAAGCTCAGAAGCAGGTTTGTATAAAAACAGAAGTTCATACTATAAAGGTGGATCTTTTACATGCTAGACCTATTTGATAACTTCTGGGTTGAAAACAGCTATATGACTCTTCCCTAGTTTCATCAATGTAGTTGAATTGTTTTTCTATTGCTGCGTAACAAAATTACCACAAACTCCTTGGTGTAAAGCAACAAACACTTATTAACTCACAGTTTCTGTTGATCAACCAAAGCTCGGTTTATTAGATCTTCTACAGTAAGGGAGAATACCACCTCGAAAGATCCAAGTACTGCCTCAAAATGGGAAAGTAAGAGGAGGATATTTATAGGGCTTGGGGACCTGGGTTTAAGTTTTTTTAAGGCAGGTTTGTCAAGACAGGAAACTAATTGAGCTGGAGACAGTTCATGACATAAGAGTTTAGGATTTGGAGACAAAGGAAGGCCAACTTCTTGACCTGAGTTATGATATGTGAATTTTTTTGTAGGAGAGCTATTTGGTTAGATGAACAAACTATATAGATAAGTTGTTTTTCAGGAATTTCCTGAAGCAAAATTTGAAGTCATTTATTGGTTTATAGATTTATGTTTCTGGGCAATAATTTCTTAGAACAAATAGTTAAGTTTAAGTGCCATTGAGGATCTCAGTTCTCAGTGCCAATCATTAAGTTATGTGATTACAAATGGTCTAAGTTGTTAAATTATAATACTGATAAGTGATTTTCTAAGTTGTAGTTTGTCAACCTAACCAAGACCTTTAAAACTTTGGTATATTCTCAAGTTATTTAACAGATAACTTTGAACACCTAGATAATTTTTAAGGGAAATATAATGCTGAAATTTGATCACCTAACATAATTTTAATATATAGACTTTGTTTCTTATAGTGGATATATATCTGTTGTTCATGTTAATAATTGTGTTTACCTTGCTGATTTAAAAAAGTGAAAAATACATGTGTGTGACTCTCAGGGATTATATGAGTATATTCATGAGTTTTGTTAATTTGCTAAACTAGGTGTAACAGATATCCTTCTAGTTTTCTCTACAAAATAGAAATTAGCTAATTTGACTGAAAGTTGGAATTCATACCTAATCAAAGACGATACTAAAGCAATAGTAGCAGAAAAGTATGACTACGGATGCAAGGTAATGAAATTGTTTTTGTCTTAAAGATCTGCTTCTTCTAGAATGTGAAAAAGAATAATATAAGACAAATTTTGAATAGATATAGAAAGTTGTAAGTGTGCAGGAAAGATTTATTTGCCTCACTGCAAATAATGAGTTGATAAAGAAGCAATGAAATGTATTCAAATTTTGACAAAGTTCACTCCATTTTGATGGGTTTATCTGCAAGAGAATTTTAAAAATAAGGCAGGGAGCTCATAAATACTTTACCGTTTACTATTATATTAATGTAAAACTAGAGTTTGGTTTTCTATATACTAAAATGACAGCTTATCTCGAACTATTTGGCCTACTCTTAACAAGGGGTAGTAAAAGTTTGTTCCTTTACATTCTATGTGATCTGCCTACATGGCAGAAATTCTGTATCCCATCAAAACAGTTTTCTGTGTTCTGTGCTGACTTTGTCAAGCCCCTGCTTATTAAACAGAAAAAACGTAAAAGTTCCTCATTTTTGAAAGAGCTAAGTCTCCTTTCTTTTGTGTCACTTTCTTCTTGTTATTTAAAATATTGTATTGTCATTTTGATTAATAGGTATTGAATTTATTGTTTCTCAGGCACATCTGATTTTATGGTAATAGGTGATCTAACTACTCTGATAACTCACAATTGCATCCTAGACTCGGAAAAAAAAAATTTTAGGATTATGTTCACCCATAAAACTGTCTTCGAAATGTGCCATAAAAACCCCTGGAAAATCATGAAGATTTGTTTTTTTGACTTATAAAAGTGGGATGCCCCAGATAATTGTTTTTTCTTGACATGTTTTGTTTCCTTAATTAGCTCAAAACTATTGTAAGAATTGATCAAAAGAGTGGTCAAATTAGAGGATAATTTTATAGATAAAATATTACTCATATGTATTAAATATATTTCTGAGATTGTACTCATTAGAGAATGAATTGGAAGGCCCTGGAAGTTTCTCTGCTTTCACTATCCATAATATGTTCTTACTTCTGGGAAGAACACTGATCAAAATCTTATTAAAAAATTATGTATTACCCCAACAGAGAATTTTACTGTCTTCAATTTTGATATTGTTGGCTACCGTAAATTAACCGTAATCGTTTAGTCTCACTGACAGATGATTTCTGTTATCTTCTGATGCTTGCCAAAAAGCTCATGAGTTAAAATTTTTGTCTTCAACAAAACAGGACAGTTTCCAATTACTTCTAATGAATACTATAAGCAGCTTTTATAATTTGAAAAAATAAAATTCAGTCTGAGGAGGAAAAAACAAAGAAGGACAATCTCAGAATTTCATGGAAAGGACTATGCCAGGTAATTTTAATTATTGATATTTCAATTAATAGGTTCATGAGTAACAGCTTTGGAGCATAAAGATAACATTGCTTGCGCAACTAGCAGATGCACGTGGGAACTAAGTTGGGATTTCCAAGACTCATTTTAGTATAGAAGCAGATGATGTCCTGACAGCAGCCTGATGACCCAAGACACAGTAGAACAAGAAATTAACACGTAAAACTAAACTGATGTGAAATATTTAATTATAGTTATTTGGTATGAAATACTGTTGGCAAGTATTCATTGTCTATTTTCTGATGAGTATATGGTGAAGCCCATTCTTTTACTTTGTACTTTTTTTCAACTTTCTAATTCTCAACATCAAATGAAACATTTTTAAAATGGCTTTAAACTCTCAATGCCTCCTTCAGAATTTAGAACCAAATATCTTTACTGAGTCTCCATACCTTCATGCAAATAAAGGCCCTTGCACGGTCAGTAAGAAGCTGTCTTCCTTTTCACCAGGCATCAAATTCTTATAAAAAATAATACGTTGCACACAATAGAGAATTTTACTGTCTTCAATTTTGACTTCATCATACAGGGTCTTACCTGCAGTTATATTTGAGAATAAATAACATTTAATCGGATATGGAAAGCCCATTGTTAAGGAGCAAAGTGTTAAAGTACTTTCGCCCAAGAAAATGGACCTGTTTTATGGTTAAAGCCTCACAGGTGGTAAGCAACATCACTTACTGGTGGGCCAGGAACCTCAGGGTGTTTGGAGACTTCAAATAGAAAGGAATTCACAAGAATCTATAAATAATGACAGTGAAATCTTGGTAAATAGATTTTTTTTTTTTTAGGGCTGAGTTTCTTGGTCTTGAGATAAAAGAAAAAATAACAGAGGCTTTTAAATTATAGAATCCTATGTTCCTTAATGAAATTACCCAGCAGAATTTAATCCCTCAGCCTCTGTAGTTGCTCAATACTGAATGTTGAAGGAAGCACATATGGTTAGTTAATAACTCTTGCTGAATATTGTAAATGATCAAGCCAAAACATAATGAAACTAGCCTTGTGTCTGTGTGTGGTCAAGAATAATCTCTAGAGGTTATTTATGATCGAAAGAGGGGACAGTTAAAATTATCTAAAACTTGGAAATAAGGCAAAAAGACATATTGGCAAAAAGATACATTGGCAAAAAGGTGGGACCTTTAATGTCATACTGGGTAGTTTTGTTTTGTTTAACAGGCTGATCCAAGGATTATTTAATTATCTAAGGGAATTTGTCTGCATTTGACTTGGCTATTTTCTGTTAATTAAACATCAGATCTCTCTGATATATGTGTTTACTCGTAGAGAGTAGATTAAAGATCAACTACTTGTGAATTTACCAGTGACAAGGAAGTTTGAAGGAGGAAAGAAAGAATTTTTTATTTAGCATCACCCAAGTGTCAAGAACTATATGTTACTCTTTTAGTCATAAAAACAACCTTGAGTGATAGGTGTGATTATCCTCATTTTACAAGAAAGAAAGTTGAAGTTCAACAGGTAAAATGATTTGCCACATTATTTAGCTAGTAAATGGTAGAGCCAGGTGTCAAATCCCAAATGTTCTTCTTTTAAAGCCTACGCTCTTTTTACTACATTATTCTACCCCCATAGTAAAAACTTTTTTTCTGATGACTACAAAGTTATACCTGCCACTTTTGCAAACTGAAAATGATATCTAAATGTCACACACACAAAAATATGCTAGTTAGAAAGACAGAATTTCATGATGGGAAATGTGAGTATATGTTTTTGTGTGTGTGTGTGCTCATAGAGTAAAAGATCTCTGAGTCATCTCTTGCAACCCACTAAGTGTTTAGTTGAAGATTGCTCTTTGTCATCTAGCTAGATGGCAATTAGAATCCATGAGAGACAAAGTATCCCTTAGGAAAAACTGGCTAAAGAATAAATCATTTGAAGTGCTTTACAGACGTTACCTAATACATTTTCACACATCCCTGCAAGCTACACAGCCCTACACAAAAAGCAATCCTAATTTGTTTACAGATGTTCAAAGGTGATATAGCGTAAAGTGGAAGGGTAAGATGCTGCTAACACCATTAGACTTACCTGAGGCCTAGGGCAGTTTGGGCCGTTTCAGCTGAAACATCACTAAGTTAATTAACCTCTATTGTTTTCCTTAACCTGTTTAATGAAAATGTCAGTATTATTTGGGCCATGAGACTGTGAAACCAGGCAGGTCATTTAGAATTTTCTTTTCCCCTTCAAATTGCCCCACTCTGATCTGATCAAGTCAACACTCTTCGCTTTAGAAACAATGGGAGGTATTCATATTCCCAGGCCCTAAGGGACATGGGACCTTTTAAAAAGCAGTGAACTGTGGATTTCCAGCTAATTTAAACCAACTGTTCTAGGAAAGGAGAATTTGTCTTAGCCTTTGAGAAGACCCAGGGCAAAATAATTGTTATGGTTCCTATTCTTTCCTGTCTCCCAATTTTTTTCAAACTCACTGGTGGAAAATGTTGATTTCACTTGAAAAAAGTGAGCAACTTGGGAACGGAGTGGGGAATATGCTTTTTGTATTTTTGTTTGGGGGAAAAGAGTATTAAGGGTGGTGGGGTAGGGCTGAGTTTCACACAGGACAATTTAATAGGTATTGCATTTTCTAGGTTTTAACCTTAAATATACTATAAGCAAGAATAAACTGAAGAAATATTGTGATAATCTTGTTTCTACTCCAGTCTTTCCCATGTTCATTATCAGTCCCTGAAGCCACCAGTTGCTCAAGCCAGAAGCAAAAGTTACCCTTGATTTTCTCTCTCATGCAATCTATCAGCAATCCTGTCAATTTGACTTCTAAAATGTGTCTCCAATCTGTCCACTTTTCTCTCATCTCCTCTGTTTCCACCTTTGCCCAAAAGCCATTAAAAAAATCAGGCCACCAGCACAGGGAGTGAAGAGTTTTCTCAGAAGACTATTTGGTAAATACTACAATTGGTAGCTGAAGGAAACAAGATAGAAGAGAAGCTAAAAAGGTGAGAAAAACAAAACACACTTGGGATAAGAGGACAATTTAGTCAGAAAGGACCATAGACCTCAAGTGCTTCCAATATGAAGACAAATAAGACGTGTGTGAATACAAAGTGAATTTGGGATGTGTTCCTTATATTGAAGACTATTTTATCATGTATGAAACTTTTACTTAGTAAACTATACACAACTTCCAAGTGATTATTGAAAAGATTTCTATATCATTGTTTTTTAAGATGCAAACTTCCAGGTTAAAAATTTATGTTTTCACATAAAATAATTGAGTAATACTTTAGAATTTACGTTTATCCCTTTGTATCATCTTTTAAATAATTGAGTAAATACCAATTGGATATTTGGTTTCTGTTTGGTGTGGTTTGGTTTGGGCCATGCTTGACTTGATCAAAGGATTCTAAGGTTAATGTTCAAATTCATTGTGATAAAAATAAGCACTTTTCAGTCGTTTAGAAGAAATTGTTTCTTGTCTAGACAAGGAAAAATTGAGTCTGAAAAATATTTCTGTGCCCTGTGGTCTCTTAAAAATTCTAAGAAGAAAAGTGTCTCAATTTTCTCCAGTATTCTTCATTAAATGATCTTTAATCTGAATTTAAGAAATATTAATATTTACTAAATTCAAGGCATTTCATGTATTAAAAGATCATTTTTGAAAGAAGATATAATCATGACTTTTGTACAGATATAAAATGAACATGTATCAAAACTTTTATTTAGCTCATTAATTAATGAGGGAACCAGTAAGATGTTCCAACTAGTTCAAAGGAAGATTTGAAGAACCTCACATATATGGGTTAGCAGAAATGGTGAAATAAATTTGCTTAATAGATGTAAAACTTCAAATGTGTTCAATATCCACAGGGAAATAATCAACTGACTCCCAAATGAGATACAATTTGCATCTTTATGAGTAAGAATCATTTGCATTACTGTAAGTATTAGATAATTTAGTATAATTATGTAACATAGTTATTTTACATTGCTATACACGCAATAAAAGGTACACAGTCCCCATAGAATCAGATAATCTGAACAATGCCCAGTTTTCCACTGAAGACTACCATAATATTTTTGTTCATTTCTATGTCTCTCACAAGTTTTCCCTACAAATATTACAAAAAGGACTAAGTCCCTGTGCCCCAATGCATAAAGTTTGGAAGGAAGAGAATGAGGAAGAGGAAAATAAACAAAATAACTAAATAGCTTATAAGGTGTAGTATCCCAAAGGACAAAACTGGTAATTTCCAAATTACACACAGTATGCAGGTAAGGAAGGTATCTGTTCTGATTGGATGGTGCCTGTGATAAATGCATACTTAAGCATAGATAGAAAAAAAGTGCTATGAGAAATCAGAAGAGGAAACAATTTGTATTCCCATGAGGATATATGGGCACAAGTTCATGGGATAGGCAATGCAGCAGGTCTTTAAAGGAGAATGATTTTAACACATTGACTGCCACAATAGAAAAAAAATTTTTTCCCTGGGGCCACCGTGTTTTATTGAAATGAAAGGATTGTATCTAATTTGTCATCTTTTATTGTTTTCTGTGCGTGAGTTATATGCAACACGATCAACGTTTTTAGAATTAAATTGTCAAAATTAATTGTAACAATAAGAACATCAACAAGTAAAATTTTCATGAACCAACTGCAAGGTTTTGCTTCACAAGGCCCCGGACTCAAAACCAGCCTGAGTTAAACACAACTCATGTGGCAGTCAATGTGTTAAATAAGTAGAATAAGAGATGTGGGAGGAAAATAGTTCAAGCTAAGGGAATGGTAAGAGAAAAACCACAGATATATAATGTTCCTGGCTTGTAGTTCAGCATGGTTAGATGAAATGAGAGCTAAGAGAGAGAAGGAAGCTTTAGGCCAAATTATAAGCTTAAACATGTTGAGAGGTTGGTTATTTATTTTGTTTCAATAAAGAACCACCAAAGTATTTAAGCAGGGAAGTGACAAGATCAAATATAAGTCTTAGACACATAATTCTAGCAGCAATTGGGAAAAAAAGAGATTGAAAAAGTGAGAAATTAGAGGCCAGTAGAAGCCTGTTACAATGGTCAGGTTGGAGGCTAAACCAGAACATTAAAAAGCTTTGGGGAAGGCAGAATGTAAAGGATATAGTGATTCATTGGATAAATGAATTACAGCCAACTTTCTGACTGTGCACTAATACCGGTTAAAAATTTGAGCCTGTACTCCTCTGACTTATGCATATTTATTTAGTTATAAATTATGTGCTAATATCAGACATGTAATTTGAAGCATTCACACATGCTCACAAACTTTTGTTCTCAAAGAGTAGAGATTTAATTTACATTTTGGGTGCTTAATTTCTAAATGTCTTGCTAATTCTGATGGCTTTGTATCAGCAGTAACTCTCATTTCAAAGCACTGTACATTTCCAGCAAGATCCATCATTAATAATGAGTGTACGTAAATTCTTATTTCAAACAGTCTTGACAATTTATTATTTTTTTGCTGATTTCTTGCAGATGTAAGTGGTCATCATATATGTCATATGTATGATATATACACATACATGCATTTTTTACCATGTAAACGATAAAGAGCTTATATTAGGAGTAGAAGATTCCATTCTGTATATTCTTCTTGTTTGCTAGTATTTGTATGGTTAGAATTATCTTCAATTCACAGCTCCCTCAGGGGAATTTTTAAAGTCCCTTTCCATTTTGTGAGTTTAAGTGAAAGTAGATAATATTATCTGTTAGTTCATTTGATGGGCTTGTAAGCACAATTTGCTGAAAGTGAACAGATAAGTGAGCCATTGTCAATCTCTCCACAAGTATGAGTTCCCTCTGTCCCCTTAGGATTCATCTCCAAGTGCACTTGACATGACTGTACATATACACCAAGGTATGTTCTAAAGGTAGTCTTTATGTTAAATATTAATAAAGCCTTATTTTATTCTAGTTAGGAATTAACTATAAATAGAAGTTTTAGTACTTTGTTCTAACTATCTAGCATCTTATCTTGTGAATACCCTTCTCCTTTGAAAACCTATACTTTAGATAAGGTAGAGAAGAAAGAAGGTGAATCAAAGATTAGCTGGAATGATTTGAAAGATAGTGGTGCCAATGAACTAAACATAACAAAATGAATGGTTTTGGAAAGAAAATAAAACCTGTTTCCAACACACTGAGCCTGAGGTACTAGGAGCATTGAAGCTGTCCCTGAGGTATGTGAAAAGGGTCTGGAGTGCATGAGAGGAATTCAGGTTACGTGTGTGGATCAAGTGTGATAGTTGAAGCCAACTTGTAATTTAGGTTTCCTAAGAAGAGAAACAGACGGACAACAGAAACTTGAAAGCACTTTCATAAAAGGGGTTTGAAAACGCAAGAGGAATCTTCTTGGAGATACATGGGAAAGGTCAGAGGAGAGCCAGAAGAATGTAGTTTCATGAAAGTCAAAAGAGAAGATTTGAAGAAAGCAAATATTTTAACAATGCTGTACAGTCAAAAAAGATAAAGCTTAGATAAAGACATTGAATTTGGTAATTTAGGATGTGGTTGACATTTGAAAGAGTGGTTTAAGTAAAGTAGTAGAAACAGAAGGCAGTTTTCAAGTGTTTAAAGAACCAATAGATAGTCAAAAAAAAATGAGAACACTAATCGTATACTGTTCCTTCAAGAAGTTTGATGGTGAAGAAAGAAGAGAGATGGTGTGGTGTATTAAAAAGGTACTTTAAGAAAGGATGCATTTGGCAAACAGTGAAGAGGGATAAATTCAAGGTAGAAATTAGAAATAAGGAAGGGAAATTTATGAGACCAGATTCTCATATGGAATAATATACAATCATGAACACAGATGAAAGTGACAGCTTTTAGGAAAGTGGAGGAAGAATTTGTCTTTGAGTCAGAAGGGAAGAGATAAAGTGTGGTAGTTTGTTTTAAAGTAATGCAGTGGTTGAAAGAGTTTCTATCACATGGTTTCTCTCTCTCTCTCTTAATTTGGATATTAGGAGGTGAGGTAAACTGCTGAGCATTAGTAAATATTCTGGATAGCTTAGTGGTAGGCAAGTAAACATGGAGCCACTGACTAGTTTTTATTAGAAAATTATATACTACATTCGAGTTTAAGAAAGTGCCTTCTGATAAGGGGTACGGCAGAATGGCAGTAGGATTGGATTTTTGAAAGACCTGAGGAAGATGAGTTAAAGAATAAGAAACGTAGGCAAGAAATTATGCCTTAACCAAGATAACAGCAATTGGATAGAGAGAGGGCAACATATTTGAGAGTTATTTAGAGTGGAGCACGGATAATTCAAACACTTGCTTGGGCTTACAGTGAAAAGATGCGATATAAAGCTCAAAAGTAGATGAAAGAAGGGAGGGTAGGTGATGAATTTGTTTTGGAAATGCTAAGTATTAGGTACCTGAAGGACATCCTAGTAGAAAGATGCAGTAGGCAAATGGTTTTACAGTGTGGAGATAAATATGGACTGATATAATCAGGTGTGTGTCTGTGTGTGTGTGTGTCTGTGTGTGTGTGTATAGAAAATAATTGATCCCATGGGAGTGATGGGACCACTAATTTATGGCTAAGTGATTCTAAGATCACTTAAAAACAGCCAGAAGTGGGCTGACAACAGACCTTTGGTTAATACCATTATTTAAAGAAAGGACCAAGAAAGGGTCTAGAGAGAAATGAAGGAAAACTTGATGGATGAATACCAAATAAGGAAGAATGGTCGACAGTGTAAGATACCACAAAATGGTTCAGGAAGATAAGGAATGTAATGTGTTCCTTGGATTTAACAAGAGGTCATTCTACACAGCCCTTATGAAGACCAATGCAATGTGCTGAGGAGAGAATGGTAATTTAGCAAGTGAAGACAGCAAGTCAACACTACTCTTTCTGGATGCTTGTCAGAGGAGGAAAGAGAATGAGATGTAAACACACAGGAACACAGAGTTCATGGATGTTTTTCATTAAAAAGAGAAATTTATTGGTGGAAAGCAAAGAGCCAGGAGAGAGGAAGAGTTGGAGGACACAGAAAGGAATTAAGTGGGTGGCATTTCCTAATCACTGTTGGAGCCATCAACACCCTCAAAGAAGGGGGACAGGAAGAGATTCAGAGTAGAGGTAGAGGGATTAGCTTTAAACTAGAGGGAAAAAAGAAGTTTGCAAGCTATTTACAGTATTTCAGAAAGCCTTCTGGAAATTGCAATTAAATAAAATGTCAAGTTTCTTTACTTTTGGCAGGCATTAAATCAACTCTGTGGGCTAACACTGGTTATTGAATGCTGATCAGAAATTATAATTTGCTCTTGATGACATCATAGCAATGTCTAGGATGTGATTAGCGGACCATATATTGTTAGCAGAGTTATTTATCTGGTTTTTACAATATCTGATTTAATTCTTCCAGCATGTGATCAACCTTGGATCAGAATGACAGCCAAAATTAAATGACCATTTGCAGGGAACAGTGCCTAAGTGTTTGTACACTTATTTAACTTTATTGCTTATTAGCATTACATCCATGACAGTGATATATGTGATTTCATTTAAGTGACAAAATCTTTCAAGATATGAGGTCCATGGATGAAAACATAATAAAGAGTCCCTTGGATGAAAAGAATGGGAACGACTAGACAAGATCTCCACAGCCCCTTCATATATAACATTCTATAATTTTAAGAGGGGCTTATAAGCACAAGTTCAGGAATGGCTAAATGGGAAAGAATACTTGACAACACCCCAACTAACCAATGATTCATTCTAAACAAGGCAAGGCAAGTAGAAGGGCAAACAATGTAAATATGTAAATAACCATTGTCATCTGGAAGGCAACATAAGAAAGACGAAAAAGAAAAGCGCAGGAATAACAGGTGCTTTACTAAGGAATAAGGAGTACTTACTTTACTAAGTACTCACTTTATTGATAATCACAAAACATTAACCAACTTTAATAGCAGGGATGACTGTCACAAGCACACTTCTAAAAATTTTTCAGTGCATTCACCTAGCCAACCTTCATGTAAATGTAAATCGGTCAGGCTCTTTTCTCACCAACACCTACACTAATTTAGGTTCCTTCTGTCCCTTTCATTCTGTACTTTGGTGGACCTTCGCCCATCGGAACTGGGCAAACCGAAAACATTAAAAGAAAAAAAGTTTCAAGAGAAACCGACCAAGCAGGGAGTTAAGTGTCAAGACTGGTCTCATTCGTTGGCTGGGTGCTGGGACCACCAGCAATCTCAACAGTTGGCCAGCACCTGGGCGCAGTCAGATTGACCTGACGGGTCACGGCTGGCCTGACAAAAAACCCGGTGACGCTTGGGTGGCCTTCGCATCCCGCTGGGCGGGTTCAGGGAGCAGAAGCCTCAGTAAAGGGAGTGCTGGGGAAGGCGGGAGTTGGGCAATGTGTACTTTTCTCCCGGAACTGTAGCTCTATTACCCCAACCTGGGCTCAGGTAGCCGCTAGTAAGCCAGGAGACAGCCCTAGGGCTCGCGTCCCGGCCAGGCTGGAATCCCTGGTCCCCTCTGCCCACACTCCCATGTCTCTGCCGCCGCCGCCGCCGCCGCCGCCCGCCGGCACCCGTGACCCCGTGACCCCGGAGGACCGGCTGGGGCCAGTGACCCCGGAGCACTGGGCATCCGGACCCCCCTCGCAGGCGCAGCCGCTATTAAGGCAGAAGGCTAAAGAGGAGGAGGAAGGGGAGGAGACAGGCGTCCAGGGCGCCTGGGGAACCGGCACGGCGGAACAGCGGCGGCGGGGCTGCGGGGAGGCCGCCGAGTCGGCCGCGGCCGAGGAGGGGCAGGCGGAGGCCGGGGACACCGCGGCCGTAGGGTCAGGGTGCCCTTCGGGAGGCGCGGGCGGCGGCCGCGGGGGCTGGCGGCGGCTCCTCGCCGGGCTGCAGTGGCGGCAGCCCCAGTGCTGCCCCTGTGCGGCGCCCCTTCCCCGCTCCGCCGCGCACTGTTGTCATGGAGGAACCAAGATGGCGGCTGTGGCCTACAACATGGGCAAGCGGGAGATCAACCACTACTTCAGCGTGAGGAGCGCCAAGGTGCTAGCGCTGGTGGCGGTGCTGCTGCTTGCAGCGTGCCACCTCGCCTCCCGCCGCTACCGAGGTGAGCGGGCCCTCCCCCCTGCCCGGGCTAGCCGGGGGGAGGCGGCGACGCGGAGGCTGGAGGCCGCCCCTCTCGCCCAACACACGCCCACGCGGCCTCCCGCCCGGCCGACGGGGGAGGCGGTGCCCCCACGTGCCCCCAGGTGTCCCCAGTGGCGGACTGGCGCCCCAGGCCAACAAAGCGGACCCCAGTGCGGGCTGCCACAGGACAAGGGCCGGTGGTTCTGGCCCCCCACCCCCACCCCCGGCCGTCAGAGCTGAGGTCGGGGGGGTGCCAACCTCGGGCCTGGCCCAGGGGGCTGCCGGGGTCTGGCTCCTGCGCGATCTGGGCTGGGGAGACGCTCCAGACCCGGGGCTCTAGTGCAGGAGGTCGGACAGGCAGCCCCTGGCGCTTGAAGGCGAAGGTCGCCCTGCAAGGGGCACCTCTGCTGGGAGTGGGGTCGCAGATCCTGCTTCTAAGGGTCCGGCTCTTTAGCCTTTGTTTAATCCAGCCTCTGCCCTGTAACAGCAGGGCTAGGCTGTTGGACAGTGGCAGGGGCCGCCCCATTTTCCTTTGCCAAAGGGGCGACAGCTGGCAAAAGATGCCCCTGGCCAATGGAGGAGGTGCCATCCAGCCTTTGTGATTCAGAAACATTTGAAGGGTTCTGGTTGCACACCTTTTACAAAGTAAAGGCACTGGGGCAGATTTTTTGAAAAGAAGTTATGGGTTGACAGGAGTAAAGGTGGGCGGTGAAATCAGCTTGTAAACTTTTTGAAAGCCGGGCCTTAGCTATGGGTTTTGAAATTAGTGTAAAGGGAAAAAGGAAATATGACCTCCTTATTTCAGAACGAATTATCTTTCAGTAATCATGAGATATTTACTTGTCCTTGTTGATTGATTTTTTTCCTTCTGTGAAAATGCCTGGCAAGAAGAGGGGGATTAATAATGATAGGATCTTTTTATTTTTTGGCTCTTGATACTATCAAAGCCATTATCTGGACAGCTCTTGGTGACTGTCAGATTAATTAGTCAAGATGTAATGTGTAACGGACAGGTGCACATTAACGCTGTGCCCATTTAACTTCACGCCCACTTTGGCAAAATATCCGGTAAACGTGGTTGTGGAATCTGAGCTGCCTTCTCATCCTGAGAGATCTTTCAAAGTATAGGACATTTTGATCAATTATGCTGCTTCATATTCTCCAACTCCTGAGGATTAAAAATCTTATACTCTAGTACCATACTGGATGAACAGCTCTTCAGATTAAGTATACAAAATTGATCCAAAAAGTTAGAGTATGTTCTTTTGGCCTCTCTCCTCCAGGCATCTCCAGATCACAGCCATCTTACATGGCAGGGCCTTGGTTCATCTGTAGTCACTATCTATGATAGAAGTCCAGCATTTTCTTTGAAATGCAAAATAAAAGTAGCAATATTGATGTATTGATTTGTGGTAATTTTGAGGAAATATTTCTTTTAACTACTATTAATCATTTTATGTGAATTTGGTATAAGATGACAGTAACCTTACTCAATTTTGTGTATGTGATAGTAGTAGAGAGAAATTTTATAACTGCAGCACTACTGTCCTAAAAGTTAACATCTAAGCTCCCCTCCTTTTTTTGATTGTACTTTTTCTCTTTTGATAAGCTTGGAATACTAATTTTTATATTTAGAGTATCTATTTCATCTTATCAAGATGTGTCATCAGCGGGGAGAATAGAATGTCAGATGGGACCTTATGAGTCAGCGTAGCAATCTGGGATTGTTTGTAAAGCCTCCTCCAGAAGCAAGTCATCAGTTTCCATAGGTGCTTCAGTGCCTTAAGTGTGAAGCAGTACACCTGGTGTTTCTACTTGTCCAGACTGAATGTCAAGAACTTGAGCCAAAGACAAGGAAAAATAAACATCTTAACAGGAACATTTTCGCCATCCTCTTGCGTTGGCAGTGTCAAACTGAGTCAGGTGCAATGCTCTTCACACGAGGATAACCATACGTTTGAATCACATCATAAATCTGTGGAATAAAAAAGGACCTTATATTAGATGAACAGATTTAGACTGTGTATTAGGATCTTGGTTGTGTGGGTATGGGTCTGTTTCAGGCAGGTTAAAGTGGATGTAGTTTGAATATACATATTCAGTATCTCTTTCTTTACAAACTGTGGAAAGTGAAAGAAAAAATTACACACTATAGAAAGTAAAGCTTGGCAGATACTGCGTGCTAACACTGAACATTTATTATATGCCAGAACTGTTCTACTAAGGGTTTTACATGTTTTAATTCATTTTGTCTATACAGCCTTTCTGTGAGGTAGGCACAATTAGCATATTTCATCCCTCATCCCCCATTTTTAACATCTCTCTAATCAGGATGAGTCTTTAAAACTTTGATTGCATGTCAAAGTTTAATTGGTAACATTTTTTCTTACTATGACATAAAATGATGATGTGTCTTACAATCAATGGTTTTAGATTGAGTGAATTACCGTATTATTTACATTTTAAAGATGAGGCTTGAGAGGTTAAGTAAATTGCCTAAGGATTCACAACTAGTCAGTGAGTGGGCTAGGATTTAGAACCCAGTTAGTCTGCCTCATGTTATATTTTGCCTTTCTCAGAGCTTCTTAGACAGTGGAAATGTATAGAAGATGGGATGAGAAAACATTTTCCAGGAAGCCATGGGTTAAACAATTTAGAAACACTAATTCAATCTCAAAGTACTAGCCAAGAGTTTTCCTTCCCAGCCAGGAGGTTAATTTTCTAAAAGTTGTATGTATAAAACTTCAAAATCTGACCTGATCCTACTTTTTGTTACCTTTGTTTTTTTCTTATTCTTCCTAAACTCCAGGCTCACAGTCTAAACGTGCTTTGCCCTTTTACACATCGCACAGATACCTGATTTTCTCTTCCTACAATGACCTTTCTCCCTTTGAAAGAGAGTACAGGTTTTTCAAGGCCTGGTTCAAATGTCACCACTGCAGAAGTAGGAATTAGGAATTCAGTCCTGCCATGCAACTTGTACATACTTATCTTGTATTGTAATAATTGTTATCTACCTCCCCACATAAACTGTGAGCTTCCAGGAGTATCTTATTCATCTTTAAATCATTAGAGCCTAACACACAGTAGGAGCTCCGTGAATAACTATGGATAACTAGATTTTCAAAGTTCTTATTTTCTCCCATTTTCCTCCCTGCATTTGGTTCTTTTGTAGCTTTAATTGAATTTCATGTTCTAGTCTCTATTTTAGAAAGTAGGGTTTTTTTTTCCATTATTAATATTATCTTCACATAATATAGTAGAATGACATTTTAAAAATAATTACTCTCTTAACTATATTTTTTCTAAATTTTATAAATCTCTAACATTATTGAATCACAAAATGTCAATTAATAGTGTGATTACAGATTAAAAACATTTCTGTGACAAGAGGCCAGTTATCTGTAGCCTTAAGGATAGTTCCAATCTGGATAAATTTTAATTTTTTAAATTGATAAAGTTAACTTAGTTCAAATGCCTTAATTTTGTTGAAATTGAATTCCTTTTTTGTCATTAAGTATATTAAATGCCAGTGTTAAATGTTATTTCATGTTTTGGAAGAAAGTAAGTTGAAAGCTTCAGAAATTAAAGCAAGAAAGGTGCAGGGCTAGGTCTCTTAGCCTTTTCTTCCTTTGACTGTTAGAAAGATCCTGATTTATATGACATCACTTGTAGTGATACATTCCTAGCTTGTCTAAAGAAAAAGTTTAATGGTGATTTTCAGCACAGACTAAAGTACAATTTGCTGAATTTTAGGCAAACAAAATATTCTGCAGACTATATTCCAGATTTTATGATCTGGTATTTCATGGTTGGTAGTAGGAAACACACAGCTTTACTAGAATAATTCAGTCTAAAGGTGCAGTATGCCAGAGGTATTCTGTTCAAAGGAAAATATGTTGTGGTTTATTTAGGACATCGGATGTTTTCTTTAGTTGTTAAATTTTGTTTTTCAGCTTGTTTTTATTTGTTTATTTTGTTTGCTTTTAGATACCTTTCTATTACAGAAAAATCATGCATAAAGACCTGAGACTGTAGATTGACAAACCAGAATGCTTATACTCATGATAACAGAATAAAGAGGAAGACAGTGAGCCATTCATCTACATAATCTTAGTGTTGGAGATAGCTGAAGTAGAAAATTCTATCCCTTTAGTTGCTTTTTTTTTATTGTGTTCCTCACTTGATTTATCTGAACACTTGGCAACTTTCATCTCATGTTGGTTGTATTAAATTCGCTATCAAAATTATACTAGGCAATTGAAAATAATGAGTGTTTTTGTTTTGTTTTTGGTAAATTTGGAAAGGAAAATATGTGCTAGCAGATATTTACATATAGTTAGTATGAATAAAAATGTGGCATGTTATTTTAATATCTAGATTTATATATAGTGATTTGATCTGAAAAATATTTCCTTTTCAATAAAAGAGAACTTGTTTTAGAGTCTGACACTTTGTGGAGTTTTCTTTTCTGGATCAGTTTAATTTATTTTAATCAGATCACAATAGTATTTATCATTACTACTATTTTTATTATTTTGCTGACAAATATAAAAGCCATTTTCTTCTTGCCTTTTCAGTTGTCTAGTTAGCAAATCTTCTATTTCTCTAACAATTTTTTATATTAGATTCTCTGTATTAAAATAACTGGTGTAGTTCCTGTCTTCTAACTAGACACTAACTGATATGATACAGAGACAGATACCAATTTAATTTTGCATATAAGGTTTGTAAAAAACCTTTGCATTAAGGAATACGTTGAGTCACCATTAACTGCCATTCATTAACAAATTAGGAATTTCTTCCCTGGAAAGATCAGTAGTCTCTAAAATACTGTGTTTGTGGTGCCTTTTGGTTAGTGACAACTTCAAATCTTTTTTGCTGTGAGGTTTTTCTAATATGTGGTCATCGGATTAGAGCTGTTGTTTTCCAATAGCTCAGCTACTGAGAAACAAGGTGTGGGTAGTAATATTGAGGAGGAAAAGAAGTTTTGCATTTTAAACACATTTCCTGTTGAGAAAAGACTATTTTAAAGATGGTAGTGTGGCACTTCCATCTCCATGAAATCATATTGATAACCCACATAGATGCATAACAAATAATAAAATCTTAGACACTGAATATCGATCAAGGCGTGTTTCTTTCTAGGCTTTTATTAAAAAACAAGAATAACAAACAAAAAAAAAAGGAAGGGAGAAAGAAGAAATAAAAGGGAGAAAGACACTATAGAACTAACTCCTAGTTATTTGTAGCTTATAACTTTTTTAGAAAATAGATGTTTTACAAACTTTAAGTTAGTTTAATAGATGTGCTTAAAGAGATAGAAATAAATAATGGAATTTTCACCTTATTTTAAAATATTTACTAGATTTTTAATAGGATTTTATTATATGGCTACTATAAAAGAAAGCTGCAGGAGTGCTGTTTTTAGGAAAATAACTTAATTGTGTGTTCCTGCAGTTCTTTCTTTACTCATCCTTGGTTATTTATGTAGCTTAATTTTCTTTTAGAACTAGAATTAGTTTTTAATAATTAGAAATAATTAAGAACTAATTATTTGTAGTTTACTTAGAGACAGGTTATTAATCTTTGAAATGCAAAAATAAAAAAACAAATCCTGCTCAGGTTACCTATATAATTATAAAAATTTAATAATTGATATCCTACTTTCCTTATCCTGCTTTCTTTATCCAGTTTTCCACCAAGATAATGCAGCATTTTTTACTTTTCCTTCCTGTTCTACTTTAGAATTAATGACACTGAGGCAACAACACTTTCAGTGTTTATGCATACTTGTCCTGCATTTGTATCACCTTTTGTCTATATTTTGGCCAGATAGGTGAATAATTGGATTGAGAAAAGAGATGTGTTCTTCTACTTTAAATACCTTTGGGTCTTCCTATATCCACCCTGAAAGGTTCACATACCATTTTTGTTCTGTAGTAGTTCTCTTATCAGATTCCTTAGCCTGACCATAACTAATTGTCAAACAAATATAGCTTGCTGTTGACTATTAATAAGAAACTAGAGATTAAGTAACAATATTTATGTTTCATTATAATCCCATGTTAATCTAAATATCTAATTCTTCCCTCATTTGTTTGACGTAATAAACTTAAATGCCTCCAAACCCTTTTTTAACCCCTTTGGTCATGTATATTTAGCTATTGTACAGTAAAATGCCCAAAGGAAGTAGAGTGATTCTTTGTCCTAGTTTATATGGGACTGAGGGATTTCCTAGTTATGGAACTGTCTGTTTAAAACCAGGTCTCCAGATATGCTAATGCACTATGTATTATAATAGTTGAATAGGAAGTCATTTCCAAAGTCTTCTCTTTTATCCCTTAACTTTTCTGTCTCAGCTGGAAGTAGGAGTGATAATCAGATGTAAAGGCTAATTTGAGGTTGAGCTGATGTCCCTGGGAAAAAAACCTGAAGCAGAAGGAACTACCAAGGTAGTGAATGTAGCATTTAGGAGTTAGGAGTCTTTTACAGGTTGAAGTATAAACCATTAGTGGCTCTTATCCTCTTGAATATTAACGTATTAATATTTATCATGCTTCTCGTGAATGGGTAATATGCACCTGGAAAGTATAGTGAAACATAGAAAACTGTACTTGCTGATCTCAGGGATCTTGAATAGGGTCAAGATAGCCAACTTATAAAAATTTAACTATTGCTTATACTGCTATTGTATTTAACTGTTATAGGCAACGATTCATGTGAATACCTTCTCTCAAGTGGCAGATTTCTTGGAGAGAAAGTTTGGCAGCCTCACAGTTGTATGATGCATAAGTACAAAATCAGGTATGATTTCTTCATTTTGTTGTTTGTTTTCTTTTCTAGAAAGGGTCTTAATGTCTAGTGGAGAGGGGTTGGTGAAACAAGAGAGCACTTTCTCCTCTATATGGGGGTAAAGACTTACTGACTGAGGGTAGGGGTAGGGCTGATTCCAAATGAAGCTTCCTACCCTAAAGCTTTAGGGAAAGAGTTTTGGCCAAGTTGCTTTATCTCAGGTGAGAGGTGATCAGGCCTAAGGCAATAGCTCTTGAGCAGAGGACTCTTGCTCTGCAACTTGGATGCCTACCTACTGATGCTATTCTGAGGATTAAGAGATAATAGATATTAAGCACTTAATAGAGTTAGAATACATCTGAAACATTTAATGAATGGGGCTGTTATTATTGAGAGTTAGTTGATTATAGCTACATGGGACTGGTAAAGTTAAACAAACCTGACCACCCACTTCTAAAGCAACATAACTGTATGTGTAACAGTCCTGTACAACTTTCTTCATAAACCATGTGCTTTGGAAATGCCAATATGCTGATTTTACTTATTGTAATGTTTCTTTGTTGATTTCAGCGAAGCAAAGAACTGCCTTGTAGATAAACATATTGCATTTGTTGGAGATTCCAGAATTCGTCAATTGTTTTATTCTTTTGTAAAATTAATTAATCCCCAATTCAAAGAAGAAGGAAATAAGGTAAAACTTGTCTGCTCCCTTCTGTATTATTTTAGAAGTTAACTAACTGAATAGTTATAGGAAGAATGTGTCTCTCTAGAACAACAGTAGCAACTAGAAAAGTTTTATTTTGACTTCGGGAAAGGTAGGGGAGAAAAACATGATTTGCTATAATGGGGAACATGAAAAAAAGCAGTGGTGGATAAGGTATTGGCAAGCTTTTCATTAACTTAGTAAACTCTTAGTTTTTAGAAATAATAAATTCTTACCATGGAAAAACTTTCAAAAATTTCTCCGAAAGAAGACAAAGAGAAAATATAATTTCTTATCCTCCTATTAATATTTTGCCAGATTTCTTTTCAGTCTTTTTTTTTAAACTGTACTTGTAATCTTTTAGCATGTGTAATTTTATATCTTTTTTCCCACCACTTATCATAATTCACCCATATTATATAATCAACTTAAGTATCTTCTTAATGACAACATATTATTGAGTGGATATAATGTAATTTTATGTAATCTTTCTCTTTTTTTTAGATTTTTTTAGTTTTCTAATTTTTTTCAGTAAAAAAGGATGTTGTCAGTTACTTCTTTGTGTGAAAACTTTGCTTTTTAAATTATTTCCTTAGGATGGGATCACTACAATGCAAATATTAGGTTAAAGAATATAAACATTTTAAAAATTATCTGTTACATTACCAAATTGTTTCAATTTATGTTCTAATTAGCAGTATATGTTGGGACCTAATTTTCTGAAAACTTTCTGGCACTGGGTGATCATGCTATAAATTAAAATAATGCAATAAATTCTGCTATTTTGTTTGAAAATTTCTCATTTTGAATATATATCTTTCTTTGAAAACTAATAAGGATTAATATCATATGTTAATTAATTAGTTAATTTATTTTTTGGTGGATTATCTCATCATATTCTTTTTTTTTATTTTTTTTTCCGAGACAGAGTCTCACTCTGTTGCCCGGGCTAGAGTGAGTGCCATGGCGTCAGTCTAGCTCACAGCAACCTCAAACTCCTAGGCTCAGGCAGTCCTTCTGCCTCAGCCTCCCAAGTAGCTGGGACTACAGGCATGCGCCACCATGCCCGGCTAATATTTTCTATATATTTTGAGTTGGCCAATTGATTTCTTTCTATTTTTAGTAGAGACGGGATCTCCCTCTTGCTCAGGCTGGTTTTGAACTCCTCTGACCTTGAACGATCCACCCACCTCCGCCTCCCAGAGTGCTAGGATTACAGGCGTGAGCCACTGCGCCTGGCCACTCATCATATTCTTTTGTTTATACATTTTAAAGTAATCCAGGGTTCAAACCCCTGTCTTCAAACAGCATGCAGTTGCAAGTGGGGAATGGCAAGGGGAGAAAAGGAGACTCCACAAAAGTTCCAAATTGTAAGAGAAGTAGCTCATGAATTTATGAAAATCTACCTATCCACATGAATTTTCCCTGCGATAAGGATTTGAAAACTTAGGGCCTTCCCAGCTAAGTAGCTGTTCACATAGTAATGATGCTAAAGGGTCCTAAGTCGTTAGGAACTATTCTTTGAGAGAATCATGCAAACAATAAAGTTAACTTTTCATTTCTATAAATGTATTTTCCATTGTATTTATACAAAATTATACAGAAGAGTTAGAACTATTTAATAACATGAAAATATTATAATTTAAAATAAAAATCTTTAGTAAACTTTTAAAAAGATTTCTGATTTCAAAGAAAGTTTTAATATTTTTGGACTTAGCATTGTGTAACTTTCTGAAAATTGGAATAATAGATTTGGCAACAGGTAGTTGAAAAAAAGCTATAATGGTTTAGTCAAGCCAGAAGTAGATACAATATTTTCTTAGCCCCAGTTATAACATACTGGTTTCCAGTTTTTATTTTCTAGGGGTTTCCAGTTATTCCCAAATTAATCAAACAAGATACATTTTAATTTATATACATTTAAAAAGAAACAAGTAAAGATAGTTCCAAGTTTAAAGAGATAGTTATCAAGAAAATATTTAATTCAAACTACTAGTAGAGCATTTGCCAAATTATATTTTATGTATTCTCTTGTCTGCATCTCAAGGACAGAAATTGCATATCATCATTATTTTTTAATACATTTCTTGTGCCTAGCACAGTCTGACATATTGTAAAAGCTTATTGTTAATAATTTTTTTTAAAGCTATGGCGTGGGTTTGTTTGGGTGGAATGGGAGTATTGAAGATAATTCATTGCGTGAATTTGGTTTCTTTTTTGTATTCAGGCAATTTTTTTTTTAAGAGACATTAGAACTGGATTTTTTTTTCAAATTACACTTTGTGAAAAACTAGTTCTGTGAGAAGCTTTGCTTAAATGAATTTGGGCAGAGCTGGTTATCATATCTCCCTTTTAGATGGTTTTAATTTAGGCTAGGATATTGAAAACTTGAGAAGTCTTAAAGTAAAGAAACCCATTTTGTGTTGCTTCCAGCCATAGGGCAGGCTAGTTCTCTGGGGTCCTCTTCTACTTCAAACCAACTACAGCACAGATTTTGAAAAATACTGTGGATGTATTTCTTGACCTTGAGGAAATGGAAGACACTCTTCAAAAAGAAACAAACTATGAGGCAAAACCAGAGATGAGAACAATGATGGCCAACAAGCAGTAAATGTTCAGGTTGACCTGAAGGCAAATGCCAATAGCTGTAGTTCCGTGTATGTAGAAAGTTCAGCTTTGGGCCAGCATGTTTCTCAGTAACAATATTGGAAGCCAGAAGACAGTAGAATAGTAGCGTTCAGAGAGAAAGTAAGTTTCAACCTAGAATTGTATACCTAGTATAAAAATTTCTTTATTTTCAAAACATAAGACATTTTCAGATATATAAAAACTATGAGGGTTTACTAACAAACAGACTTACACTATAGGAGTTTCTGAAGGATAAACATCAGGAAGGAGGGAAATGTTCAGAAAAAATGATCTGAAATATAAGAAGCAATGGTTAAAGAAAATAGTAAACATGTATGTAAATCTAAATACTGTATAAAATAGTAGTGTCTTTTTGCACTTAGTGAAAAGACAGAACTAAGGAACTGGCCAATAATACCATGTAAGTAAGAGGGAGATAAGCACAGTTAAAGTGTTCTAATGTACTCTATACACTCTAAGATATTGTCTTCCTTTAAAACTTAAAATTAAAGTTAAACTTCAAGGATAAAGACTAAAATAACAATTAAAATGTATAAATTACAACGCAGAAGAAGAAAAAAACAAAAATAATACTCATCTAATGCCAAATATATATTATACATACATACCCATCCACACACGTGATATACATATATACACACAAACATGTATATATGTAAGAAGCTGTTTTTACGTTTAGGTATATAAAAACTATGTATGTGTAGGGAGGATAGAAATCAAAAACTAAGATGGTAGAAACATATTTACAATCAAAATAAATGCAAGTAGCCTAAACTTGTGAACTAAACACGGATTTCCAGATTGCTTTTGAAAAGAACTTTCTGCTACTTAAAAAGACATATCTATTAATAAAATAAAAGGACTTGGGAAAGTTTTAACTAAAAATGAAAAAAGATTCACCAGATAAATGCTTATTAAAGAAAGATAAGCCATATTAATACAATACAAAATAGATTTTAGGGTAAAAATCATTATTAGGGATACAGAAAGTCACTTTCTAATGACAAAGAGTTCAAATCACTAAGATTTTAAACTTGTAGGTATCTAATAAATTAGGTTTAAAATTTGTAAAGCAAAAATTAATATAACTGCAATGAGAAATTGACAAATCCTCCATAGTGGGAGAATTGCTCACTGCTCTCTCAATTAATAATGGGATAGACAAATAAAACTAGTAAACTTATAGGAGACAATTAACATGCATGATTTTACAAGCTTATAGCTCAGTAACTTAGAGAATATACTCCAAAATTAGAGAATATATTTTCTCAAAGCACATATGGAACATTTTTTTGACTGTATATTATGCCATTAAGCAAGTCCCAACAATATCAGAGAGTTGGCATCATTCTTTCTCTTTTAGGTAAGTTACTTTACATTCAAATTTAACCTGATAAAAACTATAGAAGTCTATAGTAAATCTTCTTAATGGTGAAATGTTAGACACATTTCCATTAGAATCAGGAAAAAGTCAAAGATGTCCATTACTGCTGCTTCTATTCAACATTGTATTAGAGGTTCTTGCCAAAGAAAGATAATTTAAAGATGTAAGAATTGGAACAAAATAAACTTAGGAGTCAATAAGACTCCTATCAATAGAAAACAGAAAATCCCAAAGAATCCATGGAAAATTTATTAGAAGTATTAAAGATTTTAACAAGGTAGTTGATTATAGGATGAACATACAAAAATAAATTCTGATACCTCAATAAAGCTGTTAAAAATTAATTGTATATCTGCATGTCAGCAATAGAGTTAAAAAATATTTTTAAAATATGCCATGTGCATTATGTTACATAGGAATAATACAAATGTGGGCAATCTGTATGCAGAAAAGCCACAAAACTTTACTGAAAGACAGTGTAAAATGGACATAATTAAATAGAAGATATATACTATATTCCTGGATGGAAAGACTCAATATTGTAAAGATGTCAGTTATTCCCACATTGATCTGTAGGCTCAATGTAATCCTCAATAAATCTTAAGGGAATTTATTGTGAAACTTTACCGGTTGATTCTAAATTTTATAGAGAAGGGCCATAGACCAAGAATAACCAAAAAAAAAAAAAAAAAAAAATCTGAACAACAAGGTTGAGAGGACTTGATCTGCAATATTAAGATTTAGTTTAACACTATAGTAATTAAGACAGTGTGGGATTGGTATAGAGTTAAAGAAACTGGTGGAATAGAATATAGGGCTCTAAAATAGACATATGCATATACAAAGACTTAATAAGTGACAGATACGCCATTGAAGATCCTTGGGGAAAGGAAGGTCTTTTCAATTAATGGTGCAAAGGCAATTGGTGCATGGCAAAAAGTGACATTGGATTCCTACCTCATACCATCAAGTAAAATCATTTCTAGATGAGTTTAGACTTAAATGTAGAAGTCAAAACTTTTAAACCTTTAGGAAAAATGCAGGAGAATATCTTCATTACCTTAAGGTAGGGAAAAGGTTCTTACAAAAGAAACAAAAATTACTACCCATAAAATAAAGGATTGATAAATTCACATACCTTAAGATTAAGAGTATCTGTTCATCAAAAGATACCTTGGAAAAATGACAAGCTACAATTGGGAGAAGATATTTACAATGTATATCCAAGAAATATAAGGAACTACGAATTAATGGAAAAGACAACCTGATAGACAAAAAGGGGTGGGGGTAGGCATGCCCAGGCATTTACTGAAGTGGAAACATGAATCCATATGTAAATCTAAAGGATCATTAATGTTATTAGTAATCAGGGAAATGTAAATTAAGACTGTCGATGAGATACCATTTTATACTTACTTTAATGGCAGAAATTAAGTCTAACAATAGCAAAAAATATGAAATCTGATGAGGTGTATTACATTATGTATCAGTAGATGACTTATAAACTGTTGATGAGAGTTTAAATTGTTACAAGCACTGCAGAAAATAATTTGCATTATCATGTGAATGTAGACACTTGTATAGCATATGGATCTATGGAACTATTAAGGAAATTCTTACTCATATATTAAGAGACATGTACAAGAAGGTAACTATCAGTGCTATTTATAATCTAGAGAGCTTGGTGTATTGCATCAACTGACTTAGACTCCACAAAAATAATACATATATTTGATATTAATAAAAATAATATTGATACAATAAATTAATTGATATATATGTTTTTAAAGGCCAGTGAATGTTCTAGATTAAATGAGACTAAAGATATATAACAACTAAATGTAATATCTGATTTAAATTGGACTGTAGATTAAAATATAAGAGCTATCAAGAGAATATTGTTGGATAATTGGGTAAATTTGAATGTGGACTATATATTAAATGAGATAATATTTTATCAATGTCAAATTTCTTATGTGGGATTATGGTATTGTGGTTATGTAGGAGAATGTCCATGTTCTTAGCAGATACATGCTTAAGTATTTGAGGGTGAAATATTATGACTTCTGCAATTTAGTTCCATATAGTTCAGCAAAAGACAAAAGCTCTATACAGTGTATGTGTGTGTAGTGAGAGGGAAAGAGGTGAAGCTGGTATAAGAAATGTTAACAATTAAATTAGTAAAGGGTTAGGGGAGTTCATTTAATTCTGTCAATTTTGGTGTAAGTTTGCAATTTTTCAAAATTGAAGGTGGAGAGAAGGCCAACAACAACACTAAACAGTATGTCATTTAAAGATTCATATATATGAAAGACTATATTTTTTAAAAAAATAAGCAAAGTGTAAACACAAAATGCATGATAGTGGTTTTCTTTGGGTGAAGTGGAGAGTTAAGATAGGGAGAGGGAGCACAGGTAGTTCAGTGTGTTGGTAATGCTCTGATTTGTGTCATGGATTTATGACTGTTTATCATTCTTTTGTGTGCTTTGTGACTTTCATATGTGTGACTTTTTGTATATATCAAATGTTACATTAAAATAATAAAAGAGATTGAGTTATATACTTAGTTAATATACTTAGTTAATATACTAAGCGATGCAAAAGGAAGAAAAAGAAAGTTCATTTACAACCATTGGCGTGTCTTTGTAATAAAAGAAAAAAAAGGAAAAAAAAAGAAAGTTCATGACACATAATTTCTCTGAGAACAAATTTTTAAAAGATTAGGGATGGAGTAGAGGAAAGAGAAGACCTATGTGATTTTGTTCAACCCAGTATTTCTATTTGTCTGGTTAAATTAATGAAGCATTTCAACTTTGGTTTTAGGATCAGAATTAGCTTCTTCTCGACCACCCTGACCCCCATCCTATACCTAGGATTTCTAACTCTGAAAGGATTTCCATTCTTTATGTGGACCACTTCGTTACAAGAAATTGTATTCTCCAAATTTTAATTTTTACTGCAAATGGACTGTCGTTATACTGTCTTCACAGTGAAACCTACAATAACCTCAAGTTTTATATGTCCATTCCTGTTTAGTCAGGGCCTATACTAGGATACTGGTGAGAATGGACTAGATGTTGCTGCAGCAACAAACCACTCTACGGCCTTAACAAAGCAGAAAGTAATTTCTCACTTAGTGCTACATGTCCTAGGTGAGTTGACAAGAGGCTTTGCTTCGCATAGTCATTTAAGGATTTCTGCTGTTAGAAGTTTTACCATTTTCTAGAGTACTTTGGAACCTTTGGCCTCCTCAGTCTCTGCATTAGGTTAAGATAAGATAGAGACTAGAGAATTGTCTTGGAAAATTCAGCCTAGAAGTGACCCGTGTCACATCTAGCCACATTGCATTGGCCAGAACTAGCCATGTGGCTCTGTCCAACTTGAAGGGACTCAGGAAATGTAGGAAGTAATCTGTCTCTGCCATAGATAGTAATACTAGGACTAAATTGGAATCTTGACAAGGTTGGCAAAAAGATAATTTATATAGGCATATGCATGTATCTGCTTGTTTGTAGTTGAAGTTTTAACTGTATCTTAGATGTTGAAAATCACATATGAACAATTTAGTGTCACACTTATTTTTTGGTATTCTCTATGTAGGTTTTTTTTGCCTTGTGTTGAGTATGTATAGATAATTGAGATTTGGTGTATAAAAATCAATCAATAAAAGCAGCTAAGGGGGGTAGTTATTTATATAAATTTAATCTGTACATTAGTGTTTCTCTGTTGTCTCCTTTTTTATGGCAGCATGAAAACATTCCTTTTGAAGACAAGGTTGCATCAGTTAAAGTGGTAAGTTCATAGTAAGCTAGGCATTGTAATGTCAAAACTGTACAGAGGCTAATGCTTTGTGCATACTAAGTATATTTTAGTGAATTCTTGAGAGTATATACGAATATTTAGATAATGAGATAAAAGTTTGTATGAATTGTGTTCTGTAATAAAATAGAAAAAAAATCTGATCTCTCAAAATTTTATTCAGGAAAGATAAAATTTTACCTTATCTTGAATCCATTGTGAGTTCAGGATGAATGTGAATTTTCTGAATCCCCAATCATAATGAGAATTCAATGGGGATCAGGACAAAAATGTCCTTGACCTAATACAGCCTGCAGGTTTTTTTTTAATTAAAACTTTTTTATTGGGGTGAAATAAAGATATATAATTTACCATCTTCACCATTTTTAAGTGTACAGATCAATGGTAAGAAATAACATTTACATTCTTGAGGGATTTTTGCCCTTCCTCTTCCCCTCTACCCTTCCCTTTCCAGCCTCTGGTAACCACCAATCTAGTCTCCATTTTCATAAGATCCACTTGTTTTTTAGCTCCCACATGTGAATGAGAACATGCCTGCAGATCTGCATAGTTCTCTACCTGCAAATACAAATGGGATAAGGGTAGCAGAAAAGAAAAAGTGGGGAATTAGGAATATACAGAGCAAGGAATTGAAAGTAGTTTTTCCTCCTTGAAGAAGTGGTATTTTAACTGAGGCCTCAAGGATAAGTAGGAGGTAGCTAGGCTCAGTGGAAGAGTTTATGGGCATTATATGCAGAAGGAACAGTATATGCAAAGTCCTACAGAAAAAGGAACACACAGAGCATTCCAGGAACTGACCGAGAACACAGAGGGCACTTAAAGAGCAAGGGTGAAGTGGCAGGAGAAATGGCAGAAGGGACAGGCAGAGGCCAGATCCGGGACCTTCTCAGCAGTTTTCAGGACTCTGGATTTTTTTTTCCTGAGGACAATTAAAAGTCCCTGAATACTTAAGCACGAGTGTGGCAAGGTCAGATTTAAGTTTTTAAAAGATTACTCTGGCTAAAATGTGGAGAGTAGATTAGAGGAAGGCAAAAGTGGATACAAGAACTACCGTGAGACTCTTGCCAAACTGAGATAGGAGATGACGATGTCTTAGGGTGGTGGTTTACTTTTAGGTGCTCTGTAAGCGAATGTTAATGCATATTTTGAATGGTAGAAATAAGAGTTTCTTTCAATGCCATGTGTGGAAACTTGGAAAAAAAAGTTTTTTTACTTTTCCTTTTCTTCTAACATTTCTCTTTTAGGATTTTCTGTGGCATCCAGAAGTTAATGGTTCAATGAAACAGTGTATCAAAGTGTGGACTGAGGTCGGTATTTGACAATATAGGCTTTTTTTTTTTTTTTGAGCAACCAAATTGTAAAAGCCCACATGCATTAGTTTTTCTTCCCCTTGCTAACCTGTCCTGCTCTCCTGTACTTTATACTTACCTTGTTGATAGCAACTAAGCTGTGCTGGACTGATTCTAGCACTTAACTGAGAAGAGAAAGTATTGATCCAGTGTTTGCCCTGCTATCACCATTTTAACTCTAAGAAAATTATGTTTACCCCAGACTTTCCAGTCTTAAAACTTTTTGTTAGTGCTGTACCTTAGTTAATTCAAACCCAAGTAATCTTCCCAGCACAACAGACATTCTCATGACCATTTTTCCACTTTGTCCTTCAAACTCATGCCCAGGTACTTTAGGAAACTTTTGTTTTTGTAGCCATTATTCTGTTTTATTATTACATTTATGACCCAGAAGACAAGATGACTACCTTTTAGCTCATGTAGCCATGTTTGGAGATAAATTAGATACAAAAGCAAACACGCTGTTGACCTCAGAACACCCCAAAGCTCTCACAAGTCCACTTTACAATCTCCACAGCAGTCTCCGTATAGCTCTTCGTCAGTCCTTTAATTAAACCTGTATTCTTTCCCAAAGGCATTTACATTGGGGATGGATAAGACAATATTCAATTTTGTTGACCTCGTGTTGCTTAATTACCTGTTCTGCAACAGTTTTAAATTTTTTAATGTTTTTGTTTCTCTTCACAGTACATGTTTAGTGTTGCAGCCATATCATACAACAAATAGGCTTTTGTAGGATCCCATGGAACCTCGCCACCATATCTAACCTTGTTTCTTTGAGCAAATGTGTTCAAGTTTCTAAAAAAAAACCATGTAAACAACTTCTAGAATTTTTCTAAAAAACAAACATGTAGACAACTTCTAGAATTTAACTTTCTGGTAAATTGAGGTCTGCACTCACTTACTGTGTTTTGTTTTTATTGGTATGTTTTTAAGTGTCCAGAAGGACAGAATAATGTTATGTGTATATTTAAAATGATTTAAACATATGTTGTATATTTATTTGTGCTGAACCTGAGATTATATCCATTAAAGTAGTAGCAATTCACAGTTAAACAAACATCAATACATTGTAATGTGTAAGTCCTACAAGATCACAGAAAATCTTTAAGTTATTTACTAACCTGGAGTAATATTACATATCCACATTTTCAATTCTAATAATTTGCTAAAGCTAGTTTTGAAGCCTTATATTCTGTTATAAAATTCTTTATAATTGTTGGGAGAAAGAAAAGATACAATTTATTTAGGTACATGGTCATTTGGTCACGTAAGATTGATTAGTTGATGGTTTTCATTCATTCAAGGAATATATACATATGTATGTATTTCTTTACTGTGCCCATAGTAAGCTGCTAGATCCTAAGAATACAAAGACCTACATCTTTATTAGCTATGTACTGTTGCCAGCTTGGTGCTGAATAATAGGAATGTGGCTGGGAATTAGCTCTAATCTTAGCCCTCAAGGAATTTTCAGTCTAGTTAATGGTGACTTACCGATAAATAATGATATGGTAATTCAAAGGCTGACACAGAATTGAGCATAAAGGACAATGACAACAGCGTGGATAGAAGCACTTAGGATGAGAAGTGCTGAGAGTATAGGTGATGTTCTAAGAAAGTTTTACAGAGGAAATAATATTTCCAGAAGAACTATGGTTTAGGAAAAAGATACACCTATTAACTGGAACAGCTTTATAGAAGCCTATAGGCATGAAAACAACATTGAATTGAGAGGACTCTAAGTAGATTGTTATTCAGCAGATATTTATAAATCACCTAACATACTCTAGGTACTAAGCTAGACAATGTTGACACACAGGTTAACGTGGTATTCCCCTCAAAGAACTTCTGGATGGTGGCATATATAGGTGATTAAGGAAACAATGTGACAAGTGCTAAAATAGGGAAAGTGTAGGATACAGCAGGATTACAGATCTTTAAAGGTGAATGTGGAAAAATTTTATAAAATTTTATAATGAATATTTTGTAAATAAAGGTACATTTAGCTACAATTTCCCATTTTCTCTATGTATGGGGACTTTTGGGACACCCTATATATTAAAATGAGTTAATTTAAGAGAAAGTACTTGGTAAGTTACTAAGTACTATATACATGTTATATATATATAGCTAACTATATATATAATTACTAATAATATAGTATAGCTATATATTATAAATAGTATACAATAGTCCCCCCATCCATGGTAAACACATTCCAAGACCCCTCAGTAAATATTTGAAGCTAGGGATCGTAACAAACCCAATATATGCTGTTTTTTTTCCTATACATAAATACATATATTAAAGTTTATGAATTAATCACAGGAAGACATTAATAATCATCATAATAAAATAGACCAATTAACAGTATGCAGCATCACTACTGTTGTGCTTTGGGGCCATTATTAAGTAAAATAAGCCTTATTTGAACACAAGCACTGCAATACTGTGACAGTGGATCTGATAACCCAGATGGCTACTAAGTGACAATTGGGTGGGTAGCATATACAGTGTGGATACTCTGGACAAAGGGAGGATTCACATCCTGGGCAGGACAGAGCTGGATGGTGTGAGATTTTATGCCACTCAAAATGACACACACACTAAAACTTATGAATTGTTTATTCCTGTAATTTTTCAGACTATGGTTGACCGTGGGTAACTGAAACTGCAGAACGTGAAACCATGGATAAGGAGAGACTATTGTAATTTGCATTTGGTGAAGATTTCTAGGGATTTCTCCTTTTTCTTTTTTCCCACATGTGGTCTTTAATAATTATCAGTTTGTTTTGTTAAATACTTGCTGAATTTAGCTTTCCCAAAAGATTATATTTCTTTGGGGCACTGACCTTGTATTTTATTTAACAGTTATACTGTGTACCCTATAGGCTTCCATGAATACCTTTTAATTGACTGACATAATACACTAGAGCTTTACTCTAAGTAATTTACTCAGAGTTCAGAATAATATTAGGTCATGTTACATTTCAGTAGTGTTTTTTTTTTTTTTTGAGAACACGGACGAATTAACCATACAAGCATCATGCTATCCTGTATAACTGAATAGCCGTGTAAGATTTTAGGTATTGGATGTCTATCTTGTTATAAAAACAATAGGAATAATAATAAGAAGGAATTCTAGAAATTTATAATGCATTTAGAGGGAAGAACTTAAATTTTAAGGAAAAAAATTAAATGATGTTACTGAACATCCCTGAACTGGATATAAAACTGTAATAGAGATTTTTCTTCCTTTAGGATTCCATTGCAAAGCCCCATGTGATTGTAGCAGGAGCTGCCACAGTAAGTTGTTATCTGTATTCTTACATCAGGATTTTTGTTTCACACTTAAGGACATGCTAAGAAAAAGTTAAATTATGTCAAATAGAATTCTTGATTGTACTTATCTTTTAATTGCTATTTCTATTATAATCAGACTGATGAGTTTAATAAAAAGACCTGATTGAACTTAGGAAATTTGGTATTATATATCAGTATTATTTTATAACTAAAATGATATTCTTCTTGACTGTTATACATTGAAAGTCTAATTTTATGACAGCTTTTTTCTAACTGCCTTTATAAATTTCATGAAATAATTTGACCAAATTTTATTCTAATGTTGAATAAAAATAGGAATTATCTTAAAATATTAACCCTCCTTAAAATAAGTAAATTATATACTTTAATTTTTCTGTGATAAATACTCAATTAATGCTTAATTTTTACTACTTCTTAGTGGTCCATCAAGATTCACAATGGTAGCAATGAAGCGCTTTCTCAATATAAAATGAACATTACCTCCATAGCACCACTTTTAGAAAAATTGGCAAAGACTAGTGATGTTTATTGGGTCTTACAAGGTAAGGAATGAGTAATGAAAAAATGTCATATTGTATATATTTTGAGGTATAGGTTTTTATTATCTCCTGTTTCAAGATGCAAAATTATTGCTTTATGAGAATAAATTTTGAAATAAGGCTTGCAAGATTAGAGTAAACTTGAGTTATTTGCTTTCCTTTTTTAAGTGTAAGAAACAGACTAATAAATATAATAAGTAAAAAACAAATAAATAAAAAATATTCTCCAAGGAACCTCAACAGGCAAGGTGGTTGTAGACTATAACAAAGAGATAAGTCCTAAAGGCAAATGAGATGTTTACCTCTGATTTTTTGTTTTTTACAAAGTATATTTATTGTGATTGGTAAATATAGAGAGAAAATATTAATAACTCTGTTTCATAATATTAGAATCATTGGAAGTAAATACACTTTTGAATTGACAGAATGTATTTAAATTCATACCATCTAGTTTACACTTGGTAATGAAATTCTTTAAGAGAAGGTGTGCGTTAGGTTAACTCATTTCAGGAGTTTATTGAATGTCCATTATTTAATGCCTACCACAGTATGAAATGCCGTGGGTATTTTAGCAATTCAAGTTGTTTGTCAGAAATTCTTATGATTATTTTCAAGTTGAATGTCGAAATGAAAAGAATAAGAGAGGGTGGTGATAGCCTGTTCTATAATCCCTGTTTTATTCACAGACTCATTATTAACCTTTCTCTTACTGAGAAAAAATTAAATTTAAATTATTTGTTTTAAGTGATAAGAGAATAGACAGACCTTCTCCTAAATAATATTGACTCCTCATTGTATGAACAAAGTTTACAGAATTACATAGTGACAGAAGAAAAAAAAAGGGCTGCTATTCTTAATTAGGCAATCTTCCATAATCCAGTTTTGATGTCATATTACCCTGTATCAAACAGCATCCAAAAATTTTAAACTCTTAAGAGGTGCTAGAACATAAAAGTGTTTCCCCAAAGCTGTGTACATAGAAAGGGACAAAAATTCTTTAAATTTGAGGGAGGTACTGATCAACTCAAAAACTAAATATAAGGTAGGAAATCTATTTATCTTGGCCAGCTTTATGTACAAATGAATTATTAGGTGCCTGATCTACACTTTAAGAACAAAATATGAAATGTGGATCAACTAACTTGAATGTTCACAATTTTTACCAGTAGGGATTTTTAAAATGTGTTGTTAAAAACGTGCTTCACATGTAGATCCTGTTTATGAAGATCTGTTAAGTGAAAATAGGAAGATGATCACTAATGAGAAGATAGATGCCTACAATGAAGCTGCAGTCAGTATTTTGAATAGTAGCGCCAGAAATTCTAAATCGAATGTTAAGATGTTCAGTGTTTCCAAATTAATTGCTCAAGAAACTATCATGGAATCTTTGGATGGCTTACATCTTCCTGAGTCAAGCAGAGAAACTGTAAGAATTCTTTTTATTTACTTATTTATTTATTTTTATTTCAACATATTATGGGGGTAAGAATTCTTATATTTGTCAGTAGATGGGGACTATGGTATCAATTGGTTATAGCTGAAAGTCATTATAACATGGTTATAAGTAATTTACTTAATTGCAATCTTAATTACTTATAGTTATTCCATCTAAAGGTACATCTAGAAATAATTTTGCTTTCTCTCGTCTAGCTGAACATGTAAGTAGGAGTTTTAGTGTACTCTGAGAAAGAAGTTATGGAAGGTATGAAATGAAACTTCATTTATTGAGTGCTAATCACTGTTAATATACTTTGTCTTATGGGACCTTATGTCTTATGGGACCTTATGTCTTATGCTCTCAGCATGGTCATGTTTGAAAACTACTGTTTTATGTTGTCCTTAAACTTTAAGCTTATAAGATTAGTTTCAATGAAGAATACATTTTTAATACATAAGATAATTTTTATTGTTTCTTATAGCTCTTATACCCTAAACATTATTTATGGTACAGAGTAGGTGCTGAACAAATTCAGGCTTACCGATGGAAAGGGATTTAGGTTACGTATGAAAAAGAACTGCATAACTATAAATTTTTGCATGTAGTAGAACAGATTATTTAGAGTTTTTTTTTTTTAATCTTATGAAGCAATGTTTCTTAACTTTTTTTGAGGGTCACATAAACCTTTTGAGTATCTGATAAAAAGCAATGGTTCTGTTTCTCTCCTACAGAAAATGTGTGTATTTGCATATGCACACAGTTCTCCATATACTTTAAGGGGCTTTGTGGACCCCCCCCCCCCCCGAAAGGTGATTAAGAACCTTACAATGGAATTTGGAGGCTAGTTTATGCAAGAGTGCCAGCATAGAACCTCCTAAAGTCTCGGGGCTAAAAGGATGAGATTTCCTAAACATTTGAGTACTTTGAATATTTAGTCTTAAATAATATAATCATCTAGGAGTTCCACAAATGCCTGAACTATAAAGTTTTTATGAAACTAGAATTTGACTAAAACTTTAACTAGACAGAATCTTGACAACTTTGCTAGAATAATTTTATTATAATCAAACCATGTTGAAGCTTCTATATTTTATTTAACATTAGAAATCTTAAAACTGTAAAATCCTTAATGGTCTGTAAACTGTAGACCAAATTAAAGGTGTATTACAAATATTGTTAGCTAACAATTAATAATTTTTCAGTGTGGTTATTTTACATTCTTTTTTCACATCTAAAGAGTAGACTCTCTCTTAAGTATCTTGGTATCCTCTCTTTTGAAAGTTTGCTGGTTAAAATTCTGTGGTCCTTGACATCTGTCAGTATTTTTTTAACCAAATGTCATGACCCATTAGCAGCCATGAAATCAGTATTAAAAAAAAAAAGAATAGAATAGAACAATGTCAGAGTGCATTCCAAGTAGTAAGGATAGGTATTGTTTCTTGTAAATGTGTCCTGGGTCACATTGTAAAATGAATTTTTTATTATGGATCATAATCCCAGAAGTTTGAAACACCCTGAACTAGCTGTTGAAAGATTGAAGGAATATCATTATTTGCATGAGTGTTTGGGAGACGGTAGCAAAAAGAACAAAAGCATTTTGGTTTCAGTGCTGAAAACTCAACAGTATTCACAGGAGAAAATCTAATGTGAAATACATCACTGACAAGATAATAACCAAATAACTTGATTTGTTCACAGAGTGCAATGATTCTTATGAACGTGTATTGCAATAAGATTTTGAAGCCTGTAGATGGTTCCTGTTGTCAACCACGGCCTCCTCTTACTCTCATACAGAAGCTAGCTGCTTGCTTTTTCACTTTATCTATTATCGGATATTTAATTTTTTATATAATTCATCGTAATGCTCATCGGAAGAATAAGCCATGTGCTGACTTGGAAAGTGGAGAGGAAAAGAAAAATATTATCAATACCCCTGTGTCTCCGTTAGAAACACTTTTGCAGTCTTTCTGCAAACTTGGCCTGATTATGGCTTATTTCTATATGTGTGACCGTGCAAATCTGTTTATGAAGGAAAACAAGTTTTATACACATTCATCTTTCTTTATTCCAATTATCTACATCTTGGTTTTGGGAGTATTTTACAATGAAAATACTAAAGAGGTGAGAGTCATTTTGTTTGTAGCTCATATTATCCTTCTTATCTCATTATAACCTTTAAATTAAATAATCATCCTGCCATAATATGCAAATATGTATATAGACAAAGATGAAGGAATATTGTAGTTATACTTCACTTAGTGGACTCTAAACAGTAGTTCTTTCAAAACAGTTTGGAAGAAGTTCAGAGTCACATGAAGATTGTTGAAAAGTTGAAAAATATGATTGTGAAAAAGATACCATGACTTAGTGTTATTTTGCCTGCTTAGGGATGGAGAAAGTGGAAGCTTCTGATTTTACAGTGGTCTTTGGTCATGAGGTAATATTATTTTTTATAAAGTAAAAATATATCATTATATTAACAAATGCCTGTATGTACAAACATATATTTATATATTTATCAGTCAGACATGTATACACACAAATTAGAACTTACACAATGATGTGGCCACTACTCACAGCATTCTGAGTTTCCTATTTTAGAATTGCTGTCATCGGTCAGAATATTTATGTAACATCTTTACAAAGCATGATTTATTTGAATTAATAAGTTCTATTTTTAAAAATACCTCTCCTATGAGGATTATTAATCAGTTCTTCATCTCTAGGGAAAACAAACTATAATAACAGCTTTTTCTGACAAAGTCTGAGAGAACTGTAAGATCTTTTTTTAACTCTGAAATTCTAAAGAAAATTATAGAATACCATTTTTAGATTTATAAATATTCACATCTTTTATAGTTTAAATGCCATTTTAATATAAAACCAAAAGATCAACTTAAATCTTCAAAATCTCCTTTAGTTTATATTTGTTTTTCAAATTCATATTATAATTAAAATAATTTTATAATGTCTTTTAGCAAGAAATAAAATAACTTTCAGCTGCCCTCCCACCACCATCAAGGTTCTTTTGACGAAAAGCATTAGCTTTATATCTTGTAAGAAAAATTTTAATATACTTAATGTATACTGTCTAAATAATTTTTGATGAATTTTAAAACAAACTTTGGTTCCTTTACACAGACTAAAGTATTAAATAGAGAACAAACAGATGAATGGAAAGGTTGGATGCAACTTGTGATTTTGATTTATCACATCTCTGGAGCAAGTACAGTAAGTATTTTAAGTTCAGAAAGTATAGGACATAATGTCATTTTAATGTTTCTTTAAGGGCACTGGCTTTTTTGTGTTTTATATTCTCTACCAGTTAGAGACTTTACTTATTTTCCATTTGATATCCTGCCTTCCCATTCTTCTCCTAACTCTTTGAGAAGTATAATTTTAAAAGCAAAAATAATTTTTAAAAGATAAGGCAACAGTTGATTTGTATTTACTTGACCTTAATTTTAATATAACAGAAATGTCTTATATCTAAGGGTATTATTTCATGTCATCTTGTTGAATAGCTAATTTAAAGTTATCAAGAAACTTTATAGATGACAATTGCAAAGGATTTAGAATAGGTAAGTTACTATCAAAAGAAATCAAATTAGATCATTATATTTTATATTCTATTCTTCACTGCATTTTAGGAAGTTTGAGCAACTATTTTTACATTTCTAAAGTTTAAAAAACTTAGAACTCTTTCCTCAGTGTTCAAAAATACAGATAGACTACCATTGTGGACCATGTAGGGTGTACCATACTTCCTAAGTACTGTAGTATCCTCCATTCTGGGGAGGACACTTTCTTTGGTCACCCAGTGTCTTTTGTACCTGGACAAAATAGTTTTTCCTTCTCCCTAGGTGTCTTAAGAGACAGGATTTTCATGATCTGTGGCCACCTTGGATATGGCAGAGTTAGAAAAAATGTATTCATTTTGAGTTGTAGCATTCCAGTTATATTACAGTTAAAACAAGCTTTTGTGGGTGAGCCTAACGACTACTTTTCCCCACGTTTTTACCATGAAGATGCAAACTGACTTCTATGCAATATGTTAAAAATTTAAGACACTCATTCATAATTTGGGAACTACTAAACTGGTTTTTATTGCTTTATTTGCTTATATAAAGCACACATCTATAAACAGTATTTGAATCAATGATAATTTTAGATAAGAGGGAAGTGTTGCCCAGAAAAGAGTATTTTGAAAATTCCATAGCAGCAATTAAGGAGGTAAATAATATTATTACTGGGGTTTTTCAGGTATCTCTAAAAATTTGAAAACAATGTCATTCTTCATTGTCTCTTTAGTATTTTCAAAAATTGTTGGTGATTTTGTGGATTGTATGAAGGGCAGAAGGCAGAGGAATGAAATGTAATTTTTTACTGCAATTATATGGCTATGATATGTATATTTGTGGCAACAGTGAAATTCCTGTGACACTGTAGCTGAAGGGGAGCTAGCGAATTTGAGTAGTTATGAAAGAACCAAGACGGTAAAAGAGACCTGAGGCCAGGAGGGATATAGTAAGACATGGTTTAGAAACCCACCTCAGAATTTGTAGGCTAAATCCAGTGGTTATCTAAGAAGTAAGTAGAGGTGAATATTGAATCCTAGAAATATCTCTGACATATGAATAAAGACTGGGTTAATTTTGGGGGAGGAGGAGTTTGTTTTAAGAAAATGCCACTTAGAAACATAATTAATTGGTGACATATTAAAGGGTGATGCTACTATAAAATAATTACGCAGAAAGAATTAATGGCAGATTAAGTTCCTCAATTCAGCGATTCCAGAAAGTATTTAGATCATAAAAAGATGAAAGCAATTTGGCATTCTACTATAATCATTTACCAACCTAACATTCTAATACATCTTCTTAGACTACATCCCAATACATTCTAAATTACTGTTTTTAAAAAAACAAAAACAAAAACAAAAAACCTCTGTTCTGGAAGGACATACTTTTCATTAACAGATGAATATAATGATTAATTAACATATCCTTATTTTTTTATATAGGATTTTGTGGTCAAAAATTACCTTTATCTACATTGGCAAAGCATTATTAGCATAGATGATAACATATTTTGAGACTTGATTCTTGTATATTTGAGAGATTACCCTCATTAAAAACTTTAACTGCCACAATTATTTTAATTACCTAAACTTAATGTTTTTTATTTTGAGTAAAATATGTCAACCTTCAGTTGTGCCATGTTTTTATGCTAAAAGAAAAAAACATGTAAAAAATTCTAGAGAATTATTAAAATAATCCAGATGGTCTGGCAGATTGTCATTGTTAGGATAAACATTCTTTTAAAATATAATTTATATCAAATATGGATAAAATGCTGTGAATTTAATATGAAGAGAGCAGCAAGTTTGGTATATACAGTAGATGATTTTGTGTTCCATTGTGTATTTTTTTTTTCCTTTTGAGAGTTTGTAAGTAACTTTCATAAAGAGACCTGAGTAAAAGGTCATGAGAGAAAATTTGGGGGATGAGTAAAAGAATAGAACCACAAGTCAGAAATTGGAATTCCAAATACATTTTCAATACTAAAATACTAAAAGCAAAACTTGACTCGTGCAAGACAAAAAGAAAAACAGTTTGGGTTAAAGGAGATGAAAGAGGGCTGACAGCTACCTGCAATGTGTGATCCTTGATTCAAGGCTTCTAGATCAAAAAATTTGTTTTAAAACCATAAAGGATATTACTAGGATAACTGAAGAAATTTGAATATGGATTATATATTAAATACTATTATATTCATATTCAGTTTCTTACTGATAATGATAATGTGGTCATACAAGAAACTATCCTTTCTTCTTAAGAGGTACATGGAGAAATATTGAGGAGCACTGCCACATGGTCTGCAACATACTTTTACGTGGTACAGCATGGCATATAGGTGTCCACTGTACTATTCTTACAACTTTCTCTTGGTTTAAAATACTGTAAACAGTTGGGAGAAATATTACATCAAATCTATAATAGGCCAGTATTGGCAGGAACTTGGAAAATTGTTGTGATGGTGTTTAATTTTCTTTAAATGAATTGTATTTACTGTTTAAATACAACCACCAAGGCCAACTTTGCAGTCCCAGCCCCAGTCTTGAAGAAATTTGAAAGCATGTTTTATGGAGAGTGGTTAAAGTAATTCGGAATGGTTAATCTAAGTTTGACATCTGTTTTTAAATACTTGTAGAGCTATCAGATATAAGAGTGATTTAGCATGGACATATGACCCTAACTCTAAACTCTCCACTGTGGTAGCTATTAGCTACATGTGGCTATTGAGTACTTTGTAGCTAGTCAGAATTGAGAGGTGCTATAATTGTGAAATATTTACCAGATTAAATATGATTATGATAAATTTATACTAAGTACAAAAGTTTTGTAGGAAGAAAATATCTTATTATGTGTTGAAATAATATTTTGGATACATTGAGTTAAATAAAATATATTTATTAAAATTAGCTTCTCTCATTTCTTTTAACTTTTTAAATGTTCTGGTAGCCACATTAAAAAATTACTTATAGCTCACATTTTATTTCTATTGGACAGCTCTACTCCAGAGGATTAAAGTTAGTAGCTTTTACATATAGATTTCAACTTTTCATGAAAAGGAACTTTGTAGCAGTTACTTACCCACCTAAAAATGGAATGGATTGCCTTGGGAGTTTGTATGTTTTCTGCTATTAAAAGATACTTAGACAAATCTGTCAAGGGGATATTTTAAAGTGTATTCAAGAATGAAATAAGAGCATAAGTTTGGATTAGATAAAGTCCGAAGTTTCTTCAGTATGGCACATCCTACCTTCATCCTTGTGATTCTAATGTGTTACAACCTCATTGAAAATTTCTGATCTAATAATGAGAGAAGACATTTAAAAGTAATTAATAATGAAGAACAATAAATAAAATTCTATGTTTGATATAAGGATTGTTGGTGCTATAAGAACTCCTCTGGAAAGAGAAATGACATTCGTCTGATAATCAAATGAGATTAGAATTTTGAACCAGGTTCTAAAGAAGAACAGGATTTGAATAAGCAAAATGTGGTTGGGGGAAACATTCCAGGGTAGAATAAACAGGCAAACAAAAGTGAGTTGACAAGAAAGCACAAGAAGGACCTATTTAGGAGACAGAGAATCTATCATTTTGCTTAGAGTAGAGGTTACATAGAAGAATTTACAATCTATTATAAGTTCAGGGCTTTTGGGGGTTTTTTTCCCCAGAAAAAAATATTATTCCATCAAAAAGAAACAGGTGCATTCAGGGATGTATACAAAACATGTATACATTCAAGGCCTTGTGAAATCTATTTAATGTGTCCACTTAATTTATTTTGTCCTATAAAGTATCACTTGAGGAAGACACATTAACCTAAAATGGTCATAAGCAGTATTAATGCTGGATAATTGCGGAAGTGATCAGATGGGTCAGTAAAATAGAAGCCAAAGAAATTTTATATAGATCTAGCAGTTATTCTAGAAAGAATGGCCTAATAATTGCAAAAATTGGATGTCACTGAATAAGACTTTTAAAGATTATTTTAAAAAACAGTATGCTGGTTATGTTGTGGAGATGGAGAATGCACACCAAACAGACCAGTGGGTGGTGAACAGGCAGAATGACAGTGTTCCAAAGTTATGAGAATTAGTAGTTATAAATAAGATAACATTTCCAGTGCCTCTGATCATATGTAGATTCAAACTGTGTTACATTTCATTCAGCTTAGACAGAAGTAAAAATGTAATGCTCTGAAAAACCATGACAGATGATTACAGGGATTAGTCATGATGAAGACAGTGATATAGGAGTGTAAAACAAAATTGTTTCATAAAATAAGAATGGGAGGGAAATAATATTCCTAAATTATGTTTGCATGTTTTTGGAAATATGTATTCTTACTAAATAAATATTATCAGTAGTCATTTGCCTCTTTTATTTACAGTTCTAAAGTCTATATATTTAAGGGGGCCCAAAATGTGGAATTTTTGTTCATTTTGTTTTTTATCTTCTCATTGAGAAAATATAAAATCCAGAGTAATCTTATATTTAAGATATATAGTGATTAATAATTATAGCGATCATACATTGAATTCTAACTGGGTATAAATTAAGGTGCAAAGTGCTTCACATTTACCTCATTCATTCCTCACAAGAATCCTTTAAAGTGGAAGGTGATAATCTCATTTTGCAGATTGGAAAACTTAAAGTCACATAGCTAGGAAATGGCAGAACCAGAATTTAAACCTAGGTCTGTCTAATTCCAAAGGCTACGGTTTTGTAATCTCTGCTATAATGCCTAACTTTTGAGAATAAAATCTTTTCATTGAACTAATGCCAAATGATGACAATGATTTATTCTTTGTTAAAGCTACTTGTTACAGTAATTCAAGGTGTAGTTGATGCCAACATATATTTTACTTATTTATTTTTGTCAACAGTTTTTGCCTGTGTATATGCACATTCGAGTTCTGGTTGCTGCATATCTATTTCAGACAGGGTATGGGCATTTCTCATACTTTTGGATCAAAGGAGACTTTGGAATCCATAGAGTATGTCAGGTAGGAATGTATTCAGTTATTTTCATTTTCTTTCAATTTAACATGATTTTGCACCCAACTATTGAGAAAATATAAATATGGTCATTATATAGGACCATGAATAATTTGAAAATAGCCTTTTAAAATTGTAATTTTTCTGTGTTCTGTATTTAGTAATTTGAGATAAATTATTAGTGATGGAAGGAAAATACAATTTAAATGACTATATAATAAAAGTGCTGGTATACAAGGGACAACTTGCTGATTCACTTTAGTTTTATAAAAGTGTATATAGTAACCTGGAATTATTATAATATGGTATGTTTTCTCTCTCAGAGAGGGGGAGTAGCATTTATTAAATTTCTACCTTGTGCTAAGTAGTTTCTAAACATTATTTTATTTACCCCCCCCCCCACATTACATGCCTGAGTTGTTATCTTTATGTTTACAGACGAGAAAACTGAGGCTCAGAGAGGTTAAATAATTTGCCCAAGGTCACATAGTAAATGGTATAGCACTAATATAAATATGCCCAATTGTGTGTTCTTTGAACAACATCAAAACTGATACCCGAAATGACTGTTACAGAGGTCCCAAAGATACTTAAATTGGAGTAATATTATTTTGTATCTATGACAACTCTCAATTTAATCCCAAATGGGGTAAATCAAAATCAAACGAGAGATGAGATCCCTTTTCTTAGGATAATCTAATCTCTGCCTATAAACTATCTCTGCTTATATAAACCTATGGAAAGAGGTTTACGATTTTTTCCCCTACATTTAACAAGATGGCAATTGTAGTAGGAGGACAGCTGAGGCTGATGCTTTGCTGGTAATTAGTTAATATAATGATGCATAAATATTTTATATCCAACTCTTTACAGTGACTGTAGAACAAATGTAATTTTAGGTGTTAGTAAAATATACTTTCATAGCCAATTTTGAATCTTAAACATTTATACTCTGCCAGAGAAAATCTATCTTTGCTTTTCATGTATACCTGGAATTGTAATGGAAACCGTTTTCTTCTCCTTTTTAATAGGTCTTATTTCGTCTCAATTTCCTGGTAGTGGTGTTATGTATAGTAATGGATCGGCCTTATCAATTCTATTACTTTGTCCCCTTGGTCACAGTATGGTTCATGATCATATATGTTACATTAGCACTATGGCCACAAATAATCCAAAAAAAAGCAAATGGTAAATATACTCTTACTAATGTTAATAAATATATTCTTTCAATGTACTAAATTTCTTTATAGTTGCTAAAGGCTATTATTAAGAGATGTAGACAGTTTAAATTTATGTACAGTTTTGGCATTTTGAAATTTTGTTCTTAAACTGTTTCTAAAACATTATAGCTAAATAGTTCAAGTAATGTAACAGTTAAGAATAATAGTTTACATTGAAATTATATGTGTTATCCCTTTTCTAAATTTAAATTTTTTGGAACCATTTTACATATTAACTAATGCTACAGTTTTAAAACTGTTTTGTACAAAGCCAGAGTGGAGGTAGCTAGAAAAGAGACAGAAAAGCCAAATAAGCCTCCAGGCCCCTACATCCTTCTTCAATCTTGGCAGCTCTGCTTTTATTTGATTTCTTATATATATATTGAGATTTCGAGTAAACATTCATTTGCAGAAAGGCTTCTTATGTCAAACAAAGTTTAAAAGTACTAATATAATTTATCTTCTAGACAACGCTTTAAGCAGTTATTATCAACCTGTTTCACATATAAGGAACCTAAGTACCCAAGGGTTGTCATTTTTAAATTTCATATAGCCAGTTACTGATAATATTCAAAGTAAGACCACAGTCATTTAATTTTTTTCATCAAGATCATTAAAATCGCCCTTCTTTTGGAAAAATAAAGAAATTTTTATTTTTAAAAATGTATTCAACTTGACTCTTTCAACCAAATATTGTATATCAAAAATATTTTTCCATTGGCTTCCATTATAACATCAAATACTTTTCCAGGAAAGACTTGACTTCCAGCTGCTATTAAAGTTCATTAGTTTCTTTGGATAGCCTCTGTAGTTTAATTCCTCTATACAAACCCAGCATATTATCAAATAATCAATATGTATAAACTTTGAACACATAATTTAAAATAGGTAAATGTTAAAATATATTTTATGATTAAATCCGAGTCCATTAGGGAGTTTAAGATTTCTCCTTGGAACTTTAATGTTTAAGCAATATTACCTGAATTATATTCAACATGAGTGTTTGTTAGAATTACATTGAACATGTTGTTCCAGATTTTGTTGTAACTTTCAATAATGAATAGGTAGAATTGAATCCAGGAGGTATTTAAAAAAATATTTATAGTAGATGAACAGCAAGTATATAAGGTATCAATTATACCTTGTAGCCTCATTCCTAGCAAGAATCCTCCACCTGTTTTCTTTTTGCCCTACTTGTAATTTATACTACCTAGGTATATGTTGTGTATCCTTGTAAGCAGTCTTAAGTTATTTTAAGAACTATTCAGGGTATAACTATGTTAAGTAGAGAGTATTTGAAGTGTTTTCTAATATAAATTTATATTTCTTAGTAAATTAAATATTTTCTCTCTTAGGAAATTGTTTCTGGCATTTTGGCTTACTGTTGAAACTAGCCTTTTTGCTGTTATTCATATGTTTTTTGGCATATTCCCAGGTTTGTACAATCTTTTCAGTTTATATTTTGTAGTATTTTAAAGTTCAAGTCTATTAAAGTATGTGAGAAGACTCGGGTTTTTTTTAAGCTTCATTTTTTAATGACTATAATAAAAGTGTCACTCTGTAGTTGACTACTCAGTGTAGTTCTTTTGAGATATATCTACTTTTGTTACCACTGTTTTTGTTGTAAGAGCAATTTAAAGCTCTTCCTCTGGCAATTGTTCAAGATCCATTTTACTTGACTTTGATCAATCAAACGTTTATTGAATGCTTCTCACAAGACACTACTCTAAGTGGAGATCAAAATTCTCTTGACAGAATATGCAGCTTAGTTTGTGCATTATTCATTGCATCAAAGTGTTACTTGGTTTTTCTCTAACTACATAGAGTTAAATTTTGGCAGTTAGTAAAACCAACTTAGGAGCAAAGGGGTTTGTATATATGTAGTATGTTTAGTTTTATAAAATTTTTGGTCATTGTCCTAGCTCTAACCTTTGATCTCTATTCTAATGGTTGACATTTTCTCACTCTCTTTAGCAGAGTGGCAGTCTGCTACCTGCTGATTAAATCCTCCAGGCAGATGTGTTATTTGGGCAGCATGAAGTTTATAACAACATTTTAATTTGAATGCCTACAGTTGTGACATATTCTGCAGTTTACTTGTGTCTCCAACACTCTGTCTGTACCTGACTGTGTTAGTTATACAAGCCCTGTAGGCATCTTGTGTGTATATGTAATCTTATAATGCTGTTTTTTGGACATTTTTGTAGACATTTATACTTATTTTCATACTCAGGAGCGTTTAAAGCATTTCTATTGCTGCCTGACATTCAAGGTTTTTTATAGTTAGATAAACTAATAAAGAAACAACAGGCAAATGTATAAAGAAATAGCCAGGTAACAGCAACAACTACTGGATAGTTATTCATTAAAATTCCCAAGACTCTGTGAGTACTCTGAGGGAAAGAAAAGAAAGCTGACCAGAGGTTCAATAGAGGGATTAGAAACATTTCCCTTCTTTTGGGTCAGTGTTGACCACTGCAAAAGAAAACAAAAGTTCACACTCCAGTGCAGCCTACCATCTTTCACAAAATAGGATGCTTGATAAATATTTATTTATGGATCATTTTAAGAAATAAATTTTTAATTAGAAATAAAATTTTAAATGATAAATGCATCTTATATTTGTCATATATTTATCTCTAATATATACCTATTATATAATCTGTGTTCATATCAGTATATATGATCTATAAGTACATTAGATTACAACTCTTGTTAAGGATCATACTTAATCTGAGACACAGATTTTGATAGAACCTTTTTTTAATATATGTATATTTTAAATTCTGTGGTTGAATGGAGACTATTGCTTTTTATTATAATAATAAAGTTTTTCTGACCTAAGAATTCAGCATTACCTAAAATATAATATTTTTCTATTTTGTCTTTGGTTTTTAATAGCCTTTTAAAAAATTGTAATGTTACGTTTTTGTGCTGTGGCATTAGGTCTAATGATGGAACTTTCCTTAATAGAGTTTGTCGTCATTCTTTAGTCTGGAAATTGAAGTTTTTGTTCTCTTCTTTGAAAGACTTCATTAATGTGCAGGAATGTACCCAAGACTTCTGCCCCTTCGTTCCCAGATTTTCCAGGCTGTCAGATTAATAAGAGGGTACCATTCAATAACTTGACCAGAGTAAAATTGTAAACTTTGTTTCAAAGGCTATAATGGCATTTGGGAATGGTTGATTGAGTAAGGTGACTAATTTAGAAGACTCTTTTAACTCAAATAGTTAATTATAGATTATTAAGAACATTTGGAAAAAGATAACTATATTTTAACCTTAACAATCATTCTTTAGGATATTGATACCATATTGCCCGAAGTATTTTGTATTTTCTGTTTGATTAGTAAATATTAGCTGTTTTGTGTACTAGATTAAAAACCTTAAATAGAATAATTTTCTAATTACTGGATTTTGGGGGGTTTTTTTGTTTTTAATTTTGCATTCTCAGTAGCCTTTTATGTGAAATGAAAATAAGTTACAGAGTTTTAAGTCATCTTTATTAGCCATTGGTAAAATAAATGCATTCACAAATGTATTTCAAATGAAATCATATTTTCAAATGAAATAAATAGAATTTAAAAATTCTGAATAACCCTTACATAGTCCTTACTTTTAAAAAACTAGAATTTATGATAGAATTGCAAAGCAAGTATTGCCTTGTACCATCTTAATTCATTTTCTGGATTCCTTTTCTCAGGGTGCATTTGAGAAGATCTTTTCTCTTTGGCCATTGTCCAAGTGTTTTGAACTAAAAGGGAACGTATATGAATGGTGGTTCAGATGGAGGTTAGATCGTTATGTATGTATTTACTTTGTGATATCTTGCCATTTCAAATTATATTGTTAGAAAATGGTTTGGAAATTTTTTCATCTATTTTTATTTAGTTTTAGAATAAGGAAACATGTTGATTTAGTAAGTCAAAGCAGTCTACCACCACCACCTCCCCTTTTTCTTTACAACAGTGAGAGGGTATGCATATGTGTGTAGATCAGCTGTGAAAATATTATAAAAATGTCTATAAAGTGGCCTTTGCCGTATAATTTTAACTTATAGGTGATCTGTCACGTGTATGCTTCAGCCATTCAAAATAGTATTTGTTGAGCCCTAATATGTGCCCTCCATGCTGGTTTATCATGAGGTATATTTAGAGAAAGAAAGAAGAGATACCACCAGTCTTCTAAGCCTTAAGAATCTAGTTTAAAACTCACAATTACCATTTATAGTGGGGTACTAAACCATGCAATATGGATTTTGTGGTAGAAGTATGCAAAGAAGAAAGAGCAGTGTCTTGGATTATTTTATGAACTTGATCTCAAAAGGATGGTTAGGATTCAATTGGCCAAGAAAATGTAGAACATCTAGCACAGCATTTGGAAAATAATAGACACTAAACAGATATTAATTATTTCACTTTTTCCCCTTTTCCTTTCATCTTTGACCTCCTTTTTTTTTCTCTCTGCAAATGTTTTTAGTGCTTATTCTGTGGTATTCTTGGTTTGCATTACCTATACGCTTTCCAGTGTACTGCATTGCATTTCAAAACTGCATATGAATAAAACTCTTTGCTAAAGTCTCCACATCAAGTAATTTTAAATTCTCTAGTTTCTCAATAATGTGGTCTACTATGGCATGATTTCTTAGTCTGTTTGGACTTCTGTAATAGAATACCATAGACTGGGTGGCTTATAAACAATAGAAATTTATTTCTCATAGTTCTGGAGGCTGGCAAGTCTAAGATCACAGAACCAGCAGATTTGGTGTCTATTGAGGGCAGGTTCATGGACAGCTGTGTCCTCCCATAGTGGAAGGGGCAAGGGAGCTCTCTGGAGTCTCTTTTATAAGGGCACTAATCTCATTCATGAAGGCTCCACCCTCTGGACCTAAGCACCTATCAAAAGCCTCACCTCCAAAATTATGACATTGGGGAATTAGGTTTCAACATATGAATTTTGGGCGGACACAAACATTCAGTCTGTTGAAGTGATGGTTTACATTAAGTCTTTGTTTAACAAAAGAAAGCTCATGTACTTTCTGGTCTGCCATATTTTTTTTTTCGCTCTTATGTATATATACTTCTTTTTAAAAGTGTGACTCAGTGGTGTTATTCTTGTTTGTTGTATTTGACTGAAAAGACCAATATAAAATGTGTTTTATCTTTGTTGGGTATGTTTACATTTTATCATGTCTGTAGGAGAGTTTCTTATCATTATTTTTAAATTGTCTTTATTATTTGCTGTTGAGACTGCCCAAAATGAACCAGCTTTATCTCATATTGTTTCAAGAAATGTTTGCTTCTTTATGGTGGATGGTTTCTAATAATCATTGGTTTTATTTCATTTACTTGAAGTTTTACTCTTGAAGTTTAAGTCCTTCATAGAAAAACTTTTATACATATAGTCCTAATTAACTAAATATTTTTGCTATGTTTTGGTGAGTAACTTTAAATTTTTTATTTTTCAGGTAGTCTTCCATGGAATGCTGTTTGCTTTCATTTATCTGGCTTTACAGAAGCGTCAAGTACTTTCTGAAGGAAAGGGTGAACCTCTTTTTTCAAACAAAATTTCAAATTTCCTATTATTTATTTCAGTAGTTTCTTTCTTGGTAAGTTTTGAAATGTAATCTTCCAATCTTCCAAAATTCTAAATGACATAAAATTAACTTTAAGGTATAGGATGTAATCAATTATTTTTAATAAATCTTTACTTTTTAAATTATTTTTTCTCTATTTTTCTAATTGGACATAAATAGTAAAGAGAATACATATATAAGCTAAATGTGAAGAATAACTGAAAGCTCAATGAAATAGGAATTTTAAAAGTTGTAATGTATTTGGGAAAAAATATAATGTAAGGTATTTGATGTGAAGAGCCATCACAGCCCCATGATGACTATTTCCAGAAAAATACAGACCTACGCACCTCTCTCGCTGTTTTCCTATGTTTGGACACCTGAGGAAACCTGTGGGCACTTTTTACTGATACTTTTTATGTACCATAATGAAGTATAATGTTATAAGTAAAGAAAGCTGTAAAAAGAAATTGTGAAAATTATGCCTCTTTCAGACTTAACTGTTTTTGTGAACTGTTCAATACATTTTTGTTTTAGACCTATTCCATCTGGGCTAGCAGTTGTAAAAACAAAGCAGAGTGCAATGAACTCCACCCATCTGTTTCTGTGGTACAGGTAATTATCTTGATTTAGAGAAATGTTTACTTTTAATTTTTGATTAGAACATCATTTTTAGAGGCAGAGAGATTTAAGAGCAAACTCTAGAAAACGGAGAGAATTTACTTAATGTTTCTAAGCCCTTCCTTCCTCTGTAGTAATAGAGATATTAAACTCTCTTTCAAAGGGCTGTTATATTAAATGTAAGGGAATGATCTAGTATTTGTCACTTGATTGACACTTAGAAAATGTTAATTCCCCTTCTTACGTTTGCTTTTTCATCATTTATTCAAATTTCTTTGTTTCTTTAATCATAGTTATTATCTACTGTGTGTTAAGTAACACACTAGATGTAAGAGGTTCAATGTTAGATAAGATAAGGCTCCTGCCCTCAAGAAACTTAGTCTAAAAGACATACAGATCAATAAACATTCATTCATTTAACAAATTTTTTATTCATTTAACAATATTTGATAATTACTATATACTAGACACTACACTGGGGGTTGCAATGATAACCAAATCAGACATAGTTCCTACCCTCAAGAAACACACGTTCTTCTGAATATAAATAGATTTTTCAATCCTTTTATAAGAGAAAGTTTTTGAAAGGTAGCTGTGAAAGTGGAAACCCTTTTTTTCTTTACAAATTCTTGCTTTTTTTTATAAGGAAGGGGATTTTAAGGAGAGTTCTTTGCTTGAAAAACTGGTTACTGGATGTGAGACTATGAATTGAAGGTTTAGAAAATACAAGATTGTTCCACCTGGTACAGAAGGACTGGGCAGAGGGGTGAAGGTCAGGAGCCCAAAAGCTGGAGCTTCTTTTGGGGGAGCAAAGATCCAGAGACGAAAATATATTACATGTGAATACAGTTCAAGACATCATGCCAGGCCATGTAGAGAAAACATGAAAATACCTCGAAAGCCATGGCATTTCTCATACTAACATGGCGGTTAGTGGAAGGAGGATTTTTGATGAGAGTAAAGAGTGCAGGTAGCTCCAAACCAGACAGATACTATATAAAAGCAGCAAAATTATATCATGAGATTTTATGAAGTTTTGCTACATTTCTGTCAACTTTTTTCACACAAAAGGCCTCAGGCAAGTTTGTATTTTTCCCAATGTACATAAAATAAAACTGTTCAGCCATGTACTATCTAAAATCTGCTTCGATATGCAGTAAATAGACCATATATTGAGAAATCTAGTTTGGGTAGACTCTAGAACAAAAATAACTTTCTAATACTTCACCTGTTTATAAAAACATTCTGTATGTGTCAAGTTCAAGAACATAAAGAATAAGGTAACCACTTAAAGGAAAGCTTCATGTAAAATACTTCTCAAGAAAGACATTGTTAATATTTGCCTTTGTGGATTTTCTTTAGATTCTAGCCTTCATCCTAATAAGGAACATCCCCGGATATGCACGTTCAGTTTACAGTTCATTTTTTGCTTGGTTTGGAAAAATTTCATTAGAGGTTGGTACTTTAATGTTTTTCTCTCTGTTACACAGCCTGGTGTTATATGTGTGTGCATGTACGTGTGTTTGTGTATATATGTGTGAGTGTGTAAATCCAACATGGACCTTCTTTTAAACCACAGCTTTTGGAATTATGGGGGAAAGGCTCAGAACGTTCAATAGCAGTTAAGTATTTTAGAATGTTTTAAAAGCTGTATTTAAAAATGACTAGACATAGATGACTTTTAAAATATTCTTTATGTTGTCTTAAGCTTTCAAGAACCACCAAGATGCTGAGATCAGGAGAGAAAAAATATTAGACCAGATAAAAATGAAATTAAGCTGAGGGGATTTTGATTTTGGTTCATCTCCATAATTAAATATTATACTACTGGAATTCAGTTTATTCATGCTTACCATAATAAAATTTACTCTCATTATGATTGGAAATTGTGGGAAAAGATTTAAACTCATTACGTTTTGTGTGAGAGACATAATGTGAAATAATCTACCAAAATCAGTTTAAACAGTAGGTTTTGAAATACATTATGAGGAGTCTGAGTTTTATTTGAAATGGAATGTTTTAAAATTGTAGAATTTATAATTATAATTTTAGAGTATAAAGTTTATTAAATTTTTTTTCAAATAGGAAAAATAAGTTTCTCTTTGAGTTCTTACATAAATGTTCTTTTTTTTTTTTTTTAAGTGTTATTTATAAGTGAGATCGTATAGAAGTAGGAGTTCTAGAAAGTAGACTCTGCGGTGGACTTTTCAGGACCAATAGTGAGAAAGAATCAAATGGTTTTAGAAAAAGCCTTTTAATGTTGTTATGCTATCAAATGTTTAAATTAGGAAAAATTGTGATTTATTTGTGCGCCCTCTGTATACCTCTAACTTTAAATATTTTTTCTCCTAGCTATTTATTTGCCAGTATCACATATGGTTGGCAGCAGACACAAGGGGTATCTTGGTACTCATTCCTGGAAACCCTATGCTCAACATCATTGTCAGCACTTTCATATTTGTTTGTGTGGCACATGAAATCTCTCAGATCACTAATGATCTTGCACAAATTATTATTCCTAAAGATAACTTATCTCTCTTGAAAAGGTTGGCATGTATAGCTGCATTTTTTTGTGGACTCCTTGTCTTATCATCCATTCAAGATAAATCAAGAGATTAGGTTCCTAAAATCCTAAAAAACTTAAACTCTTCAGGCTTACTTTGTGTCTGCCTGGAGGAGAAAAGCATCTATCTGGAGATATAAATGTATATGTAAATATAAACGTGTATGGCAAGAGAACAGTTCTGTGACATCTGTTGAACATGCGTGATTGTATATATTGGAAATGTATATATCCAATGTGAAATACTAAAAAAAATTGATGAGCTAGAATGCATTGTATAAGATTGCATGTGAAAAGTCTTTTCTACTGGATCTGTATTTCCATTTATAAATCATTTTAAGTTAACATATGAAGGCAGGGAAATGATTACCTTTCCAGCAAAAAGTATAGATAATTTAATTAGCTTAGTGACACCACTGAGTGTTTTGATATTACTAAATTTGTGGTAATAAAACTGTCTGCACCTATATTCATCATGGAACTTCCTACTTCATTGAAAACTTTCTTACTCAAGAGTGATTGCAGTATTGTTTTCTTATCATATGTGCAATGATGTAGAATGATAAACAGTATGCCTTTAATTTATGTGTGTTCATGTTCTGATGTTATGTGTTTCCTGAAATGATTTTTCTTCCTAACTGGTTTTCAGATATGCAAGCCCAAATCTTTGTATACTTTGTCTTATAGAGTTGTTCTAAGGCTCCATGACAGGGTTTTATCATTGTTGATGTTATCGTTGCTTCTTTTTATAAAAAGGCCAAATTTTGTTTCCAATCCAGATGTTTCCTTAAGCTATACCAGTGTAATACCAGTTACCCTGTGGATCTATTGAATATGTTTCCCCCCACTAATTAATTTTTGTATATTATTTCCAATGTTTGGAAAGCTCTTTATAGCCATTTTGGTATTTCCCACCTCCTATTTTTAAAAAATATTTATCAATCTAAACTTGTGCAGTATAGTAAACATTCAAGTTATTATGATTCAGATGTATTACCGTAAGTAGAGTTTTAAGTAAACTGGTGACTGTGGGCAATAAATTGTTTTTGTTCTGTTTTGTTTTTATAAGCTAACTGTTAGAGGTACACATTTATTTATCTGTTGTACAGATTTGATTATGATTTTTAATGTTTGAAAGATTGCACTTGTTTGTTTGCTTTTACTATGTGTGGGGTTAAATATATTTCTGTTCACAGTGTGTGAAAATATGGAGTAATTTAAACAGTAAATAAACATTCTGTGGATGCTTATTTTTGTATTGGCAAAGAATCAATTAAACTATATGCGTTCTTGTTTTTAAAAAGCTGGATCCATTAATGATTGGTTTAAATTTCTAATTCATTTCCTAAACTTAAATTTGCTTTTTCAAACTCTTAATATGTAGGGATAGATGACTGATAGTTGGATAAGGAATACTGTAGTTATCAGAGCTTCTGAGGATTATCTGCTTTTCACCTAGGAAGTTTAAGCATTATGGTTTATTAGTTGTTTTGCTTGAAGAATTTAAAAATTTAATTATTATAGAAATATATTTATATATTTCTATAATAGCACTGTATTTATGTGCTACTGATATATTCCCATTAATTAAGGAATATTTCTTGGACAGAAATGTGTATTCTTTCCTTTTCTCTCTTCTTCTGCCCTTACTTAATCTTTTGACATTTCCCAGATAGACAATTGTAATGATTCATTGCTCTGCCTCCTAGACTGCAGCCTTATAAGTAGAGAATAGTTTAGTTATAAATCAAAAACTTCCAAGTACTGTGATCACATTATTCTTGCTCATGTAGCTTGCCAATGAGTAGAATGCATTTTAATTTAGCCTGTTAGTATTATCACCTAAAAAACAGTTTTCTTGATGAAACAATTGAAAAAGAAAGATGACCAGTATCTCTGCTTTTTGGAAATGCTTGTATCTTCCAGTAGTGATACCCAAGTGAATATATGTTTTTTTCCCCTCCTATTTGAACTCAAGCAGAAAACTAACTTAGTAAGCCTTGTCTCTTCATTGGATGTTCTTATTTAATATGCAGTACTGTTTTTATATAGAATTATATATAATAATGGAAATAATATTAAAAGATAATGTATTTGTTATTAAAAATACATTATATCTGTTTTTTTTTTTTTTTTTTTTTTTGACAGTGTGTCAATCCGTTACCTGGGCTAGAGTGCCGTGGCTTTAGCCTAGCTCACAGAAACCTCAAACTCCTGGGCTCAAGCGATCCTACTGCCTCAGCCTTCCGAGTAGCTGGGACTACAGGCATGAGCCACCATGCCCGGCTAATTTTTTCTATATATATTTAGTTGGCCAATTAATTTGTTTCTATTATTAGTAGAGACGGGGACTTGCTCTTGCTCAGGCTGGTTTCAAACTCCTGACCTTGAGCAATCCACCTGCCTCGGCCTCCCAGAGTGCTAGGATTACAGGCGTGAGCCACCGCGCCCGGCCTTATATTTGATTTTCTTAATGAGTCTTTATGGTAACAGGTTATTGCGGCAGTTGCCACAGTGATAGCATCTATGGATATGGTAAATGTCTTAATGTTTTTTTTCCTACATTGACTCACATACACACCAGTTGCATTACTCAATCATAACATTCTTCAGAAGAAGATATTTAACAGAATATTTAGATATGCTAAAATTGAGATAAAACTATAGATGCTGTCTTACTTGGATTTTCTGTAATAGAAAAATCACATTCAAGAATCTACCATTTGGCTCTAAAAGGTATTAAAACTTGCTTGATTCAGTTATACACCAATCCTTCCCTCTTTCCTTTGCCAAACCTTCCCATTTTTGTGGATAGCCAACAGAAGCATTAAAAATTCAGCCTACACCTAAATTAAAATGTTTTGCAAAGACATGGAACTTAAGTCCTTTTATTATTCCTTAAGAATGACTTTATACTAAAACCATAAAAATAGACTCCTTCTGGATATAGTCATTGATAGGAACTGGATGTGTTTCATGGCTTGTATTACAAACAATTCAGGTTTTGCTTGATGAATTGAATGCACCATGTGGGAATCTGCAGTTTGACTGGAGGTTAAGTAGCATTATACTTAAAGATTTTTTGAAGAGAAAATGAACTTTTTAGCTTAATAGTTAACACTGAAATAAAGATTGCCAATTTTGGTTGGCAATTCAGTCCATTTTACCACTGAATATTTCTCTGCAAAAACATTCAAAAATGATTGCATAAATATATAATTTTTTCATTCTTAGAATAATTGTGATTTGGGAGAACTTGGCAAGATATATTCTGGCTTATTTTCTAATACAGAAAATGGTTTCCAGAAAAGCAAATGGTAGCCCAAACTATATTCCCAAAATTGTGGAGTTAAAGACTGAATTCCAGAAAGTTTTTTTTTATTTTAAATCTTATAAAAATTTAATGATATTATTTGTTTTGCCTTTCCATATTAATAGTGATAGTAGAAATGAGGAGACACAAGTAGAAGTTATTTAACTGCCATTCAGTATGGTACCAGAACCTAAACATGACAGTGTTGGAATACCCACATTCTACATATGTGTTGAGAAATATTGCTTTAAAATATAAAAAAAATTATGCAGATATTTTATTCATGTTTAAAAGCAACAATTATGAATAATTTTGGGGGAATATGAAACAACGAAATTAAATACCCTTTGTCTTTAAAGGATTTAAAGGTAAAATTATCCCAAACATCACAATGAAAAAGCTGACATTGTTAATCTTAGTAAAAAGGTATCAAGATTCTAGTTACAAATTCAAGAGAAAACAAACCAAGAAAGAAAAATGTCACAATTAAATGTATTTCCTTTTGTTTTTTCATTTTCAAATTTAAAATATCTCCAATATTATACATGTTTATGATATATAAAAGGCTTATACCATCATTCAGTAAAAATAAAGTTTGATTCTATACCTAGCAGGGTTTTTTATTAATTCTTAGCTGCTGTCATTATATTTTCTATCTATCCCCAAAAGAAATTTGATATGTGATAAGCTTTTTCGTAACTAGGCAAGTGTTTTGTTTGACAAGTCACAGGGTCAAAGTCCTGCTGATAGAAACAATGAATATGCCTTCTCCATGACACTAAATAGTGTTTAAAGGTAACTACTGTTTGGAGTAGCAAGATGTGTTTTTCTTAGGTAATTCAGAAGAAAATAGTGACATTTATATTGGTATGGAGAGTAAACTAGAACTAAAACCTCACTATTCCCTTTCCTTGCCTCCTTCCATCTTATCCCCATGTCAAAACACTCTCATTGGGAGAGAAAAAGTGATGGGAAAACATTTAGTTGAATTCTGAGGAGTCCAGTACTTTCAAAGTATATACATACACAGTGAAGCTAGGACCCTCTCTCAGAGAACAAAAAATTTAAGCTAAAAACTAAAGAATATCCAAGAAAAGTTTTAAGTAGAGCAATGGGAGAGGTCGGACTTGTACAATTTGATATTTAGACACATTGGTGTGGAATGGATGCAAGAATATATGGATGGAATAGGAAGCATAGGTTTTATTATAAAAGATGTTAGAGTAAGGTAATGGTTTGATTTCACATTACTGGGGAAGATAGAAATATTCTTTACAAAGTTTCAGTATAATTGCTTAATTAAGGGGGTGGGAGCAGTAAATTCCCATTCTTAGTCTATATAGCAAAAGAAATGTAAAATGATTAATGGGTTTAAAGACATGTAAAACAGGTAGAAAATGTAGGTATCTCATCTCTAGATAAGAAACAATTCAAGGAAAAATCAAAACGTAAAACCAGAATTTCTACGTTCCATTACATGAAAATTTAAAACTTCAGTATGCCAAAAGACATAAATAGAAAAAAATAACAAGCAGGAAAATTTTAGAACATGAATATTTGACAAAAATTTAATACCCTGAGTATATAGGGAGCTCTTATAGTTTAGAAACACCAAGATGTTTTTCAAATTTCAGTTGGTTCTTAATTCCATACAGAAGGTCACTTCATTCAAATACCGTGAAGTACATTACGCAAATAATTTAACTTGGAAGGGCATCAGGAAATCACTGTACTCAAACCATGCTTTCTATGGATGTTTTTTGGGAATTTGGGGGAGGGGACAGATTTTTTTTTAATGGCCACTATGTTTAGTTATGCCTTCCTTAAACACTCCCCAGACTAAAATTAATTAAGACTGGATTATATTGAACAGAAATTTGGAAACTAAATGGTCCATCTGTCTATGTGGGAGCACAGATTCAATTTTTTTTTTCTTTTCACTTAAAATCGTGGCCAAACCCTCAGAAACTACTGATTATTAGTCTCTGAAGTTTTCCCAAAAGATGTCACTCCTACATCAGATCAATGTCCCATTAATACCACTTCTTCCATAGAACCCTAGGATAGCTGAACTCTGGGTATAGGATATCCAGTATTGAAGCCCCAGCTAGCTAATGTCTATAATCTCTGGGTTCAGTTGTGGCAAAGTGGCAAACAGCATTTATAAAAGAATATTAGGGATTTGCTTATTATCAGTTTCTCAGATTCTTTAAAATGTACCCTGGAATTAAGTCAACCAAGCAATAACTTCCTGACTTATACCACTAGAATTTCCCTTGCATTTGAAGTCATTGGTCAGAACTGCGGGACACTATAAGACAGTTCTATGAAATTCATCAGTGTGTCAACCATAAGAATGTTGTTGATTACATTACACAATGGGCTCTATTGTGGACTCTCAAGAGTTATTTCACTCTGGCCTTATTGGAATAGTTGTGCTTTTTCTGAACAGTTCATTTGCTGCTATCTTGTGGACACTGAATTGGTTTTCATGTTTGCTAGTAAGAAGCTAGAGCTAAATTTGTGCTCCATCCCAGAAAACAGGGCACATTGGTATTCATTATTTATATTAGCCTCCTTCTTGGCCCCTTTTTCCTTCTCATCTACTTCAAATGCTGTTATCTGACTATATTTTGCCTAACGCTATAAGCCATTTTACATTCTTTTTTGAAACAAGGCAGTTTGGTGGTCCTACGTGTTTATTCAGACCACACCAGACAGAATGAGCAATAGAGTCATAATATATACAAATAGCTAAGTTTTCACATTAGCACCCATGCTTGGAAATCTCAGTCACCCAAGTAATTTGTCTCCTCCTCATTAGAGTCCCTGAGTAGCTCATAAAATGTCCCTATAGCAAATGTTCACAGTGCACAGAGAGGAACATTTGTAGTTAATAATAATAACCCTGAAATTTACAATTAAACTCATATACTACATCAAAACACCGGGAAAAAAAACTGAGAATAGAGTCTCATAAATATGAAAATTCTTAATACAGTGAACACAGAATTTTAAATAAGCGAGGAAAGGAGGGAAATAAAATACAATTTAATTTGTATCTAATCTCTGATATAAAGAAGAGCTTAAACATATAAACAAAAGAAAGCAATTACATGCAATTATAATACTTATAAAAAAGAAATATTTCTCTTAGTCAAAAGAAACTCTGTAAACAAAATTAAGAGGCAAATTGGAAAAAATATTTTGAAAAGGAATAGACCGACTTTTAATATCCTTACATAAAGAACTCTTATAATTTTATTTTTTTAAAAACACAGTTTTTCTCCAACTTATGGCTGGTTGATAGTTTATGATTCCATGCAGTGCATCACTTCATTCCATGACTGTGGTCCCCATTACAGAAATCGTTTAGCTTGGAGGCTACAGCAGGAAGCAACACTGCTCAAAGCCAGTCATTCTATGGAAGCTTTATTGAGTCTTCTCTCCCCTCCCCCTTTTTTTAATGTGCCACAGCGGGCTTTCGGTTACACCTTCCTTACACATTTTACAGAATAAAATTATCAAGTCTGTGTTATACGGAGCAAAAATCTCAGCCTTCAATGGCCCATCTGTCTGTGATTAAGACAAAATTCAAAAGTTTTTCCCTTAGGAGAATCTTGGCCAGGTCTTAACTACTCCCTCAGCTTGTCATGGTGTGGCAGTATGATAGCTCTTCAGACTAGGTTTTTCAGTATGCAGAGAAAATCTTTTTCCTAACCCGAGATCTCCCAGTAGTTAATGCCTAAATTTGTGCTATCAACCAGACAGAATAGCTGTACTCCAGATATTTGCCAGTGGAGTTTTACACTTTGCATTTATTCTGCTAACTGAAATTTTTAATCTTGCTACTCCTATATTTGTTTCCTGGTTTTTGTTTCGTTCTACTTTCTGATATTGAAACTGAGTCTACACATTCAGACCTACTTTTGACAGATTGTGTCATGGTTGTCAGAAGCTAGTGTACATCCACCTGGTTTCATATATATACTTGTTGATTACTCTTTATCATGGCGATTTATTTTTTTCTTTTTGAACTTGTTGCAATGGGCTAGTTTTTATTTCTTTTCTATTGATTTGAGCCTTCTATACCCTGCTTGTGCCATGCCAGTGGTTATCTTTAATTCTTTCCTCAGAGTTCTAATATTATCCGAGCAGGGCCACTTAAAAGGAACTGGCATATTATTGGAACAAAAATTAAGAGTGCAATGAGCCCATCATTTCCCACATGAAGCATGTGTACACTTCATTTCTGGCAAGGTGCTAGCCTTAAAAATACCAATGGAGTTATAAGGGGAGCTCAGAAAGAAGGCTCCAGAGAGTTGGTAAGCCTCTATCTCTCAGCATTCTGGTCATCTTTAAAATACCAGGGAAGCTATGTGCAGAGAACAGAAATAGGAATGTCTACTGGTGCCAGCCTGTACCCTCTAGCTGCTTCTTTCAAGAGCAAGCTCCTTCCTCATTTCTTTTGTATGTATTTATTTTTGAATAGGGAATATATTTAGATGGTTCAGAAATCAAAAACATATTGAGGGAAGATAGTTAAAAGTTTATTTTTCCTCCACAGTTCCTCATCTGCTTAGTTCCCCCAACTACTACTCCCCAACCACAGGTAGCCACTTTTACTAGCTTGTTACGTATCCTTATAAAGTTCCTTTACATAGTACAAAGAAATAGGAATCTATATTTCTCCTCTCTTTAACATAAAATACTCCAGATTTCTGCATTTTTTTTACTTAGCAATATTCCTTGGGATCTCCTCTTATTAATGCATAATTTCTGCATTCTTTGTTACCATTGCATGGTGTTATATGATATGGGTGTCACATCATCATCCAGCTCTCCCTATTGATGGTGTTAATTCCAGTCAATTACTATTACAAGTAATACTGCAGTGAATAGCTTTATTTATATATCCTTTTTCACGAATATGAGTATATGTGTAAGATAAGTTATCAGATGTAGAGTTGCCGGGTCATAGGGTATATGCATTTTTAATTTTGACATGTGCAGCTAGATTGCCCTCTTTGGGACCCTAGGAATTTATATGCCCAACAGCAGTTCATCAGTGCTGTCTGCCACAGCCTTCCCCCAACACAGTATTTTATCAGCTTGCATTTGAAATAAAAAAAAGAAAGCCATTAATATTTCCCTTTCTGTGAACAGTTTGCTTACAGTGTTTGCCCTCTGTCTTGCTCCATTTGGGCCGCTATAACAAAATACCACAGACTAGGTGGCTTATAAACAAGAGAAATTTATATCTCACTCTTCTGGAGGCTAGAAATCCAAGACCAAGGCTCTAACAGAATCAGTGACTGGCGAGGGTTTGTTTCCTGGTTCACAGACAGCCATTTTCTCTCTGTCTTCATATGGTGGGAAGGGTAAGGCAGCTTCCCTGGGGCCTCTTTTGTGGGGCACTAATCCCATTCATGAGGGCTCTACCCTCATGACCTAATCACCTCCCAAAGCCCCCGCCTCCTAATACCATCACATTGGTGCTTAGGTTTCAACATATGAATTCACAAACACTCAGACCAAGGCACACACTTACCTACTGTTGATCCTTTTCTTATCAATTCCCAGCAAGTCTTTATATATTTGGGAGATTAGCCTTTGTCTATAAGAAACATTTTTCCCCCTCAGTCTATATTTTGGTTTACTTTTATTTTTGCTTTGCAAAAAAAGAATTTAATATGGCAGGTTTTGTCAATCTTTTATTTTATGACCAAATTTGGAATAGTTTTTGAAGAAAGAACTTATCTTATTCCAAAATAGTAAAGGCAATCACTCAAGTTTTTTTCTATACTTTTATGTTGTGTGCTAGGGATCTAACTTAATTTTGTTTCACATGACCACCTACTTTCCAGTACTATTTTTTAAATAGTCCATCTTTTTCATAACTGGCTTGAGTTGCTACCTATAACATAGACTAAATTCACAGACATGTGGGACAACTTATGTATTTTTCACTTTGTATCTCTACTAGTCATGCAACAGCCTCACGCCGTTTTAATTACAGAGGCTTTCTGTTATGTTATGTCATAATATGTTATAAAATAATATGTTTTTACTTCTGGTGAAAGTACCCTCCCCTATTGCTCTTTTTCTTAATCAGAGGTTTTTTTTTTTAGAAGGAAAAAACTCTATAAGTATTTATGTTGGAATCATATCAACCTTATACATTAATTTAGGATAAATGATTTTTTTGGTTATTTAGTGTAAAATTATGATATGTCTTTCCATTTGCACAGCATCTTTCATGATATTAAGTGGAATATTAAAGTTTCTATTCATATAAAACTTGCGCTTTTCTGGTTAAGTTCATTCCTAGATGTTTTCTCTTTTTGGCTGCTATTTTAAATGGGGTCTTTTCTATCATTTTGTCTTCTAACTAGCATTGCATATGGAGATGTCCATATTAAATCTATATCTCACCATCTTAAGAAAATTTTTTTACTCATTTGAAATAGTTTATTTAGTGATTCTCTTGGGCTTTCAGATATGTAATCATATTATCTTCAAATATTGATAGTTTAACCTCCTCCTTTATTATTTCCTGCCTCTAATGCCTCTGTATTATCTTATTGTGATGTTTGTTTCTTGTTGTCATTATGTTGTCTTGTGTGATGCTTTAAGTAAAATATTCCTGATTTATATCAGAATGCCTCTACTGTTCCATGTGGCTGACTGGATATATCCTATTAAAGAATCAGCCATCTAATGTCCTATTTTAGAAATTTTTTTTGTCAAAATCAGAGTTAAAATTTTTGTTGAATGACTTCTCAGCATCTATGGAGATGATCATTTCATCTTTATCCTTAGATTAATTAACATATTACATTACAATAGATTTTGTAATATTAAAAAATTTGCATAGCTTCATGTGCTTACTGGCCATTTGTATATCTTCTTTAGAGAAATATCTATTCAAGTGGTTTGCCAGTCTTTGCATCAGATTTTTTTGTTGTTAAGTTGTAGGTATTCTTTTCATATTCTGAGTATTAATCCCTTATCAGATATATGATTTGCAAATATTTTCTCCCATTCTCTGGGGGTTTTTTCTCTCTTGATGGTATCTTTTGATGCACAAAGTTTGAAGTGAAGTCCAATTTATGTATTTTTCTAAGAGCTTTATACGTTTAGGTGTTAAGTTCAGCTCTTTGATCCATTTTGAATTAACTTTTGCATATGGTGTAAGGTAAGAGTTCAACTTCATTCTCTTGCACGTGGCTATCCAATTTTCCCAGCACCATTTGTCAAAAAGGCTGTCCTTTCACTATTGAATGGTTGTGGCACCGTTGTCAAAAAATCAACTGACCACTTTCAATCTATTTGTGTCCTTGGATCTGAAGTGAGTCTCTAGTGGACAAAGTATAGTTGGAGCATTTTTTAAAACTATTCTGCTATTCTCTGACTTTCCGATTGGAAAGTTTAATCCATTTACTTTTAAAGTAATCACTGATAAGGTAAGACTTACTTCTGACATTTTGTTAATTATTTTCTGCATGTCTTACAGGTTTTTTGTTGTGGTGGTTTCTCATTTCCTTCATTACCGCCTTCTTTTGTATTTAGTTGATTTTTTTTGTAGAGAAAGGTTTTGATTATTTTCTTACTTCCTTTTGTGTACATTCGATAGATATTTTCTTTGTGGTTACCATGGAGCTCACATTTAACACCCTAAATTTGAATTGATAGCAACTTAACTGCAATAGCAAACAAAATCACTGCTCTGATAGAGCCCTTTTTCCCGTTTATGTTATCAATGTCATAAATTACATTTTTTACATTGTGTGACCAATACTATAGATTTATAACTTTAGTGCATTTGTCTTTTAAATTATGTAGAAAATAGAAAGTGGAGTTATTAACCCAAATTACAATAGTAGTAGCTTTTACGTTTGCCCATATATTTACCTTTAATAGAGATCTTTATTTCTTTATATGGCTTTGAGTTATGGTTATTTGAAGAAATAAATAACCATGTTGTAAACAATCATGTAGAAGGTTACGTGGCAAGGAACTGAGAGAAACCTCTTGGAGCTGAGAGTGGCCCACAACATAGAGCCAGTAAGAGAACAGGAACTTCAATACTGCAACTATGAGGAACTGAACTGTTGCAAACATCAGTGAGCTTAGAAGAGCACCCCGAGTCTCAGATGAGATCGTTTCCCTGACAACACGTTCATTTCAGCCTGGTGAGCCCCTGAGCAGAGGACCCACCTAACCCATAGCCTGGCCCATAGAAACTGTTGTTTTAAGCTGCTAAGTTTGTGATTATTTCTATTATACAACAACTGAAAATAGATAAACTACTGCTATGTGTTTTTCATGCTTCCCCGTTTTAAAAAGAAATATCTCTTGTATGAATCCTGTCCTTGTCTCTCCATTCTATGTTGGGTTGTGGAAGTGGAGCAGAATATTCACGGTGTATGTCTCTGTATCAAGAGGAGCCACATCAAAGGAGATCCATCTGAACCTAATATAGATCATAAAATCATGTAGCTCTACTCTGTTTCCTTGTCTGCATGAGAATTTGGGGGTCTTGACACCAATTTAGTGTATTTTGCATGTGGGAAGAACTAAATAATTAGACCCAGTGTGCAGACTGTGGCAGAATGATTGCATTAATGGCCTGAGTTAATAGCACCCACATATTCACAATTTACCCTGTAATCTTATATTCCTCTCCCACTCTGATTGAGAGTTCAGCCAGTTTATTTGCCTTGGCCAATGGAGTATGGCTCAGTTATGCAAAGAATAAACAGAATGCTCGTCTTCTTTCAAGTCACTTACTCCTTGGCAAATGGCTCATAAAGGAGTAAGTGACTTGAAAGAAGACGAGCATTCTGTTTATTCTTTGCATAACTGAGTTATCTCTTTTGTGTTCTACCATGCTGTAAGCACATGTCCGAACCAGCCTAATTCAGATAAACTTGAAGGAAACTAAGTCTTCTCACCATCTTGACTGAGGCCATCCTATATCAGCCAATAAATAGTCAGCCAACCCTAAGACATTTGAGGAAATCCAGCTGAGATCTCGAGAGCAGTTTAATCAAACCCAATCTAAATAAATTATGCACAGTGAGCTAAAAAATGCTTATTATTTGAAGCCACTGAGTTTTGTGGTAGTTTGTTTCACATTAGAATTGTATATAGTAGATAAGTAACACATAAAGAAATAAGCTACATAGCATAATCTGTCTGAGAGATACATCTCCCATCCCACTTTTTATTTTTAGGTACTTGGCATTTTTCACAAAATAAACTTTACAGGGCCATGAGTCATTTTAATGCAGAGTTAGTGGACACGATGGATTTGATTTCTTTTAGTAAAGACTTTTTTGTCATCTATCAAGATGTGGTACCAAAGTTATGTCCCACTGAGAACTGCATGGATGGTCAATAAAATACTCTTCTATCTCAATGACCCTGACTACTTGGCTTGGCCTAGGAATTCTTGATCTCAACATTCAGATCTCTGAACCCAAAAAGGAAGCAGTTTTAATTATTCATTTCAATTTTCCAAAAATTTTCAGAGATGAGAGATCACCAGAGATAAATTAGGGTATAACTCTATTTACTTTTGAAATGTTTTGGTCCTCCTTAGGTTTGTCTAAAATAACCCCGTGTCACACATGGACCTGAAACAAGACCCCTTGACTTTAATTTTACCCATGGCAGAACCTTTGAATACTTTGCACTGATATAGACATTTCCAAGTATTAGTGTAAAAGGCTAGTTAACGTTTTACTAATATGATCAGTTATAGCCCATAAAATTTGTTTCAGATGCTCACCACAAACTTATACACACAAAAATTTGGCAGATGGTATTGAAAACTCCTGAGATGGAACATTCTCCCTGCTCTTTGCCCTAGTAAGAGTTGGCCTTTGTAACTAGACAAAAAAAATGCTCAGACTAAAGTCTTGATTTTATCCTTGAAATCTGTTGTTTCCCCCAGCCTTATGAAACTTAGTAAATGAAACAAAAATACACCCAGGAAGTAAGGCCATAATTCTGGAAGTCATCTTGATTCCTTCTTTCCCCAAACTTCCTTTATCTAGTCCATTGGCAAATCCTATCAATTCTGTGTACAAAATATTTCTCAAAGACAAACACTTCTATTCATTTCTTCTTCTCCATCCTATTCTTGAACAGTTGCTTTTCTTTTCTGTTTGTATTGACTTCTAGCATCTTCATCCATTCTTTATATTTTGGCTACAGTGCTATTTTTAAGCATTTTTATTTTGAGATAATTTCAAATTTGAAAAAGCTTTAAATGTAGTACAACCATCCCTATATATTGAGATTTACCAAATGTTAATATTTTACCACACTTGCTTTATAATTTCTATCTAATATCTATCCATCTATATATTTTCTAAAGTAGCTGAGAATAAATTGCAGACAGATTCCCCTTTACTTCTAATTTTTTTTGTGTGTAAATTCTTAAAAATAAAGACATTCTATTATATGATCTCAGTTCAGTCCTCAAAACCAGTAATTTAACATTAATATAATTCTACTATCTAATTTTCAGATCTTATTTAAATTTTACCAACTGTCCCAATATGGTATTTTTTTCTGATCCATAATTCGTTTAAGATCACTGCATTTGGTCGTAGTATCTCTTTAGTATCCCTTGATCTGGAGTTCTTTTCCTCAGTCTTTGCCACCATGAACTTGACAGTTTTAAAGAGTAAGAATGGTTATTTTGTAGAATGTCCTTCAGATTGGCATTGTCTGATTCCTTCTTTATATTTAGTATATGCATTTTGAGCAGGAAAACCACAGAAATGGTGTTGTGTTCTTTCAGAGCATCCTATCAGGAGGCACATAATATCAATTTGTCCCATTATTGGTCATGTTAATTTTGATCACTTGGTTACAATAGTATTTTCCAGATTTCTTCATAACATAGTTACCATTTTTCTCTTTGTAATTGCCATGAGTTGAATTGTGTCCCCCCAAAGATACGTTGATCAAAGCAGGATCTCCAACAGATTATTTACACAACCATGTTCATTCCAGCATTATTCACAATAGCCAAGAGGTGGAAGCAACCCAAATATCCGTCAACAGATGAATGGATACAGAAAATGTGGTATATGCATACAATAAAGTAGTATGCAGTTTTTAAAAAGAAGGAAATCCTGTCACATGCTACAATATGTATGAACCCCAAAGACATTATGCTAAGTGAAACAGCCAGTCACCAAAGGAGAAATACTGTATGATTACATATGAAGCATCTGACATATTCAAAACTGTATGAACAGAAAGTAGAAAGGTGGTTACCAAGGGCTGGGGGAGAGGGGAGGGAAAATTAGTGCTTAATAAATATAGAGTTTCCATTTTCAAGATGAAAACATTCTAGAGATCTGTTGCACAACAATGTAAATATAATTAACACTACTGAACTATATACTTTAAAATAGTTGTCAATAAATATAATGTTAGGTGTGTGTTTTACCACAATTTTTAAAAAAGAAGATAGCCAAAATGCTATGAAAAAAATCCTCACCCTCAGTAGTAATTAAAGAAATATTTGTTAGAACCAGTATCATTAATGAATATTATTTTTGTCATCTTTGCCAACCCATCTTTGCATAGAGTGTAAAATCAGTATAACCTTCTTGAAAGCATCTGGCAATAATACATTAAATGTGAGGGGAAAAAAAGATATATAGAAGTCCTAACCCCAAGTACCTAAGAAAGTGAACTTATTTGGAAATAGTATTGTTAAAGGTGAAATTAGTTAAAATGAGGCCATACTAAAGTAAGGTCAGCTCTTAAATCCAATTTTACTGGTGTCTTTATAAGAAGAGGAGAAAAAACACAGGGACACAGATGCGCAAGGGAAAATACCATGTGAGGACAGAGACACAGATTGGAGTGTCACAGCCACAAGCCAAGAAATACAAAGCCTTGCAGTGGTCTTCCCTTATAGGCAGTAATATGATCCATGACTCCCAGTGGATGCCTGAAACCTCAGATATTACTGAACTCTATATATACTAGGTTTTTTCCCATCCATACACACCTATAGCAAAGTTTAATTTATAAATTACGTATAGTAGAGATTAATAACAATAATATTAATAATAAAATAGAACAATTATAACAATATACTGTAATAAAAGTTATGTTAATGTGTCTCTCTCTATCAAAATATCTTATTGTACTGCACTCACCCTTCTTATGATGTGAGATGATAAAATGCTTCACACAGGCTTAATGCTTTTTGTGCAACATGTTGCTGTCAATCAGAACACGTTTCTGTTCATGTCTTCTACCCAGAAATTTAACACCTTTTCCATCTTAACTAAGCATTATCATGCACTGTGACTGTAACTTTTGCAGTTTGAGGTGCAACAGCAAAACTAGCAAGAATTTCTTTTTCTTTCTTCACAATTTCACGGATGGAAGATGTGTTCTTACTGTAGATCTTAGCAACCCAGGCATATAATTTTTTTATCTTATTAAGTTGAGAATTTTCACCTTCTCCTATAAAGGAAGCACTTTATGGCTTCTTTTTGGCATATCTGAATTGCCAGTGTCACTGCTCTTGACCTTTGGGGCCATTATTAAGTAAAATAAGGGTTACTTGAACTCAAGCACTGTGATACCGCAATATTTGATCTGATCATCAAGACAGCTAAGTTACTAATGGGTGGGCAGTGTCTGAAGTGTAGATTTGCTAGACAAAGGGATGATTTACATCCCCGGTGGGATGGAGCAGGCATGATATTGCATCATGCTACTCAGAACAGCATAGAATTTAAAACTTATGAATTGTTTATTTCTGGAATTTTCTATTTAATATTTTCAGACCATGTTTGACTGCAGGTAACAGAAACCATGGAAAGTAAAAGACATTCTATAATGAAGACATCTGCACTTGAATGTTTATAGCAGCACAATTCACAATGGCAAAGATATGGAAACAACCCAAGTGCCCATCAATACATGAGTGGATTAATAAAATGTGGTATATGTATACCATGGAGTACTACTCAGCCATAAAATACAATGGTGAATTAATACCTCTTGTATTATCCTGGATGAAACTAGAGCCCATTCTTTGAAGTATCACAAGAATGGAAAAACAAGCACCACATGTACTCACCACTAAATTGGTACTAATTGATCAACACATATGTGCACCCCGGAAGTAACATTCATCAGGTGTCCGGCAGGCGGGAGGGGGGAGACGATGGGTAAATTCACACCTGTTGGGTGTGGTACGCACTGTCAGGGTGATGGGCACGCTTGTAGCTCTGACTCAGGCAGTGCAAAGGCAATATATGTAACCTAAGTGTTTGTATCCCAGTAATATTCTGAAATTAAAAAAATAATAATAATTGAAGATAAGGGAGGGCTATTGTGCAAATCAAAGCACCAGAAACTAGAAACAGGCAAGAAAGGGTTCTCCCTTGCAAGTTTCAAAAGGATCATGACCCTGCTGACACTGATTTCAGATTTCCAGACTCCAGAACTGTGAGATAATAAATTTTTGTTGTTTTAAACACCAGTTTGCAGTACTTTGTTCCAGCAGGCCTAAGAAATCAATACAGTAATTAATTTTTATATTGCAGTGAGATATTTTGAGACTATGTAAATAACCTGTATTTCCACATGTGTAATTTTGTCATAGTGATAGAAGATGTGTGTATATTTATATACATCTATAAATTTTCTAGCTCTCTCCACAGAGGGCTGGAACAGGGAAAGTATTAGATGAGCCCAGAACATCATTTTGTGCCAGAAAATAAGAAGATATTCTAAGAATAATGGAGAGTTGTCAAAAGAACTCAGGAGCCAGCCAGAAGGGGCACAAATATGGAATAATTAAATTGATTAACAAAATAAATATGATAATGCATTATAATCTATAGATAAAATAATGGTCCCATCAAATATATAGATGTAAGCACACACACATTTTCTGTCAGTTTATTAAAAACTATAGGTTCATATTGATACCTCCAATTTTAATCCAACACTACAGAGTTCATTTTAGCATTTCCCTTTTTCATATTTGTAACTCCCTTCTCCAAAGATGAGAAACGTGGCTCCAACTATCTACAAAATCTTTGCTCATTTGCACAATCCTAAAAGTTTTCAATATTTTTAGCCCATATTACTGTAAAAACAAACCTATTAGGATACAACATTTGTTTACAGCTTTTTGTGTTTACCTTAAGACAAATAGTCAAAACACTGTATTCCAGTTACAGTGGTAATTCTACCCCCACCATTTTGGTGTGGTTTAAGTTATTCATTTTAAATATAGTTAGATTGTTTTTGTTTTTTTAATTGTCAGCACTCACATCCTTGGGATACGTATTTATTATTTTATTCATTTGAGTATGTGAAACATTACTATGGTTCTAAATGTAAGAACTGTACCCAAAAAATACTCAAAGAGTGTCACCCTTACCTTCCACACTTTCTACATCATTTCTTTCCCTCACCCTCCATAGGCAACCAATCTCATTAATATTTGGTTGACACTATGTTCCTTTTTTGAGTATTTTCCTATATCTCCATTATTATTCTTTCCTTTCTTAGATACAAAAATACTACGGAAAATTTTTCTCCCTTGCATTTTTTTATTTAAAAATGTATGTTGGAAATCACATTATAACAATTCATAGAAATCATCTGTATTATTTTTTACAGCTATATAGTACTTCATTATATGGATGTGTACCATAGTTTATTCAACCACTTTCCTAAGTATAGGCCTTTAAGCTAGTTCTAATATTTTGAAAGTATAATTGCTGCAATGAACAACTTTCTGTAAAGCAATTTTTGTACTGTTGGAAATGTTCTTTAAAGTATATTACTACAAGTGAGATTCTTGGGTAAAGACATAAATACATACGTACTTTTCCTAGATATTGCCAAATTCCCCTCCTATGTCATTGCACCAGTTTTCTTTCCCATCACCAATATCTGAGAGTATTTGTTTCCTTACAGTCTCAACAATAAAATATGTTGCCATACTTTTTAATGTTTGCTGATCTAATAAGTGAGAAATAGCATCTCAGTGCAGTTTAAATTTGCATTTCCTACTTATGAGTGGATTTGAACATCTTTTCATATGTTTGACCATTTATATAGCTTGTGTCAATTGTATGTCTTTTGTCCATTTTCTGTCAGGTTGCTGGTGTTTTCTGCCTCAATTTAAAAATTCATTATGAATTAAGAATAATTACCTTTTACTTGTGATATACGCTACAGTTAATTCTTTTCCATTTGTCAGTTGTCTTTTGACTTTATTTATTATGTTTTTGCCATGCAAAAAAATTTTTTTTAAAGTTTTTATGTAGTGCAAGAGAATGGTTTTTATCTTAAAGCTTATTTTTGTGATATTAGTATAGCATTCCAACTCTCTTTTGGTTACTGTTTCCCTGGAATATTTTTATTTGTATAATTTCACTTTTAACATTTTGTGTCTTTGAACCTCAAGTGTGTTTCTTGGAAACAACATATAGTTGGATTATGTTTTTCTAACCAATCTCCCAACTTCTGCCTTTTAATTGTTAGTTTCATCTGTTTATATTTAATACAATTACTGATAAGCTAAGATTTACATTTTCCATTTTGCTATTTGTGTAGTACATATCCTATATTCACCAAATAATATGTCATGTATTTTGCTACATAATTTCATTCCCATCCTTCCTCTTCTTTATATTGTTACTGTCAAATAACATCCTTATACGTTGCATTCTTATCGACACAAACTTATAGTGATTTATGCAGTTGTCTTTCAAGTCACACAGGAGAAAAATAGTGACAAATAAAATATACATTTTTATCGCCTATTTACCTTTAATAAAATTCTTTATTTCCACATGTGGATTCAAGTTTCTGTTTAACATACTTTGATTTAAGCCTGAGGGACTCTCTTCAGTATTTCATTTTTTTTAAATATTGAATTTTTATTTCAAAATATTAAGGGAGTATAAATGTTTTTGGTTACATGGATCACTTTTGTAATGCTTGAGTCATGGCTATAAGTGTGCCCATCACACAAATAGTGTCCATTGCACCCGTTCGGTAGGTTTCTGCCCCTCCTCTCTTCCCCCTCCCCCGATTGATTTCCACTGAGCTTTACTCCCCTTTGTACACATCTGTGCTCGTCAGTTAATTCCAATTTAATAGTGAGTACATGTGGTGTTTATTTTCCCATTCTTTAGATACTTAGGATACTCATCTCTAGTTCCACCCAAATTGTTGCAAAAGGCATTAATTCATCCTTTTTTATGGCTTAGTAGTACTCCATGGTATACATAGACCACATTTTATTAATCCACTCATAAATTAGCATTTCTTATAGGGTAGGTTTCCTAGCATTCCCTTTGTGTTTATCTGGGAATATCTTAATTTCAACTTCAGAGAAAGATAAGTGTTTGAAAGATAAGTTTGTAGGCTATACAATTTTTGTTTGATAGTCTTTTTCTTGCAGCACTTTGACTATGTCATCCCACTACCCTCCTGCCTCCATGGTTTCTGATGAGAAACCCACTATTAATCTTGTTGAGGAATCCCTGCACATGTTGAATTACATTTTTCTTGCTGCTTTCAAGAGTCTCTCTTTGTCTTTGTCTTTCAGCGGTTTGATCATAACGTGTCTAAGTGTGGATCTCTGAGTTAATCCTGCTTGGAGTTTATTGAGCTTATTGGACATGTAATGTTTTTCATCAAAATTTGGAAGTTTTGACCATTATTTCTTCAAATAGTCTTTCTGTCTCTTGTTCTTTCTTTCCTCCTTCGGAGATTCCTATTATGCATATGTTGATATGCTTATGGTGTAAAACAAGTCCCTGAGGCTCTGTTTATCTTCCTTCTTTCTTTTTTCTTTCTGTTCCTCAGACTGGATAACTTCAATTACCCCACATTCAAGTTTGCTGATTCTTTCTTCCCCCTACTCAAATCTGCTATTGAACCCTTGGGTGGGAAAGGGTTAACTCAGCAGGCTTGGGTTGCTCAGATCTTATACATTTCAAAGAAAAGTTTGTCTTCAGGCCTTGCCCTTGGCAAGCTCCTGGAAGATAGCCTCTGAGCCCTTGGAATATTCTTCCTGAAAAGAGTATTGTCCCTAAGTGGAAGACAAGTTGCTGTACACAATACTAACAGGGAGTCTTTTTCAACTTTAGAATCAGGCTTAGATAGCATTTTTGTGACATCTGACCGATTAACGGGTAACAGAGAAATTGGCCCACAGCACAGAAAGAGAAGCTAGTTCAGTCTGCAACAAAAGCTGACCTGCTAGCTGGCCTGATGGCTACACTGATCCAGTAGTGTCCATGATGCATGAAGCAGACCAAGATGGTAGGAGGAAACTCTGCTAAGCCTTGAATGTAAAAGTTACTACAGAGGACCCTGGGGTTTTGGAGCTAATCCATATCACCATTAGCAGGTAACTATTCTCTTTTTGTTTAATAGCTCCTGGCTTGCTTCTAAAACCAAATATTGGACTATGAAGTCAGGTCAGTATGCAACCTGGGCTGCCCTACATGAACTGGGCATCATCAGTTCCACAATCCATAAAAAACTAGGTTTACTCCAAAAGATTTCAAGAAATGGCATACAAAATGACCGGCTTTACAGGCCACAAAAGTAAAAGTATTATTTAAATGGATTGCTCACTTGAAACGCAGAGCATAAACATTTTAGATATTTATAGGAAGCACTTAATAAAATCTTGTTGAAAGAGGATGAACACATAAATCTGTTCATAGCAAGTAAAAGATTCCTACTAAACAGAAGGCAGTCCAATGCTTTTCTGAAGTAAATTTCACTAGATTTTCATTAATATTTATTTTAAAGATCACTTTTTATTATAACAAATATAAAGTCATCAATGTTTTACAAATTGTCAAAAGTGCTTTAAGTACAAAAAAATACATTAATAAAATGAAAGTTATGTTGTAGTATTTGGTACATACTTAATATTGTCAACATGCACACCGTATGCCAGAAAAGCTCATGCATTTTGGAAGAGAAAAGAAATAAGATACAACTGCATATTGTCTGATTACAAATTCATTGCTTCAGTCAGTTTTCTTTCTTCAGGGATACCATTTACCTGCAATGTGTAAGAATGAATATGGGCATGAGTTAGTTAGGGCACGGACACTTTTAGATTTTGAGCAAAACAAATTATGGCAAGGAGAAATTTTCTATCGTCTTAACATAATTTAAAATAATTATATTGCTTTCTTTCTCTGCATTTGGTTTAAAAACAAAAAACAAAAAGGAAAGAAAAAATTCTTAATTAGTTTTCTCCTTCTTGGACCAAAGGTTTTGTATTTCTCAAAAGGTATGGTCTGAAAATTTCTCCCACAATAAACAAAATGAATGAGGTTGACTGCGGGATGTATGACCGGACCTTTTAATCATCGCTTTAAAAAAACAATCGTGTGGGTTGGTAGGGCAGAGCAAATGAGAAAAACCGAAGGGGCAGCAAACCTAATGGCTTGGGCCTAATCCAAAAGGTAATGCTATTGTCAGCTTTTAACTGCTCTATTATCCCAGCTAGTGCTCATGTCCAGGAGTACAACATTAGCAGCTAGTCCATTTCTCAAGCTTTTGATGAGAATTTAAAAGAAAACAACTAACTAAATGAAAGAAACTTCAAAATCTACTCTCTCCTGATCAATTCCATATAGGTAGCTACAAATAAAATTACTTGCTATCCAAGAGACAAACTCTATGCCTAAATTACCTTTATAAAGAAAAAATGACATTAGCACAGGGCTTCGAGGTACTTGGAAAAAGCCAGTTATTGTTTCATGATAATCATGCACAAATGTAGCTGCCTCTTTGTAGTGCTAGGACAACCAGAGTGAAAGAACAGGAAAGCTGTTGTATCCACGAAAATACATAAAGAGCACTGAATTCACGCATTTGCAGACAGAATAGAATAATTTAGAAATTGAAAAACACTTTATTTTTTCACTTAAATGAATTCAATGGGAATAAGGAATGTAACTGCCCGTTTAGCTCCTCTCTCCAGGAGAATGACTCTAGCTTTAAATGTATCAGAGGTAGAAACAAGAGCTTTCATAATTATAAAAAATGCTAGGGTAGTCTCTCTCCCTTTCACGGTTATATACTTTGCGAACTCACTGAAAAAAAACAATACTAACAACAAAACAACCAAGAGGAGATAGTGTACTTTAGTCAATAATATGATCCAAATTGCAGAAAAACATAAGAAAACAAGTAGGTAATAGGCTATAGAGTTAACTAAAAAAGGAGATCAAAGCTTTCTTGACTCAAGCAAAACGCCTGCTCCCAAAAACCTGTTTTAGAAAATAATTTAGAAAATTAGGTTGAACAATGCAAAATCCCCCTAGGAAAATTCTTGGGCTCTTATCACATTTGCTCAGGCATAAATTGTCCTTGTATTTGGAAATACTATTACTAAAATGCAGCACACTAACAAGTGTGCTTGCTAAAAAGTCTATGTGCCTATCAAATAAATCACCCTCACATCAGCTGCTCAAGTTTGCTATTTCTCTTAGTGGGTAAATAAGTAAAATCTGGATTTTTAAAGTACTCAAAGGAAAGATTTACTGTTTTTTAAAGAAACTTTCTCCCTTCTACTCGCTCCATGCCTGAAATAATTGAGAATCAGAAGACAGACATCTTAGGAGAGATGGAAGTCTATGAGGTTAATGGGGAAGAAGTTCTATCATTTCCATCGCAGAAATATTCTTTTAAAATTTTTCCTCTTAAAAAAGTAGGCATGAAATTCGAGGTAGTACGGACTCATTTATCTTTTTTTCTCTTTAGGTGACACATATTAATAGCAAAGTTTGTTCCTCATCAATCTCCTGAATGCTTACAAAGTAACACCAACCACATCAATATATCGAACAGTCTTGTTGAAACATGTTAGCATTTAATTAAAACAAGACATCAATATTGTAGGAAAAAATTCTGATAAACATTGTTTCATAATTAAAATCTGATGAACAACTTCATTATACTTGCCTCAAATCTTTGAAAAGTTGTCAAACGAAAATCTCCTTAAATTCCCGAAAGCAGTAATAGAGAAGATAATTTCTGAATGAAAATATCCAATACATTTCTATATGTGCCTGAAGTTTTTAAGAGATGTACTTAATAGCTTCCCTGCCACAATGCCACTATTCATACTTTAAATTCCACACCCAACTTACATTTTTAAAACTTTTCTTGCTTTTCCAAAAGAGCTACAAAGGCATTACTGGTTGCCTGGCAATTAGAACTAAGAATCAACCACTAATTAGAAGACAATCATGAATAAGTTATCTACTCAGTATTGAGATGAATGAAATAATTGGCTGTGGAAAATTTTTAGGGACACTTGAAAGAAATAAACTTAAAGAAAGCAAGTCTTAGGGAAACAGAATAGTCCAGGGAGAATTGTCCACCATCTTGTTGTCACTGGTCATGTTATAACAGCTTTTTAAAGCAGCTTTAAAGCCAAGCCAACCATTTCTCATTTATCCCCCTGAAGCCTCAGTGATTAGTCACAATGGTTTCCTTTTGTAAGAGTCAGTTTCAAGCTGCTCACTTACTGAGACAAATCCTGGATGCATCCAAGCTAACAATCTTTCATACCAAGGGGAAGAATGGGGAGCTTCTCTGAAGGAAGGGGATTTTATTCAGTCTTCCTTAATTAGACAGGACCTCCATGGATGCTTTTGCTCTAAGATCATTTACCAACTTTGTTTATCATTCGCATGCCAATCTATGCAATAATCTAAGCTATTATTCTGAGGTTCCAAGTCTGATCAAGGAATGACACAACTGTTTTCCCTTACTTGGTGAAACTAAAGGTTTATAAATTCTATAGTGCTATCATTATCTTTTAATCTATCAGCTTCATCCATAAACATCAACGTATTACTCCTAGTACTCACCTGTAGTCTGCTGTTGGGGAATCTGAGTCTGGTGTGGCAAGTTCCTAGAAATGAATAACATTTTTTGAGTAAAACTGTGTCTGTTTACACACATGTAAATAGAAAGCAGACATATTAGAATGAAAAACTTTACAGGTAAATGTACCCCCAGGCCATGTGGTCTAGCATAACTCCCCCGCCCCATGCATGAGTTTATGGATGAGAAAACTGAAGCCTGAGGAGCACAAAATAGTAACAATATTTGATAACATTCATGGAAGTCCTACTACATGCTATATTCTAAAGTCTAAACTATTTCACAACAACCTTAAGAGAGACATAGGTATTATTATTTTCCCCATTTTACAGATGCGGAAATAGCCTTAAAGGTCTAAGGCCACACAGCTAGGAAGCAGTGGACAAAGATGTGAACACAGCGACTCCGCAGCTTGTGCTCTTAACCTGTACACTTCCAGATCTAGGTCTAAAACACACACACACACACACACACACACACACTCTCTCTCTCTCTCTCTCTCTCTCTCTTTCTCATGACAGACCACCTTCATTCACTATCCTGCACCTGTACTCATTTCTCTTCATGCCAGGGAATGACTCTTGGCCATTCACCCAAATGCACTCGTCAAATTGCTGAAATCATCCTTGTCCCTTCCTGCTCCTTCAGTCCCATTCAATCACGTGAGAGCTTTTGACATTTCTCCTCTATCTATTTGAATCTGTCCCTTTCTTCCCCATCTCAATTGCTAACTTGGTTGAAACCATCATCATAACTGATCTGACTTGTTTCCTTATTCACATTCTTGCCCTCTTATAATCTACTATGCACACTGCTGTAAGTATGATATTATAAGACACAAATCTGATTATGTCATTCAGACAACACACACTTTAGTACTTCCCTATATCTATCTGCTAATTAAGTTTCCAGCTTCTTAGTGTGGCCTACAAGGCCATCACTATGTCTGGTCCCTACAAGGAGTGCCCCCTGTCTGCTTGAAATAGACAACCACCCACCATAGCTACTACCATGGCCTACACCCAACCAGCTCCCATTTGTCCTTACAAACTCAACTCAAAGATTGTTACAGCAGACAGGTACTACTCTTATGATTTAAAAATTCCCACAAGGAATATTATTAAAATTTTTAACATAGTATTTTTAATTAAAAAAATAACATCTCAAGAACCACTTCTCTGTGCCTCCTCACTCTCTAAGCAACCCCCAATTAGGTTACCACTCAGCATGCTTTCCTACACATGCTGATTGTCATTATATTTCTCCGCAAATATTTAACTGCCCCAGAGTGCCTTAACAGTAAGAACTATCTTATTTTGTTAAATATCTCCAGCAGTAAGCATGCAATGTGTTTTGAATGAACACACACAAAAGTGAAGATTTACAAAGACTCACATAATACACATGTTTATTAACATACAGATACAACCACTTATTTTCAAATTTTGATATTAAAATTAGTTTATGAAAATGTGCATTTTAAGTTCTTTGTGGAAGAAACTCTTGGAGTCAGCCTCTTGCTACAGGGTAAGGTTTGATCCAAGCTAGGGATTTGCAAAATTTTTTGTTTCTCGTCAGCAAAATTCCTTTTAATTGAAATCCTAAGCAGAACTCTGTCGTACAAAAGAGATAAATGTGAGGTTGCCTGGGTTGAAACAAGGGAGCTAGGAATCCTGTCTGCTTTGTTTCCTTTGAATCACATGCTGGCCCCTACTGCATTTCTAAGAAACCTCCAAAAAACAGTTTGAAAACCATTGATTTGAATCATTTCAGCCAGGCAAATATTATGTTCCAAATACAAAGATTTAAAGTGGAAAACAGTGCATGCTAGTTAAATATTGTTTAAACTCTTAATTTAATCTGTAAAGTTAACACCTTCGGGTGACTTTTTAAAAATTTTCAGTTCCATTTTAAATCTATTGCTAAGGAAATAAACAAAATCCATTCTAATTCAGTTTTAGGAAGTTACTTAATATTAATAATTAATCCCAATGATTATATGCTTTTTTGCTATTACTTAGCCCTACTCATCCTTGGGTGGTCTAAGGGAATATTTCTTTTGGTTTGTTTGTTCTTTCAGTATTTCACACAATGTATTTATATTGGTTTTGGTTGTGAAAGTAAAAAGATAAATTTATAAACCACAAAAGGGAAACAAGTTCTAGATTTTAAGATGGAAAAGGAAACATCTCTATTACAGAAGTCAAAATGCAACTACAAGGCATCCAGAGTGAGGTAGGAGGATGTGTTTTATTTTAACTACTCGGGTACAATTGATTTGGGTTTACTCTACATTAAAATGGACACAGCACACACTCTACCTACACACACACACGCACGCACACGCTCCACAGCATTTCCTCATTCCCTGTTAGCTCTAGCTCTACCTAGCCTATTAACAAATCTACTCATTTTGACAAAACACAAAAAGCAAAGAGGACAAAGAAAGCACAAAATGTAGGTGCTCTAACACAGGCTGTAGCTGGTAAACAAAGACACAGGCTTTTCAAAAGCCCAAGATCAAGGATACCCCAAATTCAAAATCAATTATTTGGATGAGGTAGTTGGAACCCCCCTCTCTTGTTGGGCCTCCCAACTGATCCTTCTGTGGAATACAGCTTGAAAACCACTGATCAAACCACTCAATCCATGCCCTGTCATTTCTTCTCTAGCCTCTATTTTTTCCCTCTTTTGCTACATTGCTAAACCTTCTAAATCACAATGGGCTGGGCTAGGTGAAGGGCGATGGTTGTTTGAGAAAGTGCCACACACAAACCAGCAAGAAACCTGGAGAAGATCCATAAGAAGGCAGCTCTGTGTATTATACTTATTTAGGGATATAAAAGCATCTTAAGTGCATGTTCCAATTAGTTAAGTTTGAATGAGGCACATGCACTCCTTGCAATTTCAACTGAAACTTAGATGAGTTCTCTCAAAAGTATTTATGTGTGCAAGAAGGTGCTCAACCAAAAAAAATGTTGAGTCTCCCCAGAGTCTCCAAGATGTGCACAAATAGCTGTTTTTGTGGCTGCCCAAACTTGTGACTACATGTGAGCCTGTGAGTGTTAGAGTGTTAATACATCTGTGATAGGCATATTTGAATGTATTCCATTTAAAAGTTGAAGAGATATACCTCTTAAGAGCACTGCTTCAGGCATTCTGGAAAAATGCCTGTAACTAACTCTGTTAGAGTTAAGACACAGAGCATGCAGGAAGAAAGCAGGAGCATTTCCATGTTTCGTGAGAGCAGACTGCTGAAGGCAATTGCACAGGAGAGCGGGGGTTGACTTCAAACAGAGGCCCTATAATCCTTCAAATAAAGGACCATAATAAAGTCATAAAACCACTGAGAATAATTAAGTTATTAATGCACTGACTGAGAGGTTATTATGTGTAAACTGCATTACGCAGAAATTTAAGAAAACTGTAATTCTCTAAATTATTAGCATTATTTTCTAATTTTATTACCATTAATTACAAGCAGTTAAATAGAACATTGTGTAAATTAGTCATTGCACAACCTTCATTCTTTAAGAAAGCAAGGGCGATAACTTGCAAATTAATAATAAGTGATTTGGGGGAGTACACAATTATTTATTTGTACAACCACTTTAAGGTAATTTGACATTCTTGGATACCCTGCAGAGTAATTCTATAAGTAAGGTTGATGATTATTAACTGATTATATTGCTACTTGCTTCAAGATCCAAAAGCAAAGTGATTTGAATAAAGCCACAGAATCTGTGCCAGAGTTGAAAGAAAATGGACTACAAAACACTTCTCTTTTGAATAGTATGGAGTCATTTAACAATAAGATATAGGAATATATTTTTGGCATTGAATGGCTCTGAAATATCCTTGGCTGCTTGACACTTCCTGTCGACAGTAAACCATTATCTTGGTCCCTGAAACATTGTCGTCAACAGATACTTTTATTAAAACCTAATTTTTTATTTAGAGAATTTTACCATCAAGTTGGTTCTCATTATTACCAAAGGGAGGACAAATGGAAAAATACTTAAATAAAAGCTAAAATGATTAGATAATATCTTTAATTAGAAGACTTAATTTTACTTTTATACTTGTTAATTTGCAAAAGATTAAAAACGACCTACCTCCTGTTCTGAAGGAGACCTAATTATCCTGGATTAAGTGTTTATGTTTAGAATAATGAATATGAAAAATTTTTGTATAGCCAATTAAAATCTTCCTGGAAAATGTGTGGGGCACTTTACCCTGTTATTCATTACATAAGGGTCTTCTACAGAGATGCCCCTGCCTCAGGAAAAATCAATTGGTATTGATATTGGTATGAGAAATGAATAATGAGGAGGCAGATCTTCCCCCAAAAGGCAACAAAATTCATTAAATTTAACAAATACACTTTTTTTTAGAAAATCAAATATTTGGGATCGGCCAGTCAATGTGCTTTTCCTCAAGCATAAAATTGCAAAGATGACTATGATTTTTCAGTGGTTTTTAGCCTTTCCAGGTTTAGCATTTTTCTGTCCCACTCAGGCACTGTTTTCTGATTATCACTCATCTCTCATTTCACACCGTTTTCCTCAGGCAGTTTAAGGAGGTGTGGAAAAGTCTGGAGGCTGATAAACATAAACCCACAAACAGCTCCAACCTTCCAAACAAGGTGCATGGACTGCCTCTCTCTCACAGTTTCACACAGGGGAATTTAGGAGAAATGGTTCCCCTTTTAAAATCACGTGGAAGAGTGTGAATAACAACCCTTCCCCACCCCCACCTGAAATACCAGAGGCTCTGGGTTTCCCAATTTTAAAACCTAAGTCCTTTAAGTATTTAAGTCAGGGATTCTCAAACTTTTTTCTTTCTCTAGCATAAGATACACTTCCAGCAGACTCCAAATCCCCAGACTTAGGGCCCCGAGATCTGTATTGTCTGTATTGTAAAAGCTCCACAGTGATTCCAACGTGTAACCTGGTTTGAGAACTAGTTTAGACTCTCTCTCAACATTCCTTTTAGGACTTAAAATTCTATGATTTGGAATTTAATTTTTTTTTCATTTAAATAATTACAAAGGTTAATCTTTGGGGAACATCAATCAAATCTGTAATAGATTTTTGATGTTAAGCCTTTGGTCACAAACATAACCCCCAATCCACTACAATGATACTTTGGGCAAAGCCAATTTACTTTTAAGAATTACTTTATAATATGATTTCTAGAAATGAATTGTAGTAAGTAAGGAGAATGCCTACAGAGGAAAATATTTTAGTTAGTGGTAACATTTATTCACCGAGCTACAAAGATAACTAAGTACACATACGGAAAACCTGATGAAGAGAGGGGATGGGCGGCCTTCTACAGAACAGCTGGCTAGTGTTCCTAAAGACTGCCAAGGTCATGGGACACAAGCAAGGTCTATGGAACTGCCTAGACCAGAGGAGACCTAGGAGACATGATCATTGTGTCCTACATAGAATCCTGGAACAGAAAAATGACATTAGTGAAAAAACTAATGAAATCTGAAAACCATGTGAAGTCTAGGTAATAGTAAAGTACCAATATTGGGTTCTCCATTGTGACAAATGTACCATGGTACTGTAAGCTGTAGGATGGTAACAACGGGAGACACCAGCTGAGGGATATCTGGGAGCTCTCTGTATTATCTTCACCACTTTCCTGTACCTCTAAAATCATTCCAAAATAAAGAGCTTATTAAAGAATAAATACATTAGCAAAAATGAAATGAAATCACCCTTACATTTCTCGATGATGTGATGATTATAACAGCCTAACTATTTATATGGTCTCTGCAATTTGAAAAGCAAAAGGAATACTGAACAAAACGAAACCCCTCCTTTCTGGGGATGTGCTATGTCTGCGGGTTCTGCCTGGGGTTCCCTCTCCACTACCTCTTTAATCACTTTGCTTGTAACCTGAACCAGAGTTCCCTGTGAGGCCAATGGCCACAATATCTACCCCAGACTACGCTATCAGAATAGGCAAATAATCTAATCTCAGTTCTAACTTAATTTAGCTTTGCCTCTTATCAACGCCACTAATTTATCATCTGCAAATGATTAAACATTTTTCTACTGACTAATTTATGGTGCCAGTCTGGAGCTCTGTGAAGTATTCTATTATTAAATAAAAAGAAAATATTACTGTGTAGTCAATAACTTCAGCAGCCCCTCGTTAGAAGATTGTTTTAAGTTCTCTGAACCCAACTGACTTGTTTAAAAGATCAAACTAGTTTCTATGTAGCTTTGAAGGAAAGCTTGAATATCCTTGAGTCTTGCTTAGAAGCCAGCATAAACCTTTTGCCGTATCCTTATGCCTGAATATTTCTATTGTCAAGTCTGAAGAATAAACATGAAATCTCGTAGCTGGCCAAATTGTTTGTGAATGGTAAATTCAGTGCCCTTAGTATGAATACGTGAAGGTGGAATGCATGCCCCTTCAAGAAGGGTTAATTAATAAGTACAAGGCAGCGTTATCCAAGCTTACACCTGGTTATCACATACTGTAATGCCTCATCAAATATAATATATCATTTTAATATTTAGAATTCAGTTCAAGCCAAATTACCAAAATATTTATATGTGTCTACTCAGTGCTAAAATAAAACTTTAAACACACAGCTGTGTTTTTCAGGTAAATAGCAAAAGTTGAATTTACGCAAAGTACAGCTATGATGAACTTGATGCAATATATTCTCTATTATCTGGCATGGTTGGAAAATGAGGTTAATCACATATTCTGGCTTATAGAGAGTTACCATAGAGACCATGCACATATTATCCATTTCCAAGAATAAAAGAAAGATAATATACACTCAACGCTGAAACGACACCGAATGTAATTTAATTTTCCTCTGATGAGTCAGACGCACTTGATGATCCTGCGGTGCCTCAGAATAATCATTGTGAACATCATCAATTATCCATGTACCCTATTTATATAGAAGTGTTAGTTAATGGAGCTTTTCCATTAGTAGAAATCTGAATAATATGAAGGTTTTCTGGACTTAAAAATACATATATGTTGAAATTGTTGCAAGTTCAATGTAATAGCCTATTGCATTTACAAATAGAGAGATTTGATCAACATAATGGCAGTCTTGATGGGGTTATGGTAGGACCAGGAAGATGCATTTGGTTGTAAACTAGAGAGAAAATTTTATTTTGCTTGAATATTAGTAGCGGTGTTGCAGAAATCGTAAGTACAGGGAATCAGAATAATTTTTAAGCAGCTATTTGTATTCTCAATATGTAAGGTTAGAAAAGGTGTCTAAAAAATGATAGTGGCCTTTCTTCCTCCCTTAAACTTCACTAGCCATAGAGTTTTACTGATATGCAAACATATTCAAGTTCCCCTACACATTACAATAAATAGTTTTGTATTCTAAAATTTTATACTATTGTTATTTTGTCAATAGAAGCATTACCCAAACTGTTTTTTTAAGTTACCTATTCTGACATTTTCCCATGGGTTCACAAAGTATATCAGCACACTTGTTTTGAGGGTCTGAGAAATCTTGGAGCTTAAAAAACAAACAAAATCTGTTTTCCAAGTGTATTTGCCTGTTTCTTTTTTTTATTTTCCTCTTTTCTTTTTTTTTTTAAGAGACAGGATCTTGCTCTGTCACCCAGGTTGGAGTGTAGTGTGTTTAAGCAATCCTCCTGCTTTAGCTTCCCAAATAGCTAGCACATGCCTCCAAAGCTGGCTAATTTTTTAAAAAGTTTTTTGTAGAGATGGGGTCTCACTATGTTGCCCAGGCTGGCCTAAACTCCTGGCCTCAAGTGATCCTCCTGCCTCGGCCTCCCAAAGTGCTGGAATTACAGGCGTGAGCCAACGTAACCAGCCTGCCCATTTCAGTTTTGAAGAATATCTATCAACATTTCACTGGCACTCTAGGGCAAACAGTATAAGAAATACTAGCTTTAAAGAATAAGTACAAATTCTTTTCATTTTGAAAGCGAATGATAAGGCCATTCATAATTTTCATGTTAAAAAGGAAGCATAAATTGACAAATTGTGAATTATTATAATATTCCTGAAATTTGACTGATATTTCTCATCAGCGCATCAGTGCATCCTAGTAAACTGGGTGGTACGATGACCCATAACGATGGCCCACTGACCACTGGAGAGCACAGAAATCCATCCTTTCCATTTAGTACAACTAAATTTTGTAACTTTAATATTTATATCCCTGATATATTAATGTTTAGAAAACTCAAAATTTTAAATGTATGCAATTTTTAACACACACACACACACACACACAAACACATCCTTGGTCTGTACAATAACATTCGGGAACTTTAGGAAAATATTCATAATACTTTTGGATTTCTAAAGTATTGTGGACAGATGTATCTAGTCTATACTACTCATATTATTATTTATCTTCAAACTGCCACATGCATTCTACCTGGTTACAAAGTCAGCACTCTCAATTGGAAAATTTGTATCCAGCATAGTTCCCAGATAAACTTTTTTTTTTTTTTTTTTTTTGAGACAGAGTCTCACTCTGCTGCCCAGGCTAGAGTGAGTGCCATGGCATCAGCCTAGCTCACAGCAACCTCAAACTCCTGAGCTCAAGCGATCCTTCTGCCTCAGCCTCCCGAGTAGCTGGGACTACAGGCATGAGCCACCATGCCCGGCTCATTTTTTCTATATATATCTTTAGTTGGCCAATTAATTTCTTTCTATTTATAGTAGAGACGGGGTCTCATTCTTGCTCAGGCTGGTTTCGAACTCCTGACCTTGAGCGATCTTCCCACCTTGGCCTCCCAGAGTGCTAGGATTACAGGCGTGAGCCACCATGCCTGGCCCACAGATAAATTTTTAATCAGTAAGTATTTACTTTTATATCATATCCTGATGGGTGTGTGTGTGAGAATGAGAGAAAGAGAGAGAGAGATTGAGAGATTTTTTGCATATCTATTCCACCTACAAAAGCAAAATGAAAAAGAGAACCTCAAAAGCCAACTTTGTGACTTCTAGTGCTTGGGGCAATTGAATTCAACCCATTTTAACATATGGTTAAAAAGAAAAAAAGAGCCAGCTTCTAGGCACATGACATGGGTTCTTAAGAGCCACTGTGCAATCTCCTCCCCCCACCCCCATACCTGCCCCTTACAAAGTCTTCTTCCAGGCTTTTTGACTGTGGTCCTTCTGACAATGTTTGCACTAATAAAACGGGTATTTATAGCTCAGATTGGAACTGCTTGTTTTAATATACAAGCAGATCACACACACACAAAAAAAACCCCAAAACCCTAAAAACCCTTTGTTTCACCCTGAGGCAAAAAATTTAGATTCCATAGGACTATTATTAATAAATTTTTTTTAAAAGGTTAACAAAACCAAATCATTCTAACAACATCTCTAAAAAAATTAATCAGTTTGACATGCTTTAAGGTATGCTTCTTTTTTCACAATTAACTCATCTTTGAGCAAACATATATGTTCATTTATTACCATTGTCAATTTCTTAAATATTAAGGTAAATGTGTTCGTGTTTGGATTAGTGAAGTGGAAAAAAAAAAGCATTTCCTGAAAGGAATTCTATTGTATTTGTGTCAGGACAGTGGGGATGGGATTTACACTATCAACATTCTTTTGGTATTTCTTCTTCCAGTTATAAACAAACAAACAAACAAACAAACATGACAATGAAAAGCTCTGGTCTTTACAGACATTAGTCTGTAAAAAAATACACATGCACATTAGCAATTATGGCTCCGAGCAGATACTTACTGCTGCGTTTGCATCAAAGGCATGTTAGTGCTATCATAGTTGTCTGTATGCAGAGGAGGTATGATTTCCCCAGTTACAGGGTGAAACACAGGAAGCGTTGACAGGGGCCATGCTATCTCTCTATTCTTGGACATGTCTCGAAGCTCCTTGGTAGATTTTTGAATAGCACTGTGATGAACCAGTTGGATGCTAGGTCAAAAAGAAATAAAACAACATATATTTAAAATTGTACATTAGCCTGATGGATCATCAATTTGAAAAAGTTATGAAATCAATTTTTCCTTTTAAAATAACAAGACATTATTGCATTTTGGGCATTTTACAAATTATCTCACAAAGAGATACAGCTCATATACTTTTAACACAGCAAAACTAAAAATTATAAACTGATTTTTAAATACATAAGTCTTTCATTAAACTAAGCTAGGAAGCATTGTGTTAATATTATAGCCCTAAATAACAAACTAGTTTTCTATTTATTTTCTACAGTTAAGATAGCTTTTATATTGTTGCTTCTGGGTGGGGCATTTATAAATACTCACAGAAGTTTCATTTTATGGTAGGTTATTACTGTAGATTCTGGAAAACTTGTATGAAAGGTCTTTTCATCTGTTCTCTGCTTTATAGAAATGCAGATTGGGAAATCACATAATATAAATGGCAAGTTAATATTCTGAATCTGAAATATTTTAGGTTGAATTTTTTATCTATGTAATCTTAGTTTTCAAACCCTTTTTAGTTTTGGCTTCTACCCCTCCTAAATATCTCTATTTAGAAAGCAGCTTTCACATTTATAAAACAAACCATGAAAGATGACAAATGAAAAAAAAGCATGACACACATGTATGGAGCATGATGGGCAACTGAGAAGTGGAATAAAAATGATAAAGAAAATAACAGGAAAGAAGACACTTACTCTGGTGTTTGCATGTTTCTCTTTTCCCTAGAAACAAAACAAAATTTATGAATTAAATAATAGCATTGATATTTGGAACATTAAGACTATATGCTCATGGGATCTTGCATGATGTGGAAATGCTGACATCGTTACTATTAAATGCAACCAGGCAGCATTTGCCACCAGGTTTATGACATTACTTGGATGAATACATATACAGCGATGGAATACTGATGAGAAACACATAGAAAAATGGAAAAAAAATGGAGATTAAGAATCAAGCTCTTGATTGAAATAAATTCTATGACATAATGAAATCAGGCTACATGTAAAATGGAAGAATTTGCTACTTGCTGCTTTATTAATCTTTTATCCTTTGCTTTGTTATCCTGACTTCCAGATAATCTCAGGAGATTATGTTAATTGACATAGATGTCCTGAAAGTACTAACTATTCATGAGGTGAAGACTCATTACTCAAATTATACCTTATTCTTATTAATTTACTCCTAAATTGCTTTTTAAAATATGTTTTAAACATTTACATTATGTCACCCTGTTTGACAGCAGAAAGATTCCAGGAAGAATTCTGACCATCACTCCTGATCAAACTAAGACAATTTATTTATTTAAAATGCAATTACCATGTCAATAGATTCTGAAGTCTGTGCTCACATAAGATGGCTTGTATAACCAAAATATCTAGCCTTAATTATTCTTCGGTCTGTTTTACCAGCATGAATTTACATCGAGCATTAATAATTTTTGAATAAAGTAATTATATCTCCTAATTTGATTTACTAGATCCAAACTATTTTAATTCATTTTAAAGGAATAAAGTGCTGCAATTTAACTTGGACACATTTTCAATTCATTTAGAAAGTATTTTATGAACTAAATGAAACTTTGCTTTTAATGGAATATTCTATGTTATTATCTTAGCAGGCTCTCTAATTTTTTATTAAAGTTTTAAAGTACTCACACGCCTTCCCGTCGGCAGCACATGATATAAGCAAGTATTAGGAAAAGGACCAGTGCTACTGCCGAGGGCACAGCCAGTGTAATTAGGAAATCCGTGTAATAGTCTCTGCTTTTCAAAGAATCAGAAGGGGGTTTGTACTCTCCACCATCAGGTAAAATCCCCTCTCCACGAATCACTTCCTGATAGGTGGACACTTGCTTTGTTTTATCAACCTGATGCAAAAGAAGACAATTACACATCAAAATAATAGCTGCAAACATTGTGAGATTTTATGATCTGGACACACCAAAACATTCTTTGACAAATTATCTAAAAAGTCATCTTTTCCAGTTACTTTATCACCTTGAATTTGCAATTATTTATTGCAGCTAGGGAAAGGTAACGAATGACAGTAATATAAAGGCTTTATCTTGCCCTGCCTTCTATGTCCATCGTACAACATGAATACGTACACATCCATGTATACATGCATAATACATATGTGTGCGCATGTGTATGTAGTTGTTGTCCTTTTTCGGTTTTCTCCTTCTAAAGCAGTAGTCCTCCCTACTACTATGTAAATTTCTTGTTTCTTAGTGACAAACGTCTAGTGCAGATGTTAACAAAGCTCACTTGGCTGACCACCAGGTATGCAGGTATGGTTTCTAAGTTTTGTAAAAGAGAGAGGGGAAAAAAAATCACAGACAATTTCCAAATGTGTTATCTTTGGTCTTTGTGCCATGCAGCTGACAGAGGTAAGTTTTAGGAAAGATAGTCTAAGGAACATGGAACATAGTCTAAATTCTATTCCAGGATAAAAAAAATGCCCAACACTTGCACTAAGTTAATTTACCTACACATTAATTGAACTGCTTTCACTGAGTTGCATTTAATTATGCTAAGGTTTTTTACTGGAGGACATTAAAAATGTAGCCATATGAAATTTGTTACTACATTTGCTACTAAAAAAAAATGTTGAGGAGAATTACTTGCAGCACTACTCGGTATCCTCTCCCCGAAAAATCCACTTGAAGAATTTTGTTAAGAATATGATACTGGTAAAAACTTTCTTTTCTGCCAAGGAACTGATGCTCTGCCTCCTCTTTAAAAATGACAGCTAAATAACCGATGAATTTCCTTTTTTGTCCTGCACATGAGGAGGCTTGTTGTCAAGCATGATCTTATGCTTATTTGGGGAGAGTAAAGTTTAGGTCTTGATTTTCCATTTCTTTTATACTTTATTTATTATGTTTACTATATGACTATTTAAGCCTTCTGAAATAATTCATGGTAAGATGTGGAATATAAATATATGTAAAATAAAAAATAAAAATTCCCAACCTTTCCATTTACAAAGCCTTACCACATAAAAATCTTCAAAGCACATGTCATTTTTAAACTTTTAGAAATTAGATAATATTCCTAAACATAAACTCATTTTACAGTACAACCTCAAGTAAAATAGGGTTGTTACGTCCTGCCATCTACCGACTCCGGGGAGAGGACCCTATTTAAGTTAGGATAGCAGGTTCTCGGTTTCCTGTACCCTTGTATGATTAGCACCATGATTAAAATACTAAGCTTTGCAAATTTATCATAATACACACAAACCACAACAAGTTAATAATTTTACTTGATTTAAGAAGGCAAAGAAAGACCATTAATTTTCTAAGACACAAGGGACATGAGAAGAGTCCAAGGCAAAAGGCCAAAAGGGGTGCTAAGTGTTGCAATGTGAGTAATTTGTCCTCCAATACCGCATCCTGGAAAGGTGCCAGCAGTTGGCTCTCTAAGACACGAAGTGATAGTTGTGTTTATGTGTCAATAACTTTGTTCAAATGTCAACTTTAAACTTAGATCTAATTTACTCACCACCAATCACAGAGTTGACAGAGGTTAAATCTAAAGGTCACTAAAAAGTTAAAACAACTCTCCTACCTTTCAGATAGCAGGATCAAAATATTATATAGACATAATATAAAACATAAATTTAAATATAAAATATTATACATATCTTACATATATATGAAACCTTACATTTTCCTAAATCTTTTAACATGCAAATTAAAAAGTGGTTTGGAAAGAAATATTAAATGGTTATGAATTGTAGGTAAGATTCTAACTTTTTTCACTTGGGATTATTTCTTGTGCTTTAAACTTTCCCTAAAATTTGAGTTTTCAGGACATTGAATCATTAGCACAATGTTGCTTTATTTTTAGAGTTGTTATTGTACTACATTCTCTCCTGCCAGCGTGGGGTCTTGGTGGCATATTTAAGAAGAAAAGTTCTGCACATATCACAGGGACTCCATAATCCCTGCTGATTTAGCAGCTATCTGGATGTCCAGAGGGTTCATTTGGACCACCTGCCAAGCTAATCCAGACCCCGCAACCAATCAAGGGTAAAGTGAGTACAAAAGTGGAGATACTGTTTCCTAAATGGATGTACTGTTGACAAGCTTACCAAATCCTTAAAGTCAAGGAAAGTCGATTGTAGTTAACAAAGTAAACCCAGGATTTGTTCTTAAAAGCAATTCAGGTTTTTGTCAAATGTTATCTCCAGCCACATCACCCTTGATTACATTTGCAAAACAAAATAAAACAAAAACTCACCAGTGAAATTTTGCACCAGTCTATGTAAAACTGAGTACGAAATTTTTTATCACACGTTATTACTGGCTCCATTTCTTGACTGCATCTCAATTGATTCTGTGGATTTTCAACTTCTCGTAAACAAGAAGAAAATGGGACATCGGCACCAACCATGACATAAACGCTGTAAAAATGTGAAACTTTCAGGTTATCCTTTAAGAAAATTGGAAACACTAAAATAACAATCTACCTTGAAAGCAGGATTTATCCTTTTGAATTGAGGGATTAACTAGAATTATCCCTATGGTAGAGAGCTAGGCTTTAAAAGCAGTGATTCATGTAACGGCTTCCTTTCATTCATTCCTTTATTCAACCAATATTTACTGAGTGCTTTGGTGTACCAAATACTCTTTCCATTCAATGTTAATTTCTAAAAAATGTTATTTCTTCCCATTTAGTTTTATTAAAAATAATCATGTATCAAATGCTGATTACTGTATTTGGCAGACTGTATATCTTAAAAAATTATTCCTAATGTAAACTGTGTAAAAAATAACCCTATCGCTAATATAATAAATAATTGTAAGTAATAAATCTTCACTTGATTTCACTGTAACAAGATTGTGAAACCACCGCCCTGGAAGTGTGGAGCTTTAGATAGGCTTTGCTATTTTACCCAACAGTTCTGTCAGTTTTACTACCAGACAAACCTCTACATGCTTGGTCTCTCTTTAGAAGGCCTCTCAATCTCTTATCTAAGATATGAATGTAAGAGAAAAATAATCATTTGGTAAATACAAAGCACACAAAATTTATTTTCTTAGTGTATATCTTAGCAATTATGAAGAAAGAATCTATTTAATTGGCTAACAAGAATTCATAATAAAACAAGATAGTGATAACAGCATTCAAATAATCTTGGAACAGCCTGAGAAGACAGGCGTCTCATTGACCTTTCAAAAGAAATGAGAAATCCAGGAAATGACTCTAAGTAAATATTACTTCTTTTCATAATGACAATGTTACAGCTACTTATGAAATGAAATGAAACCATCAAAATTCCAGCAGCCTTCTTTGCAGAAATTGACAAACTGATCCTAACATTCATATGGAAATTTAAGGAACCCAGAATAGCCATACATACAAAGAAAAATCTTGATAAACAAAAACAAATTTGGAAGGGTCATAATTCCCAATTTGAAAACTTAAAGTTACAGTAATCAAGATAATGCAGAAAAGGCACTGGGATAGACATATAGATCAATGGAATAAAACTGAAAAATAAACTCCCATATTTAGTAAATTGATTATTTTCACAGGTACCAAGACAATCAAAGGGGAAAGAATAGTTTTTACAACTAATGGTGCTGGAACAACCAGATAATCACATATAAAAGAATGAAGTTGGGCTTCCTACCCCACATCATATATAAAATTATTCCACAATAGATCAAAGAGGACTTCTGGTTTCCAATACAGCATATAAGAAGCTTGGAAGTAAAACACTCCAACCTAACAACAAGTAAAAAGCTGAACAACTGAAAAATAAACAATTCTCCCTAGATCCATAGGAGAAGCAAGGTCACAGGGCAAACTGCTTCCTGGAAAACTGAAGTAACACTGTCATTAATGTTACAGCTACTTATGAAATGAAATAAAAACATCAAAATTCCAGCAGCCTTCTTTGCAGAAATTGACAAACTGATCCTAAAATTCATATGGAAATTTTAAAAAAGTGGAGAGACTGACCGACAAATACAGAGAATCACAATTTACTGGAGAAGAAACCCCTGAGCTTAAACTTCTGAGAGAACCAGTATTGAGGTAGGCAACCCTGAACTGTAATTGATGAACTGCTGGAGGCTTACTGTGGACAAATCTGAGAAGGTAATAACTCCCGAGGAACCCAGTCATCAGAGGGCTCCCACATTTATGTGTTTTGTCTCCTTGAGATTGCCAGGTCCTTACAGTGAATATAACAGAATGACTCCCTTGTGCTTCCAATAGCGGGAGGGAAAAAAAATCATTTTGAAATATACCAGAGTGTACTGTTCTTAACAAAGCCTACCCCCAGGAGAAACTATTTTAACCAGAGCTTACCCTGCTAGGGTTATATCAGAGCCTAACTGACTTGGGGAAAGAAAAATACCCAACTATAGCTGGCTCTATCCTTCCATGCAAAGGAAGGAAAATACCCAACACCAGACCACTTTAGCCATCCTGTTGCACCTAAGGGAGGGCAGCTGAGCAGCACACCTGAAGTCCACAGTCCTGAGGCGCAGGCTCACTGAAAGACTGAGAACCAACCATAGGACCACAGAAAGCATCCCCTACCTTACCACCAGATTACTAAAGGCCTATCTACAGCCATTCCTTTCACCCAGTACATTAGTCCAGCTATCAAGCAAAAATTATAAAACATACTAAATAGCAAAAAACACAGTTTGAAGGCTGTAGGATACCAAAGTTAACATACTAAAGCTAATCACTTTCCTATATACCAGCATGAACAGTGGAACTTGAAATTAAAAGCACCATGCCATTTACATTATTACCCCCCAAAATAAAATACTTAAATATAAATCTAGCAAAATACATATATGATCTATATGAGGAAAATGATAAAACTCTGATGAAAGAAATCAAAGAACTAAATAAATGGAGAGATATTCCAAGTTCATCGGTAGGAAGACTCAATATTGTCAAGATGTCAGTTCTTCCCAAATTAATTATAGATTCAATGTAATATCAATCAAAATCCTAGCAAGTTTATTTTGTAGATATTGATAAAGTGGTTCTAAAGTTTACATGGACAGGCAAAAGTCCCAGAATAGCCAACACGAAATTGAGGAGAAGAACGAAGTTTGAGGACTGACACTACCTGACTTCAAGACTTACTATAAAGCCACAGCAATCAGACAGCATGGTATTAGCAAAAGAATAGACAAATAGATCAATGGAACAGAATAGAGAGCCCCAAAAGACTCACATAAATCTAGTCAACTAATCTTTGAGAAAGGAGCAAAGGCAATACAATGGAGGAAAGATAATCTTTTCAACAAGTAGCATTTTAACAACTAGACACATGCCTGTTAAAAAAAAAAAAAAGAATCTAGACACAAACCTTATACCTTTCAAAAAAATTAACTAAAAGTGGATCACAGATATACATGCAAAATGCAAAACTATGAAACTCCTAGAAGATAACACAGGGAAAATCTGGATGATCTTGGGTTTGGTGATAACTTTTTAGTTACAACACCAAAGGCACAACCCATGAAAGAAAGAATTAATAAGACAGACTTCATTAAATGAAATTTCTGCTCTGCAAAAGACACCATCAAAAATATAAAAAGGCAAGCCATAGACTGCAAAAAAATGTTTGCAAAACACCTATCTGATAAAGGACTGTTATTCAAAATGTACAAAGAACTCAGCAGACACCTCTCCAAAGAAGACATATCCATGGCAAATAAGCATATCAAAGCATATGTACATGTCATCAGGTAAATACAAATTAAGACAACAATAAGATTCTACTACACACCTATTAGAATGGCCAAAATCCAGAACACTGACAGTACCAAATGCTGGCAGAGATGTAGGAGTAACAGGAACTTTCAGTGGGAATGCAAAATGGTACAGCCTCTTTGAAAGACAGCGTGGCAGTTTCTTACAAAACTAAACATACTCTTACCATGTGATCCAGATATCACTCTCCCTAGTATCTACCCAAGGGAGCTGAAAACTTATATCCACACAAAAACCTGCATACAGACGTCTATGGCAGCTTTATTCATAAGTGCCAAAACTTGAGGACAATCAAGATGTCCTTCAATAAGCAAATGATAAACTACAGTACATCCAGAATATGGAATACTATGCGGCACTAAAAAAGAATGCGCTATTGAGCCATGAAAAGACATGGAAATAACTTAAAGGCATATTACTAAATGAAAGAAGCCAATCTGAATGGCTATATACTGTATGATTCCAACTATATGACATTCTGGAAAAAGCAAACTATGGAGACAGTAAAAAGATCAATGGTTGCCAGGGGTTGAGGGGAAGGAGAAATGAATAGGTGGGACATAGACAATTTTCAGAGCAGTGAAACCACTCTGTATGATACTGTAATTCTGGATACATGCCATTAAACATTTGTCCAAACCCACGGAATGTATAATAGCAAGAGTGAAATCTAATGTAAACTATAGACTTTGGGTGATAATGATGTTTGTCAATGTAGGTTCATCAGTTATAATAACTGTACCATTCTGGTGGGGGGGATGCTGATAATGGAGGAGGCTATGCATGTGTGGGAAGAGCACGTATATGGGAAATCTCTGCACCTTCTCCTTAATTTTTCTATGAACCTAAAACTTTTCTGAAAAATAGTATACTTAAAGAACCAAAGACTTAAATGTGAGAGCTAAAACTATTAAACTCTGAGAAGAAAACAGGCATAAATCTTTGTGACCTTAGATTAGGCAATGATTTCTTAAATATGACACCACAAAACTCTGGCAATAATAGAAGAAATAAATAAATTCATCAAAGTTAAAATGTTCTGTGCTTCCAAGAACACCATCAAGAAAGGGAAAAGACAACCCATGGAATGGGAGAAAATATTTGCAAATCATATATCTAATAAGGGACTTGTATTGATAATATAAAAAAGGACTCTTACAATTTAATAGAAAGACAAATAATCCAATTGAAAATGGCAAAGAATATGAATAGACATATTTCCAAATACGATATACCAATGTCTCATAAGCATATGAAAAGATGCCTAACATCACTGGCCATCAGAGAAACAGAAATCAAAACCACAGTGAGATACCACTTCACTTCCACTAGGATGGTCGTAACAAAAAAGACAGACAATAGCTAGGGCTGGTGAAGGTGTGGAGGAATGGGAACCCTCCCATTCTGCTAATAGGAAGGTAAAATGAGGCAACCGCTTTGGAAAATAGTGTAGCAGTTCCTCAAAGGTTAAATACAGTTATAATATGACCCAGCAATTCCATTCCTAGGGATATGCCTAAGAAAAATGTAAATATATGTCTACATAAAAACTTGTACATGAATGTTCATAGCAATATTACTCATAATAGTCAAAAAGTAGACACAATCCACATGCGTATTAACTTATGAAGGGATAAACAAAAGGTGGTATATGCATACAATAGAATATTACTCAGCAATAAAAAGAAATAAAATACTGATAAATTCCACAACATAGATGAAACTTGAAAACGTTATGCAAAGTGAAAGAAGCTGGTCACAAAAGACCACATGTTGTATGATTCCATTCACATGAAATGTCCAGAATAAGCAAATTTATAGAGACTGCAAGTAAATTAGTGGCTGGTTGCCTAGGGCTGGGATGATGGTAATTGACTGCTAACGGGTACAGGGTGGGGTGGGTGGGGGGTGTTGGGATGACAATGTTCTAAAATGGATTATGGTAATCACAAAATTGTACATTTTAAATAGGTGAATTGTACGATCTCTGAATTATTTCTCAATAAAGCCGTTCTTTTTAAAAAATGAAATGAAATAAAAGTACAGGGTGAGATTCAAAGCTATGTCAACATAAGCATGAAGTCACAGCCAAGCCGGAGATGAGAATGGTGTTCCAGAGAATATTTACACAAATTCCTGTGCCCTTTACATCAAATTGATATTAGGACTTAAATTTAATTTGAAAAAACATTTCTAAAAAAACGATTGTACCTTTGGGAAACAAACAAACCAAATAATGGACTAAAATTAAAGATCAAATTAAAAATTCAGAACAAAAGTAGATAAACTATCAGTATTTAGACGATCAGTGAATCTAAACATATTCCATTTAAAACAAGTCATTATTTTTAAGCCTCACATAAAGTTAATTTCTATCCTTTTATTAACTGCCAAGCTAACCCCATATTTTTCCTTAATAATTGTGAAAATATTTCTGTAAATGCAGATACAAAACAACATTTCTTACAACTGTTAACAGCTCTCTTGCTTAAACAAGACACTGATTTGCATTTGTAATTAGTAAGATTTTAAATTAATTCCTTTCAAGATAACATAAATGGGCATAAAAGTTTTGGTGCTTTGAAATGTTTTTCTTTAATTATAAGAGCAATATAAAAATATTACAGAAAACCTGGGATATAAAAACAGAACTCATTTATATTGCCAAGAGAACTATTTTCATTTTCCAATGTACCCTGCATAATATTTTTTAAATTCATACATTTTAAACTAATTGCAATCATTTCTAAAATATAATTTTGTATCCTGCTTTTTCAATTAACATATTGTGTGCATTTTCCACATTGCAGTCTTTGTAATTACAGTTTTATGGCAATATAATTTTTTAAGTGCACGTGATTTATTCAGCAATTATTTCAGAGTTGGACATGTAAGGTGCTCCCAATTTTTTGATGTTATAAATAATATTGCAAAGACTATCTCTGTGCTTATTCTTCAATGTTACTCTCTTAAAAGAGACCCCTAGAAGTGGAAACATTTTTATGACAGTTGACACACACTGCTAAATTACTTTCATCTCTACTTGCATGATCTATAAGCTTCTCAAACGTAATATGTTCCAAACTGAGCTCACCATTACCCCACCCCACCTCCACCTGTTCCTCCTTCTATCTTCTTCTTTCTTGGTGATTGGCATCCCCAGATGCTCAAGTCATGAACTCAAGCACCATCATCTTTGACTTCTCTCCTTCTTTCCACATATCCAATCCATCATTAGTCTCTGACATTTACCCTGAAATAATGACACCTGTCCACTTTGTTCTATCCCACTGCCACAACTCTAGTTCTAGTCACCATCGCCTTCCTCATGAGTGAAGCAACAGTCCTTAACAGTTCTCCTTGAACCCAATCTTTGCCATTGTCCTTAGGAAGCCTATTTGCTGAATGAATGAATGAATGAATGAATGCATAAAACACATTATACCAAGTTTTAAAAAACACAGCAAAAATGTCATGCTCAAGAGCAGCTGATATTGGATTTGCCTTGCAGGTATAAAAAGAAGTGTGCATTTATTGTTTCTTCTGTAGAATCAAAAAGTTTGAACATGTTGGCTTCTTTTAATAGATAAGTTTGTCTGAAGCCATGTATAATAACTCTATGCTATAGATGCTAAAATTATGCTTTTCATAATCTGTTGTTTTCCCATTAGCTAGCTTCTTGACATGTAAAAATGTAAAATTTTTATGAAGTGAAATGAGGATGATCTTTACCATTATGACCCTAGCACATGTTTTCAAAATTTCAACTGTGTGTAAACAGATGGACGGGAATGGATTATCAAGCACGAGGCTCTCAATGAATGCTAACAAAACAGGGGGATTCAAAACCTTAGAGATTGATGTATGCCAGATAGACGAATTCCTTGCAATGAATTTTTGCTTCCAATTTGAACAACTCAATTTCCCTTTTTTGAGGTGAAATACATTTATCAAGGTCTTTAAACATATAATGTGAAGAGCCAAATAACAGGTAAATAATTTAAGTCAAAACTCTGCCTTTTTCAACAATAGCCAGATAAACAGATCTAATGATTTTATTTTTTTTCCAAATTGTCCCAACTAATGAATGCCTTTTATTCTTTGTATATAGGAGATGAAAGGCAGTTTAGAGAAAAATGTGTCTATACACATTACACGTTGCCTGGGAGCTCTCAGGCTCTCAAAAGAAGCAACACCACACTTCCTGCTTTTTTCCTCTACCCCACTTCTTTTTTCTGTACATATCTACAATTAATCAATCAAAAAGTAAGATGAAAAATAAAGGATAAAGGACTTATGGGATTATAACAAAACCTACACAATAAACAAATGAAAAAGTAACCAAAAATTAGGGAAAAACTGAAAAATTAACGGGGTTAGTATTAATAATTCCATTGTAATCCAGAGCAGTGAGTTTGGCACTGACCTTACTTATATCCAAATCAAAATAGAAAAAACAGTAAATGTCACAGTTCTCATCATTAGAGAGGGGTTAGTGTGACTATTTCTTAGAGATCTTAATGTTTTAGTGGCACTAAATGCTAAAAGAATTTTCTCACGTGTTCACATGCCTCGAGCAGGGAACACGGATGGCTACTGGGTCCCCTCAACACCAATGTCTCCACGCAGCATTCCCTCCATTCAGTCCTCCCCTCATTCTACACAAACATGATCCCTCTAAAATGAAAACTGTAGTATCAGACATTTTCTACAAAGGTCCCTAATGCTTCCAGATAAAATCCAGACAACTTCTCCAGATAGACGAGGCCTTAACATGGTCTGTTCTCTGCTGCCTCAATAACTATCACTTCTGGATCTCCCTCTCCCATTTCCACACTAAGTAGGTTGCCAAGTCCAACACGCTCTCTCCTAAGGGCTTTTGGCCATACCCCTACTTCTGCCTAAAGTTCCCCTTACTCATTTTCTCAGCAGGCCAGTCTGTACTCACATTTTCAGTGCAGATCAGACCTCACCCCCTCCATGAACCGGCACAGACCTGAAGCGAAAGAGGAACCCTCTCTGTGGTACCTCAATTGTGGCTCTGACAACACTGATTTTAATTATCTGATGGCTTGCCTAGTCCCTAGTAGATTGCAAGCACAGATTGTACTTTGTAAATCACTAAGCCCCAGAGACTAATACAATACTCTCCCATAAAAAATACATATTAATAAGAAATGTTAAATTATGAAAGAAAAAATGATAGAACTTAAAGGAATAGAAATTAAACATACAGTTGCATTGATTTCACTTATTTATTTTTGTTATAAAAATGGACTGATATGGGTTTTTAATTTCTGATTTTATTAAAGGAATTTTTTCCAAAATTCCTATCTCATATCATCACCAATGCATAAAAGAAAGGATATTTGAAAAAATAAGAAAGAAAGAATATTTGTACCAAAATATAGGAGGGACATTATTTTTTTATAATTTTTATTTCAAAATATTAGGGAGTACAAGTGTTCTTGTTACATGGGTGAATTATACTATATAATGCTAAAGTCAGGAATTTTAGTGTGCTTGTCACCTCAATCCTGTACATTGTACCTAATAGCTAAGTTTTATCTCTCACCTCTCCCACCTTTTCCGCTTTTTAGTGTCCAATGTCCTTTACGTCACTTTACGACCTTGTGTGCCCATTGTTTAGCTCCTACTTATTAGCAAGAACATGCAGTGTTTGTTTTTCTATTCCTGAGATACTTCACTTAGAATAATGTTCCCAGTTCCATCCAAGTTGCTGCAAATGACATTATTTCATTCTTTTTTATGGCTGAGTAGTATCCATGGTGTGTGTGTGCATGTTTTCTTTATCCACTCATCAACTGATGAGCACTCACATCTTTGCAACTGTGAGTTGTGCTGTGGTAAGTATCCAGATGCAGGTATTTTTTTGATAAAATTACTTCTTTTCCTGTGCGTAGATACCCAGTAGCGGGATTGCTGGATTCAATGGTAGGTCTACTTTTAGTTCCTTGAGTAGTCTCCATACTGTTTTCCATACAGGTTGTACTTAAGTGGTTGACACCACTTAAGAAAACAGGGCAATCCTCTGTCACCAAAGATGGATACAGCTTCAGAACCCTACTGAAATTGGCCCAGAATCATGACTTTCCATCAGACCAATTTACATTCTCTCTTCTTCAAGTATAACTTCTCACTGAGGCCTTTGATATAGGACAAAAATCAGACAATTAATTAGAGGCAGTACTTTGTGAGTACTCCCTCTAGAGAATAAACCAGGATTTTCAGTTGCTAACTGGGGCTAGATCCACATGCTTTGGTACCAGAGGAAACGGTGGTAGGTCTGACAATCTCTTAGGAAAAGTGAGTATATTCTTTAATCCTCACACCCCATCATTCCCTTCATAGCCACCATTTACACTACATCACTCACCCCTGGTTGGCAGCTATGACATGCCTAGAATGAAATATAAACCTTCTCTTCTTTCCACCAGCTTTATTCCAAGCTAAATACATCCACGAGTCCTTAGCCTCTGGCTCAGTGTCAGGAGCAAAAGCAGCACCAAGACCATGCCCAGAGACAGCACAGTTGCTTTGGGGTTATGGGTCTGGCATGTGAAAATGAACCTTTTCAGAGGGCTCAGCCTTCCTTTGCAGGAGCTTACTCACTTTGAAGTAAAATTTTATAATCATTTTCTGTTTGATTCAGGAGAAGTTTAAAAGCTGTCAGTGAGTTCTACAGAGATGAAAAAATGCCTGTCAAGAAGGACAATGAGCTGGGATGCTGCAGGGTAGGCTCTTGAGGATAGACATTTAACGACCCTTTAGATGGCAGAAGGGTAATAGGTTTACTTGAAGAGTCTACTACTGAGAGCTACTCTTGGTCATCTGCTGCTTATTTAACTACATACATGTAAACTACATACATATAAAAATGAACATGTAAAAATTTATATTATAGTTAGTAGATTGTGGCTGTCATGAATAATAGTAAATAATTTCATGGGGATCTTTTTTTTTTTAAGTCCAGGACCAAGACTTATGCTTAAGTGTTAAGCACATTTACTAGGTGTTTAATTAATACTTCTGAAGTATATGGTTATATATTTTAAATAAAATTTTTTAAAAGCAAGGCTGTAATTCCTTTGCTATCACTGACCCTACTTCTTGATCTTTTCAATATTTCCTTTTTAGAAGGATTTATAACCCAAGATATTTTCAAAAGAAAATACAGAGGAAAAAGTGTATTAAGTAAACCAAAAATCACAATATACACCATTAAAAAGGAAGAAAGGCACCAGAGATGAGTTAAGCATTGGATTTATTTCTAAATTTAAGACAATAGGGCTAAAAAAATTATTTCTGTTACCATGACATTATATAATACCTAAAGAAAACATGCAAAATCATTCCTGGGGATAAACTTTTCTTCTGGAATTATAAGTCAATAGGATTTTATTTTATTTGTGCTTTTACAGGGCCCCTGGAGTAATGGAGTTGGCATTGGGTACAATTTATAGAAATGCTATTTTAAAAGACTCCTCATAAGAATATTTTGTAAAGGTTAAGGCTTAACGTTAAATTAAAACTCATGGAAAGCATTTCAAGTTGGGAAGGGATCTGAGACAAGAGTCCAAATAAATGCCATGGGACGAACTCTCAAATGTCTGACAGCATATGCCTCCCTCCAGCAGGTGTTGGGGGCCAGTCCGCCAATGATTGAATTCTCTAACAAGTACTTGTAGGACAAAAATTCTGATCTTAATTTAGAGTCACATGCTCAGGCCCAGCCCTAGGCTCAAAGAATCAGTCTCCAGGGGGAATCAGAGGCCAGGAACCTATCTATATTTTTAGTAATGTTCTACTGGCAACTCTCAGGCTAGACATAGTTGGAAAGCACTGCTTTAGGTCAGAGTTTGGTTTAGGTAGCTGCTTAGTTCAATTAAGTTCAGGTTCTAAAAGTGCCTCTATGGGTGGGGCCTGTACTACTGACTGGAGAAAGGGTGAGACCAGAAAAAACTACAGCTATGGAAAACTCTACCAGTGTCTGGTTTTTGTGCTATTTCCTCCATAATTTTTTTGTTGTTGTTATTGTTTTAACAATCATTGTGGAACACCATTACTTTAAGAAAAATGTTGACAAAGTTCCATATTTATAGAATGTTTCAGGGGAAATACTCCTGCTCATCTCATTCCATGGTTTCACTTTAATTACTCAGTGGAAAAGAGAAACATATTGTAACTCTGAAGTGAAAATTTAAGGTCTAGAATTATGTTTTCATATAGAAAGCCAACCACTGTACAGACAAAAGATAAAGCAAATATTTTCCTCAAAGTACTTCTATGTGTGCCTGACTGACTTCAAAATCTATTGCTGTAACATAGAAGATAAAACTTACTTCTGAAATTTTTAAGTTGTACTTTATAACTCATTGCTTTTCCCTACCCTCCTACTACCCCACTCCCTTAGACTTCATCTAGGTCATCTGTGATCTTTTCCTTTATTGCCAACAAAGTTCTCCTTTAAAGCTGCCCTTGGAGTTAATTCTCACTAAGCCAGGTATTCTAGCTAATTTCAGATATCACCTGTATAACAGTGTTTTCAGAATTATGGATGAAGGAGGAGTTGGAAAGGGATATGCTGCGAAAAATGTGATTTATACCACATACTGTACTTTAATAGGATAGGGGGAGCAATTCTGCCTCAACGTACAGATTAGTAATTAAAGACCAAAATTTGTCTCGATAATAACATCAACGCTTTCAATTTGCACAGGCAAGAGTGTTTCTTGACCTCTACAACGATGCACGTTGTATTTTGTACAGCTTGAAAACTGACAAATCCCTTTCTAATACACCGTCTCATTTAATCATTCTAACAACTCTAAGGGAGAGTATAACCCCCATTGGAACAGATGAGGAAGTTGAGGCTCAGAGAAGTTCAAGATTTGCCTGATATCACCTAGTTTGTGACTGACAAGGCCAGGCTTTAGGCTCTCGTGTCACAGGAATGGGCTTCCAATCCACCCCAGCTATCAGTCACCAACACATGGTGGAAAGAATGTTAAAGACGAAGAAATAGTTTCCTAGAATAAAGTTACAGCAGTCCACTGTCCTTCTGCAGCTGATAACTGGGGCATCAATTTCCTTTGAAATTCACGGCCCTAAATAATCAACTTCTCTATGGAAGGCACAAAAGACTTAGTGCTATAATTTATGATGCCGCTCCTGATCTATAACAATTAGATTTCACAGACCTGGAACTTGAGATATAAAGAACTATTAACACAATCTCTTTGTCAATATAGAAAATTGCTAGCATGTTCATATCTTCACAGTATCTATTTCCTATTAAAAAGAAAACCATAATAGGCCATCTGCCATCTATACAAAGCATGATAAAATCACCGTATTTAAAAATCTACATTTAAGGCAATGAGAGATAAAGGACTGCTTACCCCTCCTTCAGGTCATTAATGGGAAGTGGAACCCTGCCGCCCCTGTCCAGGGCCGACGTGATGTTTATGGCGTTCAGGCGCTCGGGCTGCCACACATTCTTCACCGCCCCAAGAAAGTCTCCGAGAACCTCACTGGCCAACATTTCTTCTACGTTCATATTTTTAACGAAGAATTCTGCTTGATATGGCAATGGGAAGTCTAATTTTGGCGAAAAAGGGTATGCATATCTTTAACAAAGTAGTCTTTTAAAGGGGAAACAAAAGAACAATTTGAGATTTGTTGAATTCTGTCATAATCCTGGAAGTAGGAAACAGTACTAGCTTTAAAAGTTTTCTGTAAAACAAAAAATGTTTTCTGTATAACAGAGGATGTCTCTAAAAACATAACATACATTAAACACAGAAAAACATAACATACATTAAACACAGAACTTTATCTACGATATAATAAAATCCAAGGTCCAGCAATTTATAATTGTAGGACTTGCCCCAAAAAAGAAGAAAGAGAGCAGTGGTGTGATCATAGCTCACTGCAGCCTCAAACTCCTGGGCTCAAGAGCTCCTCCTGCCTTAGCCTCCCAAGTAGCTGGGGCTATAGGCATGCACCACCACACCAGGCTAATTTTTATTTTTGTTTGTTTAGAGATGGGGTCTCACTGTGTTGCTTAGGCTGGTCTCGAACTCCTGGCCTCAAGTGATCCATTTTGGCCTCCCAAAATTCTGGGATGACAGGCATGAGCTACCACACTCGGCTAAACTTTAGCTCTTATTATATTAATAATAACATGAAAAGTTTGGTTATCTGAATTCATACTTTAAAAGTACAAGAAAATGTTTTAGACTCTATACCAATTTAAAGTCACCAATAGTAATCATACTATGTATATCCTGTGATTTATTTCAATAAAATTCATGTATCTGTAAAGTATTCTACTCTTCCTTAAGAAACCAAACATGAAAATTACATAATAAGTAATGGAAATCTTAATGACCTCATTTCTTATGCAGCTTCTTTGATATTAAAAGGTATCTGATGCTAAAGTCAAGGAAGAAACTCTGGTTTCAAAGTTTTTAACAGTTTTCTAGAGCATGGTCATTACTTCCTGAAGATTTAGTTCTTCAAAGCCTTAATCACAAAAAGTCTTTTACTTAATATCCTATATTGTCATTTATTCTGCTTATGATTTTGTTAGATTTGGTTAATGTATGGTCCATCTGTAATCTTCTAAAATATATTTATTCTCTTTTAGGCAGATAGATTTCCTGTTTTATACAGATAAACAATAGCTTAATTATGCTACATTTTTCTGTGTACCTAAAAACAATCACGCAGAAATGTGTCCTGAAGAAGAATTTCTTGGCAATAAATAATATTTATAAATAATACCAAATATAGCTGTTGAATATGCCAGCGGTCTATAATCTATTCATTTCCTTAAAATGTTTTTACATCCAATTTTGTAAACAAGCGTGTAAAACTTTTTTATTATTATCAGTACTACTTTCTGGAGAACTGTTACTTGGCTTTTCCTGATCCCTGTGACCCTGCGTCGTGTCTCCCTCTCTGAGACCTGCTGCGAAGCCTGTCGCTGCCACCACGCCCTTCAGAGGCTCTGGGTTGGGCAGCTGCCTGCTGTCTACCCAGCTAAGAGCTGATGCCAGGCCTACCAGAGATGAGTCACAGCAGCTTTCTAACTCTGGGGAAATCCCATGCCTGTTATATTTGGAAATCACCGAGGCCAAGAGAACAGTAGGCCAACAGATTGGTGGCAGGCCTCTGAAGCGCTAAACCCAATTTAGAGAATCACTTTTTGTACTCTCCTTGAGCGCCACGCTGTGCAAGGCTACATGACTAATTTCCCATTAGGTCTCTCAGAACAGGAGACAGCTGGGCAGGGCGTTGGACAGAGCCTGATTACCCTGATGTAAACTTGTGTTATTTCTTGTCCTAAAACTTGTCTGGGACAAATAGCGTAAGTGTAGGCCATGCTCGAAGATGTGCATCCTAGTGCACATAGACATTCTTTCTAGACTACCAAAGACAAACACGTGACCTTTAGTTCAGTGGTATTCAAATAGTTTGGGGCCACTAAACCCTATGTAAAAAGCAGTGGAACAGCTCTGCCTGAAGTAGAGGTAATGGCTTCCAAAACCCATCTCCTCTTCCTCCTCCTCCTCAGCAGCAAACCTTCAAAACCCCTGATTTAGATAAATAGCCCCTAATGCCAATTTTCAGCCCCACAGTTGTCTAGTGTCTTCATTAGTATTACCTGCTTGATCATGGGTCCCCATATGTCAACACCACCACCTACTAAGATCCTTGTGTACTCTGTATCTATGCACTAAGACCAGACTTGAGAAGGAGTTAGCTCAAGCTGTAGAGAAGGCTGTCTTTCAGTTTGTAGGGATTCCCATACTTGATAAAAAGTTTTGAGTCTCTCTGAGACATAAGGATGAGATTAGATGGTCCAAGCCCACTGTAATATAACTATTAATATATAACTATAGTGATGAACTCTCAAGGAGGAAGGAAACTTTTCAACTGTTCTGCTCATTAAGGGTATTCCAATTCTACAGACACAGCTTAGGATGGACGCAAGCATCCAATCACAATTGCAGTCAAGAACAAAAGTCTCCCTGATCCAAACATAAATACTTACCAAAAGCCGTTGGGGAGTGGGAGAGTCAACAAGGAGCCCTCTGTCCAGGACTACAGAACTGGCACTTGCACTTGCTTTTCATGTATGAAGATCATTTTAATTTTAAACTCACACATTTGTTGTCTACAATTGATACTGCTAAGTATCTGGAGAAAAATTCACTTAATGGGGTTCAAGTCTTTAAGCAATTTCTACAAATTCCATTTTATAGAAATTGCTTTCTTTCATATAGTATAAAGGCAATTTTAATCCAGCCTTGACTGAATTATCATGAATTCCAAATTAGCAGGTTCTGATAAAATGTTTTGTGTTTGCTCGTTTGTTTTTAGTTGTATTAGCAAATAGAAGCAAGAATTCTCCTATCAGGAATGCACAATTATTTTTCTGTTTTCAGAGGAAAAAAATCCTGCCTCAGCTCCTCTCTTATCACCCGTATAAATGATATCTTGTATAGAGAGGATTACCCTATAATTTATAAATTTTAACTACAAAGATTTTAGTAGTATGTATTTTTCCCAGTCGGTTGCCAAAATAGAGTCAAAATATTTGAGAGTGAAATTCTTGGAATATGTCCCTTTGTCCCTAACCTTCCATGTCCTTAGGAAATCATTTACAGTGTGGGCATATGTAACTTTAAATTGCTGGTGCATTCTAACAGTTACTAACACATGATTAGCTATTTAGGAAGGAAACTGTGTGCCAAATTGCAGTTTATTTCTGTTTTCCAACAACCCTATGTGGTCACATACAACTAGATGACCACCTACAGTAAATTTTAAAGTAAAATAACAAAACTAGCTAATAATTATTGATTGTGCACTCTGTTATCAGCTCTGTGTTAAGCACATTTCAAGCCTTAACTCACAGAATCCTTACCCCAGACTTATGAGAGAACATGCTATTCTTAAGTCTTATTTTACAGATGATGAAACCAAGCCTTAAAGAAATAAGTGGCCTATCTGTTCGGTCCCCTATCCTGAGTTTTTTACCACCATAACACATCATGATAGTTTATAATACATTAGATACTGCTTAGTTTTCTTTCCTACATTTTACTACTTCATCAGTTATATTAGGTATGTGGTGCTTTAAAATTCTTAACTATATTTTATGTAGTTATGAAACATAAAGAAATACTTCTTGTAAATAAGGAAATGATCAACATATTTTCAATACCTACCTTCTGCTGACATTATATTAATTATCAAATTATGCCTTGCAGTCTCAAAGGTGCGCCTATTGTAGGCAGTTATCTATTATAAAAGGAAAATCATATTAAAGAAGTGAAACATTATTTGTAAAATGAAGTTCATTAAGGACAAAACTGAAAACAAATTGTTCTTTCCATTTTCATTATTTGTTGATATACTTACAAAATATTCCTTCTCTGGGTAATAAGAACTTGGGGCTTTTAGCAACATTAGGGGAAAATAAATAATTAGGTCTATTTAATGTGCTGAAACAAAAAGTTAAAATCAGAAAGACTCCTTCATAGAAAGCCATTAAGTCCTGGTAGCAACGCAGATGCATCATTAATAGATGGATTAACCATTATGAATTACTTACCGCTTACGGTGTTGTCCTGAAGTTTTTAAAAAAATCTAAACAATACATTTTTGTACTTTTAAATGGAGTTTAAGGATTATAACAGAATGTACACTTCAAAACAAGCACAACTTTGTGTTGTTTGCATTTAGACTGAACTGCATACCAGTCAAAAAATGTCATGAAAGAGCCTTTGGAAATCATCTCTCACTTATGATGGTAGTAAGGCAGTAAGGATCACTGTCTTAAGTAAACTCATGGCACATGCTCAAAAACACAAATCGATCCCTTCAGAGAATCCAGTATTAGTAAACATTTGTAGGGCCAAAGAACTTACATCAAAGTCAACTCAGAAACAGCCACTGCAAACAACAAACAAAGCAAAGGCCAACTACAAGATAGGCTTCAAAAATCAAAGAATGATTAACTTTATAACAGATATTCAATCACTCAGACATGTCTGCAATACCTCAAAAACACAAATGATTGTGTCAAAGTCTTAGAATCCCAGCACTAGCCTTCTGGCAGTGATTGCAGCGGGAGTTGACACTGAGACAAAAAAAAGAGTATAAAACTGACTCAAATTAAAAAGAAACATTTTGTGCATTTAAAAACAAGTATCAAGGATTTTTATACATCACATATGAGCTTCAAAAGAAATAAATTATACTCATTAGAAATATTATTTGAGAGTTAAAACAGTAAGAATCAGAATTTTGGAATAAATAATTCCAAACCTTTAAAAATACTTACAAGGTATATATTCTGAAAGGCATATTATTCCACAAAGTTTAAAGAACTTCTCTCTCCATGGTTTGTCAAATTTCTATCAGATTTAATCAGTTCCTTGCTGCTATCTATTGAGATACCTAATCAATTAGCCTCACAGTGAACACTAAAAGTAAGACTTGCCAATAAAATAAACTTAGAACTATTGTTCAAATGAAGTAAATGAAAAAACACAAAATAGATTTTATTTGGGAAACTTCATGATTTAAAGTTTACCATGCAAACACTTTAATCATATTTTCAATGGAAAAAAGAGAATGGATCCTCTACTATTTGTTATGATATCTTGAAGCTTCAGCTCAAAAAACAATTGATATTTTCAAATTAATTACAGTATTTTCAGGCTAGCTTTCCCATATTCATCACATATTTCACTATTATACATTTCATAAATTCTACTGTCTTTTTAAAAAAATCCCAGGCTACTGAACGGAGTGACGAATATTTCATATTGGGAGAAAGAATTTTATTATCTGATTTTATATTCAATGTTTCATTTTAATGGCTATGAAAGAATGTAGTCCTTGTATCACTTCTAAGATATTTAAGTACTGTAATATACTCCCATTTTACTTATGATTATGATGTGAAGACCTGCAAAGCAGAAGAGAGTGTGTGTACGCATGCATGCTTTATTTTTGGTCCTGTATTTCTAAAACAGTGCCTGATCTACTTTAGATGCTTAAAATCTAAATATTTCACATAAACATTTACTGAATGAATTAATCAGCGGATTTATACAAAATATTAGTTTGATATGAAATTCTTGACTAAATAGAATATTTTAAAATGCTGTACCTGTCACTACATATGAATATAAAAATAAGTTATTTACAGATTAATTCACTACTTGTTATATGAAGGATATGCTAAATTTTTATCTTCATTATTTTAGTATATTTTTAACATGTATTCATAACACCATTTAGTAATAAAGTATAAAGACATAATGAACTCTTACGAAACCATCTCAACACATGTGTTTCTCTCCTATCCTAGACTCTTGCCTGTCCCCAACCAGAAATAGTCATTATGAATTTGGTGTTGAACAGCCCATTCATTTTAAATATAGTTTTATTATTAATGTATGTATGCTTAAAATGCGTGGTTTAGTTTGTTTGTTTTTGAACTGTATCAAAATGATAAACCCTAAGTATCTTCTGGTACTTCTTTTTTGTTTTAATTCAACATTGTCTTTAAAATATTTATCCATGTTGCTGGGCAAACTTAAGTTTATTGTTGCTCTTAACATTCACTGTGTGAGTACAACACAATTTATTAATCTATTCTCTTAGTGATAGACTTTTGGGTCTCTACTGTTTTGTGGGTTTCCAGTGTTTTGCTATACAAACATTGTGCTTGATGAGCACCATTGCAAATGTCCTCCAAGAGGGCATTTGCAAGTATTTCTTTCAGCTACCTACCTAGAAGTGGGATTGCTGGATCATAGGGTACAGTGATAGGCAACTATGTGTCACTGTACCCTATGATCAACTATCCTGGAGGCATCAGGGTCTAAAACTATGGTAGGACTCTCATCTCATTAACTGCCACATTCAGTACTGTTTTCCAAAGGGGTTATGTCAATTTCCATATCCACATGTAATGAATTTTACTGATGGTAAAATTTTCATTGTGGTCTTAATTTGAATACTCTTTATTACTGGTAAGAGTAAGCTTCTTTACCTAAGTTATTGGCATTTGTGTTTCCTTTTTAGTGAAATGTCTTTTTCTAATTAAATTGTAGGATTCCCTTTTACATTTTAGATACTCACTCATAGTCAGCTATATGTATTGACAATATCTTTTCCCAGTTTGTGGCTTTAAAAAAAAATGGTTTCTGATTTAATGGTTGATAAACAGAAGTTTACAAATTTAATGTACTAAAATTTATCAACTTTTTTTTCTCTTAAATACAAATATTTAGGTCTTATTTAAGAAATCCTTCCCTACCTTAAGGTTAGAGAGAGATTCTTCTACATTTTAATATATAGTTTAAAAATTTGCTTTTCACATTTAATCTTTAAGCTATCTAGACTTGAAACCTTGCATATTCAGTTAGATTTACTCCTAGTACCTTACAATTTTTATTGCTATTAAAAATGGTATCTTTTAAAAAAATTAATTTTCTCAGTATATGTTATTCATGTGTAGAAATGTAACCCTAATCCTAATCCTAACTCTAGACCTAACCCTAGAGTTTCTTACACTGATCTTATAGCTCACTGCTAGCTTTTCTTAAAATTTAATCTATCAACTCCTCAATTTCTTCCTTTCAAATCCTTACAGATTTCATTTTTCTTTCTTTACTGCAAGTAAAACTCAAATTATTATGTACAGTGTGTATGTGCATATATATGTATATATAATATATATAAAATTTTTCTCTAAATAAATTACCTCAATGATAGTTGGCTTCCCCACATTGTCAGCTGTTGGAGACCCATAAAGGACTCCATCACTATATGGTGTCCTTTGGATATATCGAAGCCATCCAGGTCGGTCTGGGTAACCCATTAAATTTGTGTTAAATGTGATGGGATCGTTACTAATCTCACCTAGATAAGAAACACAGAATTAAGACATAAGACAGTTATTTTCACACATGCTCCTTTGGTAGTTTTGATCAAAACATTCTGTCTATATATTTTTTTCTTACATTGTAGCATACTATATATACAAAATCCATCTGGGAATTTGATTAGGGCCCCATGTTAAAAAGATATCCTTTTGGTTGTTTAATTTGTCTAGAAATTTGATGCAATGAAGAAAGCATATTCATACAATTTTCTTGGATTTTTTTTTTTTTTTTGGTCATCTAAGAGTAAGGTAGCTCCACTACTGAGATAACTATCTTTCAGAAAAGTTCCCTAATCATTATACTGATGTATTCATTCTTTTGAGAAGCATTCCTTTCAGGAAACTCTGGATACTATCAAACTAATGTTAAAGAATATTTCAAAATCATAAAAGTACTAGCAAAATAAAAATAATATAATTTTAAAACATTGGAGGATAGAATGAAAAAGATGTTACAAATCCAAAACAACTATAATAATCACAGCATTTATTAATAATAAGCTATAATAACAGCATTATTTATTAGTATTAAATAAATGCTTTACAAGTACTATTTCATTGATTTTTCAAACGTACCTATGAAAGTAGTACTATTATTGGCCCTAATTTTATTGATGGAATACGTTATTTTCCATACTAAGTAATTTCTCCATGGTCATAGTAAATGGTGAAACTAGAGTTTAATCCTGGCTGACTCCAGAAACTATGCTCCTAACTACGTATTTTCTTCTCAAACGTTAGAGATGCTGCTCCAAAGGTTTGGCTACAGAGTTTTGCAAACATGGAATACTTCATATGAAAACATTTTTTTAAATAATTGGTGAACACATTACCTTTTACCTTGAATATTATTAAGAACATGGCTAACTATATTTTGTGAGTCTTCAGGTATGCTATTCATCATATATCTAGAAAAAAATTTATATCAATTCCAATTTTAAAATGTGTTCTTACAAAATATGATTTTCAGAAAATTCATTTTTGTTACTTGAATTATAACTTAATATTTAAAAACCCCACATATTCTCACTAATAAGTGGGAGCTAAGCAGTGGGTATACACGGTCATATAGTGGTGCAAAGGACACTGGAAACTAGGAAGGGGGGACGTGGGGAGGGGAGAGATAAAATGTACCTATTGAGTACAATGTATGCTACTCTGGTGACAGGCACACTAAAAGCCCTGACTTCGACATTATACAATTCACCCATGTAACAAAAAACATTTGTACCCCTGTAATATTTTGAAATTTTAAAAAACTTAATATGTTTTTTTATTATATTCATACATCTTTATTAATTTGATTGCATTTGTGATCATTCAAAATAACATATTTAAATCAATAGTGAATTAAATAAGACTTCATAAATGGTATCACTTTGAAGAAAAAATTAACCTTCATTATATTGTTTTGAAGTTATATAAAATTATCTCCTATTTTAAAAGCTTTTCAAAGAACTCTTACTTAATATATTTCATTCTTGTCTACAACATATGTATAGTTTTCCAGAAGTCAATGTGCTATGTGAGAATCTAAGTCTTGATACAGAAAATCATAATTTTACAACTATAATTATTTCTATGTGAATATAGGTAGACCATTTTTCAGAGGCATAAAACTCAAGACTGGGAATCTAGAAACATACTTTCCTTAAAATTCAAAAATAAATCTCCTTCTGTAATTAAATTTCTAGTCTTAAAATGAGAAACATTCTACATCAATCAATTTATCACATATCCAGACCATTTCAAATAATGTTAATGATAGTTGATCATATACCATACAGAATATACATACTTGAACAAAAAGAAAAATTTAGTAAATTAATCACTTTTGCCCCACAAAGAACATACCAGGTTTTGGATAAGGTGGAAATTCACCCTTAAAGTATTCTCGTTCCAAAACATGAACAAAGAGGACACCTGCAGATGGGTATACATTCCGATCAGAGTGCACCTTGGAGAAAATAGTGTACACTGAAAACAAAGAGGAAAGATAAGAGACAGAAAGACAAATAATGAGATATACCCTTAATAATTCAGCTTACACTGTAAAGAAGAGTCTCACTATGTAGAAATTTCTGGGAAAACTGAAGCAACATGCAAGAGAGCTGCTGCTAACCGTTTTAAAGGAAGGTGATTTCAGGACAAAACATGGAAAAACATTTACAACTTGCGTTTAGAGACTTTTCAAACAGTACATAAAGAAAATTAGGCACATTTAATATTTTTAATTGTTATTAAATTAGGAAGACATCCATAAGATATTTTTTGAAATTCTTATAAACAAAATACATCATGGGAACAGATAACTACATAATGGTTACAGTTATTTTTCTCTTTTCTTTTTTAAAAACAAAGTGCATAGAATAATTTTTAAATTGTAATAACACATACTGTATTAATTGTTTTCTAGACAAAGCACATCAGTCTATATAGTACCATCAATACATGTAAGGTGACTTTCATATATACTTATAAAAATGCATTGAATACTTTTCCTGAGCATTCACTCCTCATATCTCTCCTACAAATGATTTATTCCATTTTCTCTGATCTTGACATTTAATAATTCAAACATACTCTATTATATTATGCTACATTTTAAATAAGCAATAACAATTACATAATAAAATTCAGCACAAATAATTTAAGTGAAATGGGGCAGATTTCATGATCTACTAGTTACTTAAGACATATGAAGTGAGTACATTAAAATGGCCACATTGGTTTGATTAGTTTCCACCTATTGTTTTTGCTCTGATGTCATCCTCTCCACCAACACATTATTGCCATTACCCTTGTCACCTCTACAATCGCTTTTGGATTTCTATCTTCTTGATTGGCTAGCGGCTGCAATTTTTAGACAGATAAACCCTATCAAGCCAGTCCTTTCTCTTAGTCACTGATGGATTTGTAAATGTGGTAATTAACCTTAAGAACCCCAAGGCTGCTCACTGTAGGCTCACAACTTACTAAAAGCCCTGGATAGCAAGATCACTGACAGTGAATTTTTCAGCATAAAAATAAAAACTCCCACAAAATGTTTCTGTATCTGTGAAAACTTGTCCCTGTAGTTCTGCAGAAGGCTGCCAAAAAAAAAAAGGAGAACTGAACTAAAATATTTGGCTTGTAGCTTCACGTATCCATAGCTTTACTACCAAAAACAACTTCAAAGGCTATATAACCGAAGGCAGAAAGCTGCAAGTTGACTTGTTTTGTACTAGTATTCAGAAGTGATCTTCCCATGGCATTTACAGTAACCTACTTCCGTCCAAGAACAATTTACTTACCTGTGGGAATGATCCCATTCCAAATAACAAGAATGAATGAATCATAGAAAAATAGTAAGAATAAGAATTTAACTTTTTCTTTTTCTTTCTTTTTTTTTTTACCAGTTTGATACGACAACATGCCCTGAATGCTAGCTGCTATGGGGAATGTGAAGATGAAAGAGACCCTGTCCCTGCTTTCCATGAGCTTACTATCTGATTTGGGAGACCAACATCCACCTAACTAAGTATTATCCTAGAAGCATAAACTGCTCTGGCAATACCTGGAAATACAAGAGGAGCAATCAAGGTTGAAAAGATCTGGAAAAGATTTATGGAAGAAGCAGAATTCAATATGGCTCTTAAAATACTACAGCAGTAGGTTTCTGAAACTCGGAGAATGAGAATTCGGGTATTTCAGCAGTCAATATGTGTGCAAGATACAACAGTGGGATACTGTGGGGCCCTTTCAAGGAAGGGCCAGTGATATGAGATATGCCCTTAATAATCTAGCTCACACTGTAAAGAAGAGTCTCACTATGTAGAAATTTCTGGGAAAACTGAAGCAACATGCAAGAGAACTGTTGATAACAGTTTAAAGGGAGGTGATTTCTGGACAAAACATGGAAAAACACGCAACTTGTGTTTAGAGACTGTTCAAACAGTACATAAACAAAATTAGGCACATTTAACATTTTAAATTGTTATTAAATTAGAAAGACATCCACAAGATATATTTGGTATCAGTGATGCTAGATCCTAGTGTATATTGAAGTAGGGAGAGGCAAAACTGGGAAGAAAAAAAGAATCAAATTACAGAGAGTTTTGAACTCCTGCTAAGAAGTTATTTCACTCTATGTTACAATGTGTAAGTTCTGGATCACAACCCTACATACAAAGCACAGAAACATTTCAAATACTCCAAATGAATCTCTCTGGAGCTTATCTAATTTATTCTTTCTAGAGATCAAAAACACCTTGCAGTCCAGCACTCAGTTTTATTTGCCGTGTTATTTTCTCAGCACCTAGAAGAGTGGCTGGCATATCTGAATCAGTTTATCAATGCCTACAGAATGGATGAATACATTCTAATACAAAGCACTAGAGATGTAAACACAAGTTTCCTATTAGTGAACTAAATATGTATCACACTTAATTAAAGTGCAGCACTTTATAGATTACCATTCTCGATTGTCATTATAAACTAATAGTCTCCCTTAATTTTTGCTGTTATAAGGTGCTATAAGGTGGTAAAGCTAGCTTATAAAGCAAAATGAAAGGCTGCTCATATTAAATAATATTGAAATGATTCTATTTTCTATATTGCCCTCCACAGGGCCTGAAGTGGAACCATTGAAGAAAAGGTTCCTGCCACTCCATATCACCTCCCTCCAAAAACTGGTATAGAACATCTCAGTTTCTGTTTTCTTAAAAAACATTTCTGTGATCTATAGAACCGAGCCACAATCCACGATGGCCCTCCCGGGTTTTGAGATGACACGCACAATTCTTTATTCACGCGTACTCAATTCCCTTCCTGCAAGCTGCTGAACTGCATGCTTGCCGGCCAGTTACCTTGGCAACTCCACAGTAAAGCCTGCTATACTTTAAGTATAGTATGCCAGGCACTTTGAGAAAAACGCGATACAGATGTATGACATATTCATCATCTACACAAATGGAAGATGGAAAATGACTAAATCCCTATGTTTTGTTTGTAAAAATAATACTTCCTTTCTGTAACATCAGTTTAAATTATGGGCACCTGTACAACATTTTAAAGAAGTGCCCTTTCCCTCTACCCTTCCCATTTGTTACTTGCAAAACAAATAGCTCTTCCACAGAGGCTATTTGAGCAGTATTTACACCTATATACTTCCTTTCAAAAACAACAAATGACACAGAAAATGTGAAGCTCTAGGCTCTTGTTCTAAACATGAACTATATAAATAAAGAGGATACGGTCTGCACCAGCACCCACAGAGGCTGTTACTAACCGTTAACACAAGTTGCACTCACATATGCCTAGGCAGTATTCACAAACCGTAAGCTTAAAGCATATTGTTTCCCTTAAGAGCAATCCTTGAAAATCAAATGTAAATACTAAGAATCCACAACACTAAGATCTAATAATCTCTGAAATATACACGTGTACAGGGTCACGCTAATCAAGCCGGGGTCACAGGGTCTGGCCTCTCTGTGTATCGCATGGCTTTGCAGTATTCTACAGCCACAAATCCATTACTTCTGCAAACACATGTCACTGGATACAAACGAAACTGGAAACCAGCGTGTGGCTAAATTCATACAATTCTATCACTATTAATGGGGAAAACTATTAAACCAAAATCCAACCCACAGGGGGTCAAAAACATCATCTCCAAATAGCAAGGAGAGCTAGATTTGCAAAGATTAAAAACTTCTGAAAACAGGTAGTCATAAGTTATAGAATTTTTAAAGGAAAAATTACATATCTGAGTAGAAAGAGCCAAAAGAGCATGTAAACAAGTAGCCAGGTTAATTATTTCATTCTCTCTAAATGTAGTAATGTAGTTCCAATTCTCTGTATGTTTTCGTCACAAGGCACAGCGTCTACAGACCATTTCAACAGCTGTATATTATGTGACAGCACAGAGACAAGAATCAAATAACAGACCATGACAGCAGTAGCAATAAAGTGGGATCTCACGCTAACTAAACAGTTTCCAATCTTTCTTTACGAAGAGTCTGATGGAAATTTTCTCTCCATAAGAACGTAAGGCTGTACATTTATTTGTGTGCTTACTTACAATTACCTAAAAACAAAAGCAAATTCAGATGTACTTAATAAATATTAAATTTTGAAAGCATTATGGTGTTACAGTGCTAATGAATCTATGGCATGTAACTACACAATTATCACAATTATTCTTAATGGCATATGCATGTGCACAGGCACGCATGCAGTCCCTTCTCTGCAGAAAAGTCCGAAGAACCCACTTGCCAGCCCTTTTTCTGCATCACCAAGAACAAGTACGTGGAAATAAAGATAAAATAGCCATGGAGTGTGAGATCCTGCAAGTTCCAGCTAGATTTAAATCTTAAAGCCATGTCTCTTCTGAAATCTATGAGAAGAAAGTCATAAAGTATTGTCAATATTTATGTCCAGATGATTTTTATTAGGTGCCAGTTATGTTTGGATCTCTCTTATAGTTGCTTTATCAACAAGTTAATCACTTTAAAAGGTCTATTTATATTACCCATTTTTAATTTTTAAGGTTTACAAGGACACAATCTCAGTTTATCAGGAACCCCATGGAACAAATCATTCCAGAGAGCTGAAAATTTTTCTAAAGTACTCTGTGGTTGATCCTTTTTCATGACGGTATAAGATCATCATTTTGCACATCAATTATTGCTCTCTATTATACAGTGACTCCCTTACAAACTGTTTGGTTGCCTTGTCATTTACCGATCACACTGCAGGTCCTAGTCTGCTAAGGCTTTTTAATGTTGTGTATTTTATAGATTTTCTGTTTTCTTCTCTGTAGACAAGTTGCCAGCTGTCATTTCTCATTGCTATCAGTGTGTTTACTTTAGCGACTTCTCTATCGCTTCTAATTTGCTGTTATTAATCTGCTGCAGGTTTAGAAACCAGACTACCGAATAAGAGATTCTGCATTAAAGTACAAGCAAATACGTACTGTTTAACGCACACAGGGCTCTGCTAGATGTAAAAAACAGGAGCCTAGATTTGCGGTATCTATTTTGGCCGCCCAAAGACCCTTTTGTGGTGTATTTCCTAATTCTTGGTTGACGCAGTACACGTCTGAATAGATGATCTTGCTGTAATTGCGACACAGTCATTATTTGAGGCGACTGTAGCAGAAACCTCCATGTTATTAAATACACTCAGAAATAAATGTACAATTGAAAGTCTTAATTCAACACATATATTATGTAAACATGAACTGTCAAATCAAAATGGATTTAATGTGTTGTATAAAATAATTTCTTACAGATTTGATATGTGGGAAATATACTATATAATTTACACAGAGACCTACAGATTAAATGATACATTACCATTCACCATAGCTAAATCACCCTAAGAATACTGTAATATACTATAATTAACAAGTAACTTATTAATGAGAAATGAAAGTCTATTTCTAAAAGCATTTCAATTTTGTCAATTGAATTTTAGGATGTAAGCTATTCACTGGGAACCATCACAAAGGTGCTTTAAATGAGTCCAAATTACTTAAATAAGATAATATGTATTTTCTAATTGTTCATAGTATTGCCTTAATGGTAAGTATTGCCTGGAAAAAATTTTGAATAAGAATGATGATGAAAAAATTTAAATATGTTTAGAATATAAAGAGAGTACTGATAGCCACCTATCAGGTATAACTTTTAAAATAAATTTTTGCCTAAGGAGCTCGGTATGATTGTCCCTGATGATTAAAGTTTTAAGTACTGACAGGAAAAAATAATGCTTGTCTCATATTTTACAGTTTTCACATCCAAAGCTCTTTATGAGACTCAGAGCCCCTGTATACACAAGCACTCCACGAAGTCGCTGCCAATTCATAGGAATTGATGACAAGAGACAAATCCCTTTTGCTATCTGCATCATGAGAATTCATTTCAGGGTTTTCAGAGCCTGATATGTTTACAGATTCCTTCCTAATTTATATTTTAACATGTTGTTACTATAGTCAAATTGAAATTTAATTATTAAACCAGATAATTGCTACAGAAAAATATTTTAAGAGTTTCAATATCCAGCCAGGTTAAAACATGACCTGATTTTTTTTTTTTCTTGTGAAGATTTACCTTGTGTTTTATCAATCCAACTTTATATATCTTGGCTTTGAATCAAAAGCTATTCTCAGCTGTCTGACTTTCACCTTTGAGTTTACTCAACATCAAAGTACTGCAAGCCATTCATTTAGCAGTGGGCAGCTGTTGCTTTTGTTTATGTCACAGGTAGACCATACGTAGGCTGTGAAATTCATCACAGGGAAGGCATTAGATTGCCTTTGTAAATTTCATTTCTCTAAGAGATATCACCACCTTTCTTTACATGAGGTAGGAGAGAAACAATTACTTAGCTCTTTTTCTATAAAAAAGTAGAAAAGTCTCTTCAAGAGATTTTTATTTTCCAACCAAAACCACTTACTTTAATTTTTCCAAACTGGAATTAAATATTTTAATCATTACAGGATTCTATGCATTTTTCTTTTTTTTTTTCTCAAATGTCAGTTGGAAAAAGATTGCAAACCATTGTTAGTTGGTGATCAATAAGCTTAGTCTAATAGAACACTATATAGCATTTGACAGGAGCTGGGCATGCCACATATCTTTCTCTATTAGGAGGCAGATCAGAGCATTACTTCCTACCTGCTTATGGCTCCTGCCTCCTACTTAACCCAGGACTCCTGACAGTTACCACCAAACAGAGTTGGCATGCATTTGCTTTCCTAGAGAGTTCAGTCCATTTTATAGATGACAAAATTAAACCTAGGGGACTAAATGACAAGTTCAAGCCTATAGGACTAGTAGACAAACAGACAGGACTTCAACCAGGGTAGTCAAGTATTTTCTTGATTTGAAATCATAAACTAATGATATATTTGGTAGTAGTACATTTTATTAATATTATTACATTCCACTACAGTGAGCTTATTATGTTGTGTAACACGTTAATTTTCTTAATTATCTCTCCTTGTTTTATGAAGAACCAGGATTTGACCAGATAACCCAAACTTACTCTATTATTTCATGAAGTTATCTTAATTACACTGCACAATTGAAAGAAGTGAGCTGACAAGCACAATTTCAAACAAACTCATGTTTAAAGAAAGAAACAAAATTGAAAATTAGAAGAGGAGATATTTTAGCCCTCATAGCCGGAGCTTATGAGGAGAACCTTATATCTTGTGTAAGTCCTGGAACTTTGTGATCCTTCCCTTGACTTCACCACCTTTCAGAAGCAAGAAAGAATGGATATTTTCAGCTCTGGGAGCACTTTCTGCTCCTCTCCAACCAAGGGGGAAAAGAATTCATCTAGAAAGGTATTTCAGTCTTTAAGTCATGCAGTCCTTTGACTGTCAATAAGCCAACGAAGAGACTCCTTTTAGATGGTAGAATTCTGTCAAGTTATCCACAGAATATATTACTTCATTTCCATGACTATTCAGTTAAAGTTTTATGTTTAAGTTGAAAAAAATAATTAGGAAATCAGGACACAATAATTTTGACTTTATCTGAGTTTCTTAAGAAAAACACAATGAAAGTCTGTCAGTAAATCTAAGGCTAACCCATTTTAAAATGTGAGTTGTCCTAAGTGAGAAAGAAGAATTTGAAAATGGTAAAGTGAAATTTATAAATGAGTAATGTGGAGACTTATTCCATTTTAATTTAAATTATTTCAGAGTGAATTTTAAAATTTTATGTTCCCCTACTCCTACCTCAGGAAAAAAAAAGTGATTCCATATTTAGAGTACTATTTATGACTTTTGTAACCACTTATTGTGTGCTGAGGTAGAATGATGTCAAATGTGTTGGTCTGAGGCATTCAAATTCCTCAGAATCCTATTTATAGAAGAGGTATTATCCTACTTCTTTAGTTAAGAATTGGAATATTACTTTCAAAGAAAGTTACACAAAAAATATAATTGCTAAATTTATTTTACTATGTAAATGCTCTTATAATCCTTTTGTGCTCTCTTGAAATTGTCAAAAGAGATGGCTGGGATTCATGGTCAAGAACATCTCAAAGGACATTAGACATTTGAGATAGCATTTAAAACGGCCTTGCTATACAAGATACTAGTATTTGGTATTATAATTTTAAAAGTGATGAAACAACTCTCTTCATATAGCCGATGAAACTTAGTTCTCTGTGTATAAGATATTTTTATAATACAAAACTATAATGATAGGATTAAAATAGAATGAGGAGACCAGGATGAGAGAAGAATTTAATGGATGAAATCAAGAGAAACAGAGAAGATAATATGAGAACCTGAATTGGTTTACCTCAGTAGATTCAAGATGGATTGATCATTCCTGTCTTGAAAACCATAGTTATCTCTCAGGTCCTAAGGAGAAAAATCAGTGTGAGGTTCCATTATGAATTCTGAATTAGGAAGAGACTGGCATCTCTTGGAGATTCTAGAGGATGCTATGTCAAGGTCCTGAAATGCATTTCACTAAGAAGAGCACCATGATAGATGACTCATTTGGGTCTAACAGCTGGTTAGAGAGTACTCTTTTGGCAAATCACACAGGAAAAGGAAGAATATGCTCAGAGAGGACAGTAGTTCTAGGGATCAAAGTTAAAGAGAAAACAACTGAAGAAAAAGGAAAGTGCCTACAGTTTAGTGAAAAATGGTATGAAGTCCAGAGGAAGAGTCTTAGGAGATCCTGTATAGGGCACCAGGAGCCAGGGCAGGCCCCAAGTCCTTTGAAGATGACAGAGCAGAAGTACAGTGCAGACTGCAATAGTGAAGGAAATCTGAAAACCCTAACGAGAAAAAAAAGGTTAGAAAAGAAGAAAAGGGGATTTGCTAAAGAAGCTGATGGCCTCAACTTGATCAAGCAACCAGCTAGATAAAGGTAATCAGGGGTGATTCCCTTGAAGGAACTACAGAGAATCCACTGGAAATATCTAAGGAGGATGTGGAAAAAAGGGTTATGAGACCATGGGCTTCAGTACCAGAACAAGTGGATCCAAGTGCTTTTTAAAACAAATTTTTGTGATCTTTTCATGGGAAGTTATTATTATTAATATAAAACTTTATGTTTTCCTATAGATACTAGCAATGAAAATTCCTTAAAAATGCACAGGTATTTGTGGATTTGTTTCAAAGACAGTCACTAAGAAAAGATGTTGGGAACCTTTGTCATACCATGAAACATATCTGGGGACAGAAGATTCCAGCTGAAGAGTAATTTGATACCAGCTGTAAAAAAGTGAGTGATCCCAACTTCAGAGATGTATGAAGAAAATGAGGTAAGCCAGGAATCACTCCTTACCAGTACCCAGCAGGTTTTATCTGGCAGGAAGGCCATCTCCTCATAAAATTACTGTTCTTTTAAAAATATTTAACATTATTATTTTTATAGATATTTTGGTTACTCTAAAGTTAGAGAAACCACTCTACTATTCTGTTAATGTTCATGATCACATGAATATTATTGTGTGTATGTGGAGGAAGGATCATAAAACCAAAAAAAATCAAGAAATATTAAGCGAAAGTTCATAATGCTAATCAATATTTTGAAAATAACTAATATTTTGACTATTAAGTAAGGCCTATTCTCCCTAATGAAATGCATTATTTCAAAGGTCCTGGAATATTGCTTATGGCACATTTATGGATAGAAAAGAAAAATTTAGAAAGCTCGGTCATTCGTGTGTCATCTTTCCAATAGAAAACAAGTGCCAACTATTTAAGAGCAAAACATATCAATTTGGTTTTGCAACAAAATCATCCAAAATTAGCCAAAATAGTTTATGATCATTTTTCTAAGGTTACATAAATGCTATTTTAAAATACATGTTAAATGTATTTCTTAATGTTTTTCAATGTTATAAATAACTTGTTGTAGTAACCACATTGGGACAATTTTTGTAAGTGGCAAGCTAATGACTGGATAAGGGAGAACAATAGGTTAAAAACATGGGAATGGTTTTTAGTTTTGTTTTTTTTTAAAGGGCAAAGCTACAGCAAAGAAAAAACACTTGGAAAATAATGGATTAAGAACATAGAAGATAAGAAGTTTTAGAAGATTAGGAAAACAAAATTTTTTTTTCAGACTGACTTATCAAAAAAAAAAAAAAAACCACACATGACTAAGAAAGCAAAAGGAATATTCATAGTGGACACTTAATTGACTCCCCGAAAGGGATTTAGATTTACAACCTAAACTCACCATCTTTCTTCCCAGCAGCCATTTTTCTGCTGATAATAAAATTGTTGGCCTGTTTGGTCTTCCAGTTAACTGTTCCATTTATGCCATCAGCACAGCTTAATAAAAAAGCTTTTCAGAATAAAACAAATGCACAAAAAATAAAATTAATATCAAATTAAAATGACAATTACAGATCACCTACAAATAATGGGAGCAGATTCCTTTCAGCTCAGTTAGCTGTTGAATTCCAGTCAGCAAATATTTGTTGAATGTCAATACAAGGAAATACGGGGATACAAGGTAACCAAGACACAGTTCCTGCCTCCCAAAGAGTTTACAATCTATGGGGATTGGCAATTCATATACAGAAATATATATATATATGTAACGTATAATGTATAATAGTAATTATAAACATATGCATAATGGTAGAAAGTGTTAAGTTCTACAAGAATACTGAGGGCGAAGCAATCATCTCTAGCTGGGAATGTTGTGCTAAGCTTAAAGTCTCTTTTAAATTCACAGTTAAGTTTTAGAAACATCACACTGGCAGCAATGAATAGGATTGGGGTTAAGGGATACTAAATAAGCGCTACAGCAAGAGTGTAGGGTAGCAGTCAAGTTGAAGTATAAGGAAAGAAAAGGTGGTGTCAGTTACAAGACACCATGGTGATAACACCGACAATACTTTTTCAAATTGCTAGATGTAGGGCTAAAAAGAGAATCAAGGATGGCTTTGAATTTTTGATCTAGAATGATAGAGAACAGTGATACATTAGGAACCTCAGAAGAGAAGTCAGTTTCAGGGGAAAGGATGAGTTTGATCTGGGATATGTTAAATTTAGGGTATCAGTTGGACATCCAGGTGAAACCATCTAAGAAGAAGATAGGAACAGAGCTCTGGTTCATGAGAGTATGTGATGAGGCTTCAGATACAGACTTGAAGTTCTTCTCCATAAAAATGATTGTTGAAGCCAAAGCCCCAGTGCAAGTCCTTAAAGATATCACGCCCTCAGATAACACACACATTAGGCCCTTATGTAGAAAGTGATCTGGTGCACATACACATTCATGTTCTTGACCCATTCATTTATCCTGTTTTCCATCATCCAAACTGACAATCTCACTGTTTATTCTCTGACTTTTCAACCTTACCTTTCAGACTTGATATATTTGGGCACCATTTTTCTGACCACAACATTGGCTTTCCATTCTATTCTCCCTTCCTTTGGCCATCTCAGGTAAGTTCCCTCTGGATTCAGCTCAGCCCAAGAATTCCCCAGAGTCTACCCTATAGATTTGTCCTACCTCCTGAACCTGAAATAGACTAAGAAATAATGCACAAAAAGTAGGAGGGACAAAAGAATGTGTTAATAAATACATTTATCTATCAAAAGCAGAGGATGATTCAGCAAAGAAAGAAGAAAATGGTGGTCACAGAGGTTGGACAGCTGGGTCTGAAGTGTTACATACGCCAACAGAAAAGAGAAGCCAAGAAGGAGAGTGTGATCAACATCCTCACTTAACTGCAAAAAGGTCAAAGAGGAAAAGAGCTTAGAAAAACTGCTAGATATGAAAAGTGAGAAGATACTGGTGACTCCTTGAAAGTGGAATTCAAATAAAGTAGTGAGAGTAGAAACCAAACTGCAAAAGGTCAAGATGTGGATGCAGCAAATACAGTTAATCTTTCAAGAATGTTGGCCAGAATAGGGAAGCAAAGAGATCAAAGGACAGACTGAAAAGCAGCAAAGTTGGGAGAAGGGTTGGTCATTTTAGTATGGGGAAACATATTTTGTACATAAACTGAGGAATGGATGTAAGGGGACAGGAAGGGACTAAGCATAAAGGACAGGAGCATAACTGATAGTACACAATCCGAGAAAAAGTAGTTAGGTAGTACTAGGCATATATGTGTAAAAAAAAAAAATGCTTCATGAATGAGAAAGGAAGGAAAAGCGAAGACAGAAACACTTAGTAGGGTACAGCAAATTTAACATTAAAAGAGCTTCCCACCTTAGTAAATCAGAGATGAAATGTATATTCCTTTGCAAACTGAATTTTCAGTAAAATTTTCAATTTAAATGAAATTATGAAAACCCCCAAGTTCCCTTCTAAAACGAAAAAAGAATACAATTTAAAACCCAGGTTATTAATTTGATCATTACACATTGTATGCTTGTATCAGAATATCACATGTACCTGTAAATATGTATAACTGTTATGTACTGATAATTAAAAATAAAATTTCCTTAAAACCCAGGTTATTAAAAACAAAAAAAACCAAACCTCAAGTGATCATTTCAGTGATACCTGGGAGGGGAAATCAAAAGCCCCAGTACCCCCCAAAATAAGCTACTTAATTTATTATGTTCAGTTTTTTAAATATGAAAAATTAAATATTCTAGTTTTATCTACTAAATGACCAATCTTATGAATGACTTATCCAATAAATGGTTGATTCATTTAATAACTGAAATTATGTGCTTTTAAATCTAGATGAATAATGTAGTAGGCATTTCCTAATAATATAAGCTAAAACAGGATCAGAAATGTTAATAGTTAATAGCAAAGTACCCCACACCCCCGGGTTCTCCTGGCTAGGTTCCAAAGTCAACATGCTGGGCAGCTCCCTAAAAATACATATTCAAATGCAACCCCAAAATGTACATAATAAAAATTTTAAAACACATATTCATGATTCCACTGTGGAGAGTCTAAGTCGATGGGTTGCACAGATTCATCAGGTGATTCTCATGTTTCACAACTATGTACTCTGGAAGACCCAGAGAAGACTACAGAACACAAAGGAAATGAGGATATTCACCTGAGTCACATTATATGCACCAAATGTAGGGCTGACCTTAGAACTGAAAACCCTACCCACTCCTACCTACAACTGGTCTACATATACAACCAGTTTGTAAGAACATGCAATACACTGCCGAATGGTGGAAAATCCTAACCTGGAAAGACAGGAAGCAAGTGGCCAAATTCTTTTCTACAACTTTCCAAAGAACAATGTATATGTGGATGTGATAAGCAAAATTTTGATTTAATTGCTTCCCATCACCAGGTCCTGAGCAAGGTGTTTTCACATATATTGTCTAATTCAATCCTTACAAAACCGAACAAATCTATTAATGTGTCTGGAGATTAGAGGCTTAATCTTAAAGCAGAATGGAGTAAATCCTGCAGGCAAGCAGACACTCTATAGAATTCTCCATTTCTCCATGGGCTGGGTGGTTACCATAAAGAAAGAATATGTTGAGTGCCCAGACAGCTCATCTTTTGTTCTTTCCTTTATTCAAGCTCAGGTGATTCTCAAACTATGTTGTGCATAAGAATTATTGTTCAAAGTTATATACCCAAAATCACACATATGGTACTTTATGGGTGATTTAAAGGATTTACTAGGGTAACCTTAAGTCTGTGGAATTTTTGTCTTACACTCTTACTTTTAGAACCTAACCTAGCATAAGATTTAATACCAATTCATGTCCTTGGCTAGTGAACCAACATATTATTGCTCATACTTTCCAGGTCTTTATATAAGGGCAGTCTACTTGGCTTTTACAGGATTCAAGAACCAAATTTGATTGGTGTTTCAACTGTTAAAAAATAGAGGCAGGGTAGAATAGTTTAGACATATCCCACAGATGTTGCTCTATTTTAAGGCCAGCATTGCTTTTGAGCACATTCCTTTTTAAAAGTTCACATCGATCCATATGAAGTCCCACTTTGACCACAGAAGACTGAAGTCCAATAAATCTAAATCAAAGGACAACTTTGTATGGCTCTACTCAGCAGGCAATGTCACTAAAGGCAAGACACAACACCACAGATGATGTGGCTGCTTAAACATTCAAGTCCCACACATTAGGGAAAAAATCTCAATAATATGGAAATAACTATTTGCTTTTAATTGTATGTCCAAGATCATGGATCCACTTGACTAGCTTCTTGTACAGTAATTTACTATAATCTGTACATTGACAAGTGTGGAGTACTCACAAAAAAAGGTTAGTATTTTACAGCTTAATTTTCATTAGAGAAAGACCAATGCATTTTTTTTCTAGAGAAGAAATTTCCTTAGGATAGAAAATTATGACTCAATTTTTAAAATATTTATCCTATACACAACTTTTCAAGATTAAGTCTAATGTGTAAAGAAATGTCAACCTGTATAGACTAGTTTTTGGACTTTCTCCAAAGATAATGGACTATCCTCAGAAATGTTAAAAGGAAGAGAACTCCACTGTGCTCACTGGAATCATGACAATCTATGTTACAGCTATATCTGTGTATGCATTTTACTATAATTTATAAACTTAAAAGAATAACATGCATTCTGCATTTACACAACCCAAAGTAAGAAAACAGTCACACAATTAGCCATGATATCACTGCACACAATTTAACCAACTTTTCAATGCTCTCCCTCCAAAATCATCAAAGCCTAAATTAATCCAAAGGTGGCTGGCATGATTTCAACTTCCCTAGAAACCATACAATACTTAAAGTTTGTCTTAAGATTCCATTATTCATTCTGAGTCTCGTAGCAGCATGACTACATTTCATCCAGCCCAGGGCAAGCACTTTCTGAAGAGATATTACTCTTTCCAAAACCTGAATAATTTGCTGACTGGGGGAGGAGAGGATTGCTATTTAATAAAAGCAATTGAAGAGCTATGAATAGTGACTGATTGCTGATGATGAGCTAATCAGAATGTCAAGAGATAGAAATAATAAATAATAACTTACTCAGACATCACTGTCCAAGTAAATGGCAGGATATACCAAATGAAATTTAATCTGATTAATACACTCAACTTAGAACCAAACTGTCAAGTCTTTCTCTGTCCACTACTTCATTTGTCTCTTTTCATATTCTACTTTAAGAAGATCAAAAGACGTTGTTTCCACAAGTTGGATATATATCTCACACCCACCATATCTCCCTTCTCTTACCACCCCCTATAAGTTGCTATATTGATCCCTTACCCTTTACATTTTTCTCTTTCCTTCTTTTACGCAATTTTCCTCAATACTTTTAAAATTGCTTCCTATATTAAAAAACTATTTTCACATTTTTCTCTCTAAAAAATGTTAGTTGACCATTACTTCTTTTCATTAGCTACCATGTTTTGAGTGCTAAATGCTAGATACTACACTAAGGGTTTTACAGATATTAACTTATTTAATCTTACATTGACTATGTGAAGTAGGCAGTATTAGTTCTATTTTACAATGAGGATATGAAGTCTTAGGAAATTATGTGACTTACCCCAAGTCAGATATTTAGTAAGTAGCAGAGTTGAATTTTGAACCCATTTTGTGGCCGACTACAAAGTCTCTGTTATCTGCTTGTCAATGCTACCTCCAAATACAGTCATGCATGGAAAAACAACAATATGTTCTGAGAAATGCATCATTAGGCAATTTCATCATTGTGAAATATCACAGAATATACTTACACAAACATAGATTACACATTTTTGTTTACATATATTTTTATATGGAAAATCAAATGTCCCATCACCATTAATGAATAACACTTATTTCCCCTATGTAATATGAAATGCCAACATCAAGTGCCATATATCAGGTTTCTATATATGTTTCATCTCATGGGACACTTGTATATGTGGTCCATTGTGACTGACACATCATTATGCAGCACATGCTTGTAGTTAAATGGAAAAGCAATTTGTAAACCATATATTTTCATGTAATTTGAGACATTATTCCTAGTAGGTCATCTTCAACTTATTTTACTTTCTAAAAAAAATAAGTTGCCCATGACTCCTGAATTAGAAATAGCTTGCAACAAAGCAGTGCTATTGCTATGTAGTGGAAATTAATTCTATATACGATGTACACCAAGACAAAAACAAAAAACAAAATAATTTGTTGAAAGAGGAAAGCTAAAAAGTTAGCTGGAACTTATAGGGAAAAAAGGCTTCGCTGAGGTATACCGTCCACCTCAACTTCTGAAAGGAGTCAGGAAAAAATATTCCTAAGAAAAGCATTACAGCAAGACTTTAAACCAAGAATGGCAGAAGAAAAGCCTCCAAACTTTGTTAAAACAGAAGAAACTGGTAAGGCAGAACATAAATAATTACCTAATATAATTAAAATTATTAGAATTATTAGAATATAATTAAAATTACTAAGTACAATTAAAATACAAGCTAAAAACTTAGATAAGATGTAAAAGAATTTAGAGTGACATAAAATTGGAGTACAGAAAGGTAGTGTTTAATATCAGAGTCTCTGCAGACATCGGTAGTTTTTGTTCCTTTGCTCAAACAGCCTGAGAAGGTAAGTTTGGGTTTCCACCCATGGAAATAATACTATCTATCCCAGAAATATTGGATAAAGAAGATCATCAGTGGGACCTTTAACAAAAATGATAGATATTTGTAGTAGTTATATGCACTACTACAATTCCTTATCTGCAAAATGTTGGATTGTTGTGAAATTAATAATATTAGTGAAAAGCAGAACACAAAATGGTACGTAGGCTATGTGAAATCTAGTGTAATAGTGCAATCTAGTGGAAAAGGATTAAAAGGCAAAGTGTATGGGCTCTTGGGTTAGGGAATTAAAGCTACAGAAAAAATTTCTGTTCAAAATAACAAATATAATAATAATGCTTACATGATCTTTCCAATTAAGAAACCTCTGAAAGAGAAATATTCTTATATTGGGTATTTGCTTTAAACTGCCATTAATTTTCCTTATTATAGAAACCATATATTCTTACTGTAATACATTCCAATAGTATAACCAGGAGGTTACACTATTCATCACTATTCATGTCCCTATTGCCATCCTGCCGATGTCACTGCCTAGGGTATCTACTCAATAGTTTTTCCATCTTTCCATATTCTTTGTGTGCGGACATATATTTTTACACATTTACACATAAACACACACACCAGGCTCCTTTTTACATAATGTGATCACACTTTTTTCACTTAGAATATATCTTGAATGTGTTTACGTGACACCAGATTTTAAGGTTGCATAGCTTTCTGCAGTGTGTCTCAATCACAATTTGTTTATCATCACCTCAAACTCAGCCTGCCAAACTAGGACTCATGATCATTCCCTTAAAATCTGATCCTCTCCCAGCATTCTTCATCCTGTGTATGGCACCACCATCTGTCCACACAGATGACAGAAATCTAAACATCACCCTAAACATCTCCTCCCGGTAAACTCTACCCCAAATTCAAGGCAATACCCACTTGTGTGGATTTTTACCCTTCTAAATGTCCCTTCTATCTTCCTCTCCCCATCACCACCGAAGCCCACAAAGTTATCACGGGCTATCCTAGGTTACTAAAGGAGTTCCTGAACTACTCAGCCGGTCAGCAGCAATCTGTTCCAACACCTCCGACCCCTTCCTTACAAACAGCTAAAGTGCTCTTTTTTGAAATGCAAATCAGATCCTGTCTGCTTAAACTCCTCCAAAGATTTCCCGTTGGTCCAGTAAAAGATTAAGCTCGTTAAGGTGGTCTACCACGTCCTGCAAAATCTGCTCTCAGACCTCCTCTGCAGCCTCAGTTCACACTGTGCTTGCCCTTCTCTTTCTGCACCAACTTCGCTAGAATTCTTTCAGCACTTTCTATTTGCCATATTCAACCTGCCCCACGGCTTCTGTAGAACTCTTCTTTTAATCTCAAATATACTTTCCCTCTTCATCTCACTAACATTCACTTATCCTTCAGATCTGGGTACTTTCTTAGAAAAGCTTTCCTTAACCCCCCTTTCTGGCCAAATCCCTTACTTAGGAGTTCTAGTAGTGTTTATAGCACTTACTATAGTGCTGAGGGCACATTTATTTGTGTGATTATTTGATTAATTAATCTTAATGAAGAGTAATCAAATAATCTTGAAAAAAAACCTGTTTGATTAATCTTTGTTAACCCCACTAGTGTAAAAAGTTCCACAATGTCTGGACTGTGTATTTCCCAGTATCTAACACTCAAAACAAACAAACAAATAAAATAAGTAGTAATTAGTAAAAATGACCATGATTTTTTCTAGTTTTTCATTATCACTATTAATATCATAATAAACATCCTTATCTGTTTCTTTGAGTATTTTCACCAGTATATCTGTAAGCTAAAAAAGCTAGACATATAATGTACATTTCAAATTCTGACAAGCACATGTAGCAACCCGTTCTGTTTCTACTTCTGTGGTATTAGTCTTTGATTAGAATCAACTCTATAACACAGAAAATGAAAGATGTTAAAGGTGCTACATTGATTAACTATTTAACAGAAGAGAAAAGCCGATGTCATTTTACTGCACAGTTGAGAAACACTAATTTACCAAGGAGGAAAAATGAAAAAACCCTCGGGGCTATTTTTTCTTCTCTTTTGCATTCCAAGGTAAAAGAGCAACTACTATAGTTCTATGTGTACTACTGAAGAAATAGAAAAGTAAAATATTTCACTTAAAGTGTCATAGGAAAATGAACTGTGATTCCTTCTTTTAAATTCTCAGTGAACCCCAAATTTCCATAATAAAGTGGTGACCAGATGAATAAGTGAAAAGCTAACGATTGAGAAAGAATTTACACCAGCACTGCCTAATTCATAAACATTTTTCAAATGAGGGGCTTCATTTATCAGAAAATAAAGTCTGCCTTCCCTGTCACAACAGATGCCATGGCGATTCCTGTCATACAGGATGCCCAAGATCTATTCTAAAAATTAATCTAAGACAATTAGATTAATCTAAGACAATTAGATAGGAAGTGAAATGTGCTGATGATTTTTAAGCAATATATTTAAATTACTATTGCATAAATATTGTCTAAAAATTCTTAAATGAAGATACAAAAAACTGAAAATTCTACCAGAGGGTAATCCAAGAAAAAAACAGCACCCTAGCTTTTACCTGTTAACTAACATATTAATGTTTCTGAGACTGTAACAATAATCATGCCAGCAACTAATGTTTTGATGCCACCTGTTTATTTCCCAAGATAACTTCTTCAAGTCTTACAATTTAAACACTGGGGATTATTATTTCCCAAGCACAAGACCAGGAGCAATCACTGCATTCAAGGAATTGCAAGTAGCAGCCTGCATGCAGATCAGGTGAGAGTGTTGACAAGCCAGAAACTCATCTTTGAGCATTTCTCTCTTAGAAATATGAGCTCAGCCCAAGAACGCCTGTGGCATCTTCAACAACTGGGATGCAAGCCATTGCAAGTTGCTGTGTGTATTATTCCAATCCCACAAAGGTGCGTGGCACTTTTATAAAAGAGAGAATAAGGAGAAAAGAAATTTGTTCAACATTAAAAATATATTTCACACAGTCAGAGTGAGAGTAACTATTTCTGACCTAACAATTGGAGTGGAGGAGAATGTTCCGGGTGTGAGGCAAGAGTGAAAGCAGCAGGGAGTAGTTAGAAAAGATGACAGAAGAATTCTGTCTCCTTTCTTCACATCTCTCATCAGAGTTCCCTTTAGTTTGCAAGGCTCTGGTGCTCAAAAACAGTTTCTGTGGAGTCAGAAGTGCTACTCAGAAGAGGGGTCCTGGAAGGAAGCATCCTGCATATTCCACAAATTCATTTTGAGCAATAATGTTTGCAAAGTCAGATATGGCGATCAAAATATACAGTCAACAGGCAGATGTACAGACAGGAAAGAAAAATCTGCCCCAAGACATGTTTGAGATGCTAAGAATGTGCCCCTAAGGCAGTCAGAAACCAAGGCTAACACAACATACAGAGTAGTTAAAAAAACAGCACAGAGGTAGAAGCTACTTTTGATGGAATGGTTTTATTTTGCTATTGAAAAGGTAAAAATTGTTAGTGTAGCAAGGAGATAAATCATGGGGCTCCGGCAGGGAGTACTGCAGAAGGGAGAACTGTCTTCCATTCCCTCCTAGGGAAGAGGCAGCTGAGATCCTGCAACCGAGGGCTGAGCTGTCCTGGACCAGCGAGCAGCCAGCAGCCAGCCTGCTTCCCTAACCCTGGGTGCCCTCAGCATCCACCGATAGCTGAGCCCCAGAAGGCTGCTCCCAGAGAACAAGAAATATCAGGAACAGAGTAACTGTACGAAGCAAGTAAAGCAAGTTAAGACACTCTGCAGGGGAAAACATTTTTCATTTTCTTCCCAGATTTTCATGTTTGAAATGGAATGGGAGAGGGAGGAGGGTATGTGTTAAATTACCCTGTTACAGCTATTTTCAAGTTGTAAGAGATTAACTTGGAGCACATATGACTATTTAGACAATTTATCAGAAAAAAATAAAATGTTTCCATCACAAGTATCTTTGTGGTCTATACTAAAATGTCATCATGGCATTCAAATTAAATATTCACTGCAAGGAAGGTGAATAATTCTGATGTTTTAAAAGAATAGAACAAGTAAAGTTGATTTTCTTGTTGAGCTGCACTAACTGTTAGAAAGGTCTTGAGTTGAAATCTATCTGTACCTTTCACCCACTGATGCTAGTTCTGCTTTCCGAAGCAAACCGAAGAGAGTTCATGTCTACTTTTACTTCTCAAGCTAAACACTTCCAGACCCTTTGAGGATATCTCCTACGACAGGACTGCCAGACCCTTCACCATCCCCATGGACTGTTCTGGAAGTTGTCTAATTTGTCAACATCTCTCTTTAAATGTGACAGCCAGAAATGGACACAATACTGCAGATGTGGTTAATTAGAGCAGGGTAGTATTAATTTTTGTGACATGTGGATACTATACAATTATCAGAGCCTAACTCTGAATTTTTTTTTTATAGCCACATCATGCCACCGGCTCATATTAACCTTCTTTTTCCTAAAGAACTGCCACCATACAAAGTCACCTCCTTCCTTTCACCAATGAATTATGATGAATTTACTGCTATAAAATATTTTTTTGCTTTCAGCACAGCATTGCAACCGATTTAAACTGTGTTAACTCTAAATTCTGTTACCTATTTGTAACAGCTATTTAACTCATCCATGGATTTTAAAGCAAGCCTTATAGATCTTCATCAAAGTCAGTCATTCATACAAATAGAGGAAGAGAAGACTCAGGGCAAAGGATTGTGACCCTTCACCAGGGACAACTTCCTGACCCAAACCCAGCAGCTCACACACCTGGCTGGTACTTGTTCAGCCTGCTTCCCGCTCACACAGCAATCCTGCTAATTAGTCTATATACCATCACACACACAAGAGCATCCTGCAGCCTTGACAAACGTTTTGCTGAAAGCGAGATTCACTTATCTTTCTAAACAAACTGTAAAAAAAACTATACATATTAAAATGATAGTTATATAAAAATATGTATGCACACAGAACAAAAACTAGAAGGGAAGAAGCATCAACGGAAATGTTTGTTCTAATGTCAGGCTATGGAGATTATTTAGGGGTTTATTTTTCACTCAATACTGTCTTTAATACAGTTACATTGTTTAAAAAATTTAAAACACCGGGAAATATGGACAGAGAATTTGGCTTGGCAGCAATCCATGTGAAATAGCTTTAAGAACACTGAGATTCTGTCTGATCTTACCAACCTGAAAACCCGAATCAGAAACACATTTATTTGAAAAGACTTGTTGATCCCTAGAAACACTAGATTCTTTTTTTTTTTTTTTAATTTGCATTGCTGCTTTAGGCTTAATATTTCTGGAAATCAGGGATATAGCAGACTGGAGAACTGGATCCTAAAGTTTAGAAAAAGCCTGACTAAAGAATGTCTGTATGTGTGTCCATTTATGTCTGTCATGTCTGTCTGTCTGTCTCTGCTGAAGAGGTTGGGAAAGGATGGAAAGAAAAGCCATCACCTTGATATTTCTGTGAAGCTCTGGACTAAACCAGAGAAAAGTGTAAAGGATCTCTCACCTCCAGCCCAAGGATCTCTAACGGACACATAAACCCGTATCATCTATTCCCCTCAGGTCACTTTTTACACTAAGAGTAGGAAATAACATAAGTATTAGAATATACATTTAGGTATTTAGAATAGAGAACATGGAAAGGTAAGTTTTCAGAAAGGGATCAGGTAGAATAAGTATGGACAATTATTAAAAAAAGAAAAAGAAACAAGGTGGCCGGTTATTTTGGAGAAAATGAGATCTGTGAATACTGCATTTATTAGAAGCACAAACAATCTGAATATCTGAATTGAGAGTTTTTGAACTAGTCAGGATTTTTTCCCTGCTTCAATATTTTGTTTAAAGCATGATTTTCATCAGTGGAAAACTAATATTACCAACTAGATACATGTTATCTTTATCTCTCTGAGATCGTCTCTAACCAGTTTTTTCTAGTGCCGTCCTTTGCTATTTTCAATGTCTGAGACAAGTAAAAATTCCACTTTGTTTAAAAATATAAATTGTCCACTAAAACAGAAGTTAAAAAAAATACATGAGGTAAATCAACACCTTTTAGATTTACAAAGCAAACTGTTATAAAACTGGATAAAATGATCAATACAAAGTCCAGATACTATTTGACAACTGAAAATTCTAGTTTGCTTAGAAACACATCCTCCCTGATATACTAGAAATTAAGCCAAATACAGGTGGTAAATTAGCAGGTTCATAAAGTCATAGTAAATTTTCATTAAAAATGAGGAAAATGTCCAAATAGAAAGTGCAGCTATTATCTGGCAACTGAAAATTTTACTTTGCTCAGAAATAAATTTTCTCTATCATACTAGAAATTAAGCCAAATACATGCAGTAAATCAGCAGGTTCACAGGTCCATAGCAAATTGTCATTAAAAATGGAAAAAATGTCCAAACAAAACCTATAATTATTATTTGACAAGTGAAAATTCCAGTTTGTTTTTGAAACACAATTTTTTGACCACCATAGAACTTAAGCTAAATACATGAGGTAAATTCCACACCTTCATAGATACATGGCAAATTGTCATAAAATAGGTAAAATGTCCAAATAGAAAGCGTAGTTATTATCTGACAAGTGAAAATCCCACTTTGTTTTAAAATACAATTTTCCCACCATGCCAGTACTTAAATACAGGTGGTAAAACAGCAGCTTCATAGATCCACAGCAAACTCCCATAAAAATAGATAATATGTCCAAGTACAAAGTCCAGTTATTATTTGAGAAATAATGCCCATTAACACCTCTTTTGCTTTGCACACAACATTGTGCAAAATGGGTAAGAAATAGTCAACACCGGGAACAAACATCTGAGAAAAGCCAAAATTCACCAGGGTATTAAATGTCAAAAAAAACGTTTAAAGTTCTTGTCAATTAATTTTGCTTTGTTGTTTTGGGTTTTTAAAGTTGTTTTTATTGTTTTAGATAACACAAAAATGTTATCTAAAATATTTTCCATTCATGTTGTCTTTTTATTTTTAATATTGTTTTGTTGTTTTAGAGAACAAAAAAGTTTTATCTAAACTACTTATCTATTTATGTTGGTTTTTTCCCCTTAGAAAATTATATTTCTAAGCAAAGTTAACATTTTTTCTTATGTAGAGGAATTAAAAGTACAAGCAAATACACCAAAATGATAACTACGTGTACGTTAGAAGAGATTAGACAAAATTCTTCTCAGTTTTCTGGCTTTAAATATTTATGAACTAAGGCTGTTCATTTAAAATTTTAATTAGAAAAATTAATTAACAATATTTCCTTTAAAGAAAGCCCTGCAAATTTAATATTATCTGACATTTTAAAGGCTATTTGGAAAGAAAATAATTGAAGAGAATTAATTTGGTCCTATTTTAAATTTTTAGACAGTACATACATGCAACTCTATGAAAAATATATATTAGATACCTATCTATGCACAGGAAAAGTCTGAAAAATCAGATTCTATAATGTTTACTTGCATTATTACACGGGGTAAAGAGGTTACAGGTGATCTGGACCGTCGTCTTTACAATTTTCTGGAGTTTTTTCCCCTGAATTTAGTACAATGACTAGGAACTACTTTTATTACGATAAAAATACTAATAAAGCTTTTTCTATAACAAAAAAATCCTGGTTAAAATTTTGAAATAAAAAAATCAAATTAGTTCAAACTTGTTCAAACTTTGAAAGTCTTGACATAGATTTTTAAATTTCTCCTACTTTTCATCTGTGCTGGTTTTTAATCTCACTTTTTAGAAAAAGAATGTCTATCAGTTAACTACGTGAATTAACTTTTGGATTAAAAAAAACTACTAAGTATTTGACAGTCACCGATCACCAGAACAGTACTCTACCAAGTGTAAGAAACCCTGGAATTATTCTATCTTGCAGAAGAGGGTGAACATCCTAAATATTAAAAGAAACTTCTAAAAAACATAAATTATGTTCACCCAAGCTACTAGAAAAATATCTTTTCATTGTTGGAAGTCTGCACTTCATTCATTCATATTTCTAATGGCCAACATTTATTTCTAATAAAAAGTAAAATGTTAGTAAATGGGCTACAGTTTTGTTTATTCCTAGAAACGCTTGCTTTTTTTGTTTATTCCTAGAAACGCTGGCTTTTTAAGTGTTGTCCCTGCCACCTTGTTATGTACAATAAATCAAAATCTTATTTATCCTCTATGTATAAAATAATCTGTAGCAATGTTACTAAAATATGCTCCATTTCAGTCTCTAAATATGACTGTGTTTCATCTGCGTTTCAGAAACCTAACTCAGCTGTAGACAATTTGGTTTTCCCTTTTAACTTAAACTTTTTTACTAAGATAATCAACAGATTGTCAGTTTCCTGAGCGCCTAACACTGAGAGGGGCTTAGATAGGGATCCGCGCGGGTTAGGTTTTATTTAGCATCCTTCCTCATCTGTATTTTGGAGTGTTGTAACCCACTGCAATTTCCCCTAACGTAAAATACATACGGTTGTATGTATCAATTCACACAAATATCTGTGGCCGAACGTCGGTAACTCGCTTGAAAGGCTTAAACTTGCGGTTACCGTGACTAAATTCATTCACCCTACAAGATTTAGGAAAATGTAACATCGCAGGGAGAGTGAGGTCCGCGCACACCTCGTAATTACCATCAAAAGTCCGTAGCTGCGAGCTTCTGAAGCCCGCCAAGCACGCGGGAAGCATCCACAGCTGTTTTTAATTGTTTTTTGCTTTCTCGAAATAGTGCATTTCGTGGGGCAAATGGTGCTGTTTGCAGCATTTCTGGCCCCTCGTCGGGGTTAACCCTGACCTGAACGCCCTGTTTGGCTCCCGGCATTTAGTGATTCCGCTTCCCTGCTCCGTAAAACCTAAGAAAAAAGGCATTTCCGCCACCGAGAAATGCGTTTAGGAAGAGGGGGAAATTAGACGTTTTAAATGTCACATTTTAGTGTTTTCTCTCAGTCAGATTAGATTCAAGAAAAGGAGAAAAGATATTTGGACAGAGGGGACGCAGCTTGACACCCATTTCCTTTGGCTAGCATCCGGGCCGCAGAGCCCCGATCGTGGGGTAACGGGCCCCCCCGAAAAATGGGCAATGATCCCCAGCTCTTTGCTGAAGGGTTCAGGAAAAAGAGGGGATAGGGAAGAGGGGGCTAGGAACGGAAATTAGAGATGGAATTTGGGCGCCCGCTGAGCAGGGAGGGGCGCGCGGGGGCGCAGAGAAAAAGAAAAGGCCAGGGGTCAAGCCTGGGGAGGGACGCCCAGGGCCCAGGAAATGGGGTTCGGGATGTCCTCAAGTAGGGGGTGCAGTGGGGCCCAAGGCAGCAAGAGGGGCTTGCACCCAAAGGGCGCGCCCGCGTGCCCGGAACCCGGAGTGGGGGATGGGGAGGAGGAGGCCTGTGGGTCCCCGGACCTCCACGTCGCGCGCAGGCCACTAACCTGTCAGCAAGAATGTGCCGGTGGTTGCGGGGCTCATCCTGCGTGTTCCCCGACCCTGTCCAGTCCAAGCACAGGGGTCTCCCGGCTCCCACCACCAGGGCAATTGCATTCCTGGCCGGGCTAGGCCGGCAGTCCTCGATTCTCCCCTCCCCTCCCTTTCTTCTTTCCTCCCAGCTTGGCCAGTTCAGCATCAGCATCCTGCACCCCCTCCTTAATCCCGTACTCCCCCTAGCGGCCGGCCACTGCAGCGAGCTGTCGCCCCCACCCCCATCCTCCCATCCCCCCCGCCCCCGCACACCCCTCCGCCCCCCAGCCCGCGGAGCACGCTGGGATTTGGCGCCCCCCTGCTCTGTTCAGCCTATATAAGGCTCGCCGTCTCCGCTCCCGGTACACGCGCTTCAACTTCGGTTGGTGTGTGTCGAAGAAACCTGACTACGACCTGAGAGCAGCGGAGAAGGTCCACCGAGCCTCCCGAAGGTCCGCTGAGCGGGCTCGCGTCCGGATCCACTCCGGGCTGCGGAGCACCCAGTGGACCCCACGCCTGGCTCAGGTGTGGGACCTCGTCCATCCTGTCTTCGCAGAGGATTCCTCGCGTGGTGAGTATGCGGTGAGGATTTTTTTTTTTAAGATTACATTCATTCCCCGTTCTTATCGGGAGCTGCAGGAGATGGAGTAGCGCCCCAGAATGTCTCCTGCAAACCTTGCCACGCCTTCACTGGCTGTACCCCAAAACAGAGTGGGGAAACCAGTCCTTCACGGGTTTGGTTTCCAGGATCCAGGTCCCGATACCGGCTGTAGACAGATATGAGCTGCGGACGGTGATGAGCTGCAGACGGACATGAGCTACAGACCTATTTGCAGTTTGCTCTTCAAATGTGCTACCAAGTGTGGCTCGCTACAAACTGATAAGCGCTTCATGCGCTAAAAACTGATTGATAAGCGCTTCATGCGCTACGAACTGATGGGCGCTTCATGCGCTAACAAACTGATGGGCGCTTCATGCGCTACAAACTGATGGGCGCTTCATGCGCTAACAAACTGAGGAGCGCTTCATGCGCTAACAAACTGATGGACGCTTAATGCGCTACAAACTGAGGAGCGCTTCATGCGCTAACAAACTGATGGGCGCATCATGCGCTACAGAGGAGCGCTTCATGCGCTAACAAACTGATGGGCGCTTCATGCGCTACAGACTGATGGGTGCTTCAACTGCGCTACAAACCATACGAACTGCAGCGCTGCAGAATGAAGACTGATTTGTGCTTTAAATGCGCTACAAAATCTGAGGTGCTGAAGACTAGCGCTACGAAAGCGCTATAAAATGATAACGATTAGCTCTACAACGGCGCTTCATTGCGCGACAAGGCACATGAACGCAGAGGTGCATGAGCTGCGGAACAATTTACACCTAAAAGGCGCTACAAAGTGATAACAGCCGCAGAGGTACATTGGCTGCAGACTGTTTTGCGCTACAAACAAACCAGAGATAGAGGGACGTGAACGGCAGAGTACCATTACTCTGTCTTCTTAGAGGGGACCCCACCCTTTCACCTTTTGGAATGGCTCCCACTATGTTTTTCTGCAGGATGGTGCTTGGCATGATGGTGCTGTTAGACAAAATGGAGCCTCTGGTAAAAATTAATGTTTAACATTCTGCCCACACCGCTCCTGCTATAGCAGTGGAGTGGAAGGGCGCTAACTTGAGTGGAAAGGGGAATCTTGTGGTGATGGCAGAGCTGGCTGCCTCCCTACTTGTGCGGACTGAAGTGGCGATGTAGTTGTGGTGGCGCGAATTGGCGTCCAGCAACAGTTTGTGGAAACTGTTGGTTTGCTGAGTATGGCGGGGGATTGGATCTGGGGGTGCTTGCTCTTGCTGCATGAAATGAATCTGGCTGTTGGAGGGTGGTGGGAGGGGTTTTGGGAGGGGGATTCTGGGGGAGGCGTGCAGATACTCTGCAGCCCTGAGCAGCCAGTCTCAGACCTGCCCCGCCCATCCTAGCGAGCGTTCTCTGCAGTATCGCCCTGAGCGCGCTTAGCGCCTCCCCGCCACCCGCCCAGCGCCTACTCCGAGCGCGCCTCTCCGGCAGCGCGCCTTCCCAGAGCGCGCCTTCTAAACCCCGCCTCCCCGCCCCTCCCTGGCCCGCCTCCTCTGAGGTGGCCTGCCCAGACCCCGCCCCTCCCTGGCCCACCTCCTCTGAGGTGGCCTGCCCAGACCCCGCCTCTCCCTGGCCCGCCTCCTCTGAGGTGGCCTGCCCAGACCCCGCCTCTCTCTGGCCCGCCTCCTCTGAGGAGGCTTAGCGCAGACCCCGCCTCTCCTTGGCCTGCCTCCTCTGGGTTGGCCCGGAGCCCCTCCTCCCTCAGAGCCTGCCTGCGCCTGCGCAGTGCGAACCCCAGCCCCTCCCGTCAGATCCATCTCAACTGCGCTTGCGCGCCTTCCTTGCCTGAGCCTGGCTGCTCAGCCCCACCCCCCTGCGGTTTCTCTGCTGCGCTGGTTTTGCTTTTTGTCCACTAGTATCTAATAAATAATAACAATAATTATACCTGGCATTTGTGAGCACTTTTAATAAGTGCTTTGCATATATTAAGTAACAATCCCACACTTTAAACTAGTAGTGGATTATGAAGGGAACTTACAAGCTGACATGGCAAGTGCCTCTAAAGGCAATTTAGCCAAATGTCTTCATTACAAATGAAAAATAAAACATTTATAATTTCAAATTCAAGTTTTTTTGAGACACTAGTGGACCTACTGGAATCAGATGCTTTGGTGGTTACAAAATAAGGAACAACTTGAGCTTGGAGTTTTAAGTGGCCTGTTGGTGCTGCTGGCTTGGCCTCTGAGTGAGGATGAAGTTTTTATTTGTGTGCCTATGAAGCTGGATTTTTTTTTTCTTGGAACTCCAGGGGATTGGCCCTGGCTAACTTGCCTAATATAATAAATTATGCCTGGCACATTGTAGGCATTCATTAAATATGTTAAATAACCAAAGTAAATTGGTTTATTTGGTGTCTGCAGGTCTTTTCTGGTTTCTTGCTACTATTTCCTATGGTGCCTTGCTGTCCTGGGTTGCCTTGCTCACCTTATCTCTCACATATTTACTAGTATCTTTTTTTAAAAAATGTATTTTTAAATTCCAGTAACATAAGCTGTAATTATAAAACAACTAAATTAATTTAAATTACTCCAAATAATTAGCTTTTTTCATAAAAAGCTAATTATCCAAATAATTAGCTTTTTTCATAAAAAGCTAATTATTTAAATTTGGGGCAAGTGGGTTATTAATGGTACATATTGATATTATTGAAAATTTGTATACTGTAACATAAAGTGGTTACATTACAAAATATAGATTGTTTCAGCTGGCATAATTAAACATCTGAGAAAAAAAATCATAACTGCCAGTCATATGTACCATGTAAACATTATGATTCTAACTGAATGAAGACATTTTAAAACCTGGTTCTATATATTACAAACCGTGAGCCAGGACTTTGTTAAAGGGGAAATTGGGAACTTTGGCTCCCAACAATCTGTCACCTTCCCCCTACCCAATACCTAACAAGTATACAATCTATGGAAAATATGTGCTTAACATAATTACAGCTTTCCCTCCTCTTTGGAAATTGTGTATATGCATATTAACAAGGTTCAAAACAATAGTAAAAACATGTGCATATTAATAGGATTTGCATTTTATAAATAGTACACAATATTACTCAAATTGGGACAACATTTGAAAATGCAAAACAATTAAGAGTTGCTTAATGAAGTGTCATTTCCTAATGGGACATTTATGTATGGTTTTTGGCTATTATTGCTCTTTGGTGTGTTTGGGGAATAGAAATTTTTAGAAGTCATTGTGAAGAGTCAATAATTAATCAAATGTATTTAATTCCTAAGTAGACTAAAACTGAAATCATTACCATTTAAAGATGGCATTTGTCCCAGGCAGCTTGGCTTTATGAAGTGTGTCCTTTCAGTTTTCAGGAATAGGACCTCTTGACCCTACCTCTCCAAACCAGCCCCTGCTAAGGAGTCATAGTTCTATAAATTAAATTAAATGCTCCTTCCTCCAGATTAACTTATGCTGCCCCAATTACTGTTTAAACATATTTATGCTTTACTTACACTCCCTGTCTACTACCTTATTACTTTTAATGGATAAACTGCTCTGCCCTGGGCAGTTATCTCTTTTAGAACTTAAGAGTCCCACCGCAAAACTGCAAACGCCACCCCCTAACCCACCCCCTATCCCATCCAACCCCAGTGAAGGCCTAAGGCCTGTTATTGGTAAGCGTCATAGGTCTTAAACTGGTGACCTTGCAGGCTAAAGTAGGCCTTGAATTTGTTTGACCAGCACTGTATTAAAAAATAGACCTGAGTGTCTTGGGACTGGGGTGGGGCATCCCCAAGTTACATAATTGCAGCCCCTCCCCATTATCTTAACTCTGGTCTCTTCTCACTTTTAAATTACTTTCCTGTATACCAAAAGTATTTGAATTTTTAACTCTTATTGACCTTTTGTTTCCCTAACAATATAGTAATTGTTTACTGATCTCTTAAGGTATTGTTATTTCTGTCCTGTCATTGTTTTTTGCAGATATTAAAACCATCAGACCTGGGCTTTAATAGAGCCTACCTCACTGGGTGTGATTGACATGTAGGTTGTTAACCTTCCTGACCTAGGTCAGGCTCTACCAGGCCATGCCATGAATGCCCTTTAGAAAGTTTTGTTTCTATGTTTTGAAGCTATTAATGTCTAGATGACAAAAAATGGTGCCTTAGTCACCTGACTTTTATTAGCTCTTTTTTAATAGGACATTAAAACTCTTAATTTAATAAATAAAAATTGCATTATGTTGTGACGTTATGTCATCGGGGTCACCAATACAATTGTATCAGTTTAAGGATTTAGAAATGAGATCAAATGCCACAGGTTATGATGTGTTTATTGTGTCTTCTAATTTTTTCTAAACTTGAATATTTTATCTTGAATGTCTTTTGTAGCCTAAGTTACTAAAGTAATTAAGTAGCAGTTACAAGTATTAAAATGGTACACTAATCCCTGTCCCTTCAGGACACTGTTTGCTGTGTGTATATATAGCCAGTCCTTGGAGACACCACCAGCAACACAGGACATAGGGAAAATGGCTGTCGGTGGGGGGTTTGGGGCAGGGCAAGGGCCTAAATAATTGAGGGGGGCGTGTTAGGAAAGGGTGAAAAAGGAGTATTTCTCTGCCCTTCAGGGCCTGGGCTGATGAATACAGACATCAGTTATGTTTTTAAACTTTTGTTTGTTTAAAAGTTTTTAAAATTTTGTAACCTAAAAGTTTTAAAACTTTGTAACTTCAAGAGTTTTAAAACTTTGTAACTTCAAGAGTTTTAAAACTTTGTAACCTGAAGAGTTTTAAAATTTTGTAACCTGAAGAGTTTTAAAACTTTGTAACCTAAAGAGTTTTAAAACTTTGTAACCTAACTTTTTATATTTATGTTTTTAAACTTTAAAGTATTTTAATATTTTAAATTAAAAAGTTTTTTGAACTTCTTTGAAGTTTTAATATATGTAAATTTTCCAAATATAGGATTTGGGATTTGAGATTATTTAAAATAAATTAAATCACTCTAAATGCACTTAACCCTGTTTTCAGGAAGTACACAGACACTGTGTCATGATTTTTTATGTGTGATGTATTGTCATCACACTCATACCATACTTAGAACAATTAACTACTCCCTCCTCCCCCTCCCCTCTGCCCCCACCTCCCTCCCCCCTCCTCTTCCCTTGCCCTTTCACCCCCCTGCCTCCCTCCCCCCTCTCTTCCCTTCCCCTTTCACCCCTTGCCTCCCTCCCCCATCTCTTCCCTTCCCCTGTCACCCTCCACCTCCCTCCCCCCTTCCCTTCCCCTTTTACCCCCTGCCTCCCTCTCCCCTCCCCCTCCCTCTCCCCTCCCCTCCACCACATATACATCCACTCACCCCTAAGAGTACAGCCCTGTTTCACTTTAACATTACAAACCTTTGGCTGGGGCTGTGCTGACCAGTCTTGATTAAAAAACAGAGATTACAAACTAGTGACCTACAGGACAAAATAAGACCCTAGATTTGTTTGACCAACACAGCATTTTTTAAATATGTGTATATAATGTGTCATGTATATATCTCTATGTCCATATTGCTATAGTTGCAGCCCCTCCCTGTTTTAATCCCAGTCTCTTTACACAGAAAGTTACCTTTCTATTTTCTGACTAATAACTTTATTAATATTAGCTAACAGTTATTAGATAATATATGATTTACCTGCATTTAATTAAATCCTCATAGTAAGTTTGAAACATACTATTATTGGGCTTCTTTGAATGTCCCATTTATAGGCTAGCCCCTCCTAGGAAGTATCAATTAATATTTCTTGAATGACTGCATAATGAAGAGGAAACAGACACCTGTTGCTGTTCAGTGTTATGGTCAGAAAGGTAATTTAGACAGTCCTGTGGCTTTTGTGGTGGTGGTGGTTGTTTTGATTTGTTAATCAAGTATCATCTTTGTAGAGGTGGACCTGGGTCATGGCAGTTGGCTAGAGTGTCCCCTCCCCAAGGTTGTTGAATACAGGCATTGTGATTTCAATATTGCCTTCTTTCTATGTGGTTACCTATTGGTTTAAATATTAGCTATTTTTTGCCTAACTTCTCTGATAACACGTTATTATTTTGGCTTTAATTTGCATAATTTATTTGGCATCCATGTTTGCCTTGAAAGTTTCTTGTTTTGTTCCTTGGGTACAAAACTACTTGTTTGGAGGGTCTCAACATTCTTTTACAGTCTGTAAAGGTAAGCAGACTATTGATAAAGTTTATGTGTTATTGAATCATAATGAACAGGTGGCTTTTGAGAAAGAAAGGTCATTTTGGACATCCAAAAATAGTGTGCTTTTTGTTACCTAGTGTCCTGATTGATAACTGCTTTGTCTTTAATTCTGAGGGTCTGTTTACTTTGTTCACTAATTGTTAATGTAAGCAAGTAGAGCAAGGAGATGATTTAAATATTAAATCTTTTTTGTCTGCATTGTGCTGCTTTGAATGGCTATATTCAATATGTATATTTATCGTCATTTGCAGAAATAAGCGGGTTTTGAAAACAAAGAGAAGAAGGGGTGCAAGAGGGGGCCAGGATCCAGGCCTCCATCCCCAGAGAAGTGAAGTTGCAGCTGGGAGGTCTCCTCCCACCCCGATCATCACCATGGGTCCCGCCGACTGCCCACCTCCTCCTCCTCCCCCTCCTCCCCACAACAACAACAACAACAAGCCCTGCGGCCATAACAGCGCCTGCGTGTCCAACTCCACCGAACGCAGGAGGGATGAGCTCTCCGAAGAGATCAACAACTTAAGAGAGAAGGTCATCAGGCAGTCCGAGGAGAACAACAACCTGCAGAGCCAGGTGCAGAAGCTCACAGAGGAGAACACCACCCTTCGCGAGCAAGTGGAAGTGGAGCCCATCCCTGAGGATGAGGATGATGAGCTGGAGCTCCGCGGAGCTGCCGCTGCTGCTGCCCCACCCCCTCCGATCGATGAAGAGTGCCCAGAAGACCTTCCTGAGAAGTTCGATGGCAACCCAGACATGCTCGCTCCTTTCATGACCCAGTGCCAGATCTTCATGGAAAAGAGTACTAGAGATTTCTCAATTGATCGTGTCCGCGTCTGCTTCGTGACAAGCATGATGACCGGCCGTGCTGCCCGTTGGGCCTCTGCCAAGCTGGAACGATCCCACTACCTGATGCACAACTACCCAGCCTTCATGATGGAGATGAAGCACGTCTTCGAAGACCCTCAGAGGCGAGAGGCTGCCAAACGCAAGATCAGACGTCTGCGCCAAGGCATGGGGTCTGTCGTCGACTATGCCAACGCTTTCCAGATGATTGCCCAGGACCTGGATTGGAATGAGCCTGCTCTGATTGACCAGTTCCACGAGGGCCTCAATGACCGCATTCAGGAGGAGCTCTCCCACCTTGAGGTCCCCAGCACGCTGCCCGCGCTGATTGGCCTGTGCATTCATATTGAGAGAAGGCTGGCCAGGGCCGCTGCCGCTCGCAAGCCACGCTCCCCGCCCCGGGCACTGGTGATGCAGCACCAGGCAGGCCACCACCAGGTCGATCCCACTGAGCCTGTAGGAGGTGCCCGCATGCGCCTGACCCAGGAAGAAAAAGAAAGACGCCGAAAGCTGAACCTGTGCCTCTACTGCGGAACAGGAGGTCACTATGCCGACAGCTGTCCTGCCAAGGCCTCAAAATCTTCGCAGGCGGGAAACTCCCCGGCCCCGCTGTAGAGGGACCTTCAGCGACCGGGCCAGAAATAATAAGGTCCCCACAAGATGATGCTTTCTCCTCTCCACACTTGCAAGTGATGCTCCAGATTCATCTTCCGGGCAGACACACCCTGTTCGTCCGAGCCATGATCGATTCTGGTGCTTCTGGCAACTTCATTGATCACGAATACGTCGCTCAAAATGGAATTCCTATAAGAGTCAAGGACTGGCCAATGCTTGTGGAAGCAATTGATGGGCGCCCCGTCGCATCGGGCCCAGTTGTCCACGAAACCCACGACCTGATAGTTGACCTGGCAGATCACCGTGAGGTGATCTCATTTGATGTGACTCAGTCTCCATTCTTCCCCATCGTCCTAGGGGTTCGCTGGCTGAGCACACATGACCCCAACATCACATGGAGCACTCGATCTATCGTCTTTGATTCCGAATATTGCCGCTACCACTGCCAGATGTATTCTCCAATACCTCCGTCCCTACCACCGTCACCGCAGCCGTCACTTTACTATCCAGTAGACGGATACAGAGTTTACCAACCAGTGAGGTATTATTATGTCCAGAATGTGTACACTCCAGTAGATGAGCACGTCTACCCAGATCACCGCCTGGTTGACCCTAACATAGAGATGATACCTGGAGCACACAGTATTCCTAGTGGACATGTGTACTCACTGTCTGAACCGGAAATGGCAGCTCTCCGAGATTTTGTGGCAAGAAATGTAAAAGATGGCCTAATTACTCCAACGATTGCACCTAATGGAGCACAAGTTCTCCAAGTGAAGAGGGGGTGGAAACTGCAAGTTTCTTATGATTGCAGAGCTCCAAACAATTTCACTATCCAGAATCAGTATCCTCGTCTATCTATTCCAAATTTAGAAGACCAAGCTCACCTGGCAACTTACACTGAATATGTACCTCAAGTACCTGGATACCAAACATATCCTACGTACGCCACTTACCCGACCTACCCAGTGGGATTCGCCTGGTACCCAGTGGGACGAGACGGACAAGGAAGATCACTCTACGTACCTGTTATGATCACTTGGAATCCACACTGGTACCGCCAGCCTCCGGTACCACAGTATCCGCCGCCGCAGCCGCCGCCCCCACCGCCGCCGCCGCCGCCGCCTCCATCCTACAGTACCATGTGAATACCTGTCATGTCCTTCAGGATCTCTGCCCTCAAAATTGATTCCTGTTCAGCTTCTCAATCGGTGACTGTGTGCTAAGTTAGGCTGCTGTATCTTCAGGGCCACCCTGGACTGGCACACATCATATTCACCAACAATTATCTCTCAGTTTTCCACCTTGACTGCCAATCTAAAATAATTATCAAGTTTACTTTCCAGCCAATCCTGGAAGCCTGAAAGCTCTGTCACCAGGTAAATTATAGGCTGCCAAGTTCCTTGTTTAACATTTACAGAGAAGCTGATGCAAACACAGGAAATGCTGATTTCTTTATGGAGGGGGAGAAAAGGAGGAGGAGGACATGACTTTCCTTGCAGCTTCAGTACCCTCACTGGAGGACTGAAGCCTTATATAAAGGAAGCCACAAGTACTGGTGCAGTGTGGAAAGGCTTCCGTGATCCTCCTGCTGCACCTTTAGAAACTTCACCGTCTTCAAACTCCAATTCCATGGTTCCGTTAACTCTCAAAGAGCAGCAACTCGACTAGTTCTCCGAGAAGCAGGCAAAACAGAAGCTGACATGAAACACCTCAGGCCTGAAGAGGAATTAGAGCACTGGACACTGCCTTGAGGATATGGATTTCCTTCAGTGGGCTGGCCTGATGGTAACCACTTCAAAAGAATCAGATGACTCAAAGCAACAGACATCACGAGAGTTGTCTTCAATCCAGTGACACGTCTGGTGTCTCCTGGACGCTTTGTGCTAACCTGGGACTGCCTGACTTCCTTTCATCTGGTCCCTTGCTACTACCTTGAACTGTTTGTCTAACCTTTCTCTTTCTTTTAATTCTTTACTGCTGCCATTAACCCTGCTGCAGGATGTGTGTCATCTTCCTGCCTGGTTGCTGAGACTCCATTTTTGCTGCCACACACGGAGATGAGAGGCAGGCTTCAATTGCCAAAACACGGTTTGAGCAGTAGAAAACAACATGGTTTTATTTCAAATTGTCTGTCATGAAGAGGAGTCTGATGGTGAAGTTTCATTTTTCATCAGCATCATCTTTCACATATTCTTTATCACCCACTCTTATTCTTGCATGTTTAACTACTTTAAAACTTTTAGCTGTGGTAGTGTCCTTTAACAGTGTTTTAAAGTGGTGACTATGCTTTCAAAAATTTCCATTGAATTACAAATTCTTATTGTTAAACTAAGTAAAAGTGATAATGTAGTGTAAGATACTTCTCTACTGTGAACTTCTTACAACACTGTGAATGAGAGGCTCTTCAGAACTGGAGTGTTTGTATAATAGTTTATCCTGTTCAGCTTCAGTCTTGAATTTGAACATCATATATAATTTCACTTCGATCAATTGGGCCTTTAAAAATTACACAAAATGATAAACAATTTCAAAGAAGAAACCTAATTGGCTTAATACAAAAATAACACTTTTTTTTCTTCAATGGAATCAGAAAGCTTGTCAATCACTCGTGTTTTTGAGTAATTTTAAAATGGTGCATTTGTAATTCTGGACTATTTTGAAGCGTCATTTCAGTTTACCTCATATCAATTCATCCTCCATACATTTGAATTTATGGTTGTCAATTGATCTTCAAGCTGCAGAGTGCCCAGAAATGGGCATGGCCTGCAGCCCCCGCATGTGCACACGGACATTTGCCACCACTGCAAGCAAAAGTCTGGAGCAGTTGGCCAACGACAGGAATAGTCAGGGAGAGCATGCTGATGTGGGTTCACGACTCACAAAGTCCCTGACACATTGACTGTTTACCGAAGCTTGTGATTAACTTTTTGGCAGTGTGTGCTATGCTCTATTGCTATATGTGCTATCTATAAATGTAGATGTTAAGGATAAGTAATTTTAAATATATTATTCCATAGTATTAAAGTTTGGGTAAGTTTCCTTTGGGTAAGTTTCCTTTGAGTAAGTTTCCTTTGGGTAAGTTTCCTTTCACTTTAATTGATTTATTTCAATGCTGTTGATCAAACTTTTGTTAATTGAATCCTTTAAAATTTTTTTGGCATTTTCCACCAGAAATGCCTTTATTCGTAAGAAAGGGAAAAGCAAGGGAGTTTGATGTCTGAAGAAGTTAGAAAGGGAGCAAAATAAAAACATAAAGCAGATGGATAAGGGAAAATATAAGAATTATTAAGCCAAGCCAATAGTCAAGTCTTTGAAACAAACTGGCAAGATTACTTAGTTGATTTTGGCCAAAATTTGCCTTGTTAATTAAGGAAGAGGAAGATCTAAGAGCTCCTATTGTTGGGCAAGCCTGGAGAGAACTAGCTAAGGTCATTATGCTAGGATATTGAAACAGAGAAAGTTTACATACATTTCTGAAGGGTCAATTTAGTATGAACAATGAGGTATTTGTCTTAGATGCTGGAAAAGGAGAATTGGTTTGATTAAATCATGTGAAGTATTACAGTTAACTTACAGGTGCACAAAATAAGAGGGGCACATCTATATGGTGCAGTTTGGAATTCTGTTTAAGTTTGCAGGTACCTCTTGGACTCCTGAATTGATCCAGTTGTCATCCACCGCAGACATCTCATATCAGATACAGTTCGAAGATTGACAACAGAGAATACCCTGCTGGAAAAAGACCTGGGTGGAAATGAAGGACCAACTGCAGAAGTGAAGAGCCCAGAGGGAATCATGCTACATTTTCATCTAAAGAGAGAACACTTATCTGATGGGACTGAAAGTTCTTTGTTGTTTCAGATTGTAGAATGCTGTTGAATTGGTCTGTGGAAAATTGCATTGTTTTTATTTCTTTATGTAATCACTTTAAGTAATAGGGGATATATGTAATCATAAATATTTTGGGTGGGAGGGACTATTAATCTTAAGTGGGTGGGGTTATTTAGAAAGTTAGAATGATATTATGTATTAGCTATCTCTATAAGTGGACACGTGTACTTACTTATGACCTTTTATCCTGTAATTGCTACCCTTAAAGATTCCAAATAAACTCGGGGGGAACTGCAGGGAGAGCAACCTATTTAAAGTGAATTGGACATGGATAAAACCCTAGTGGGAGAAAGTTCAAAGGTGATTGGATTAATAATTTAATAGAGGCCCTAGATAGATGGATAGTCACCTGGAATGAAATTGATCATGATGGATGGTAAATATTCATGGAAGTTATAGGAAAGTGATGAATAAACACCCCTGCCAGAACCCCTCCCCCCTCCCCTGCCTCCTTTCCTTACCCCTGCAACTCCCTATTCCACCCCTTCTTCAAACTATATTGCTGTATTCTCTTTACTCTGTATTTCTCTCTATTTACTAATATTGTATTGCTGTTATAATAAAAATTCAATAAAGATTTAGTGGTTAAGTGAAAACCATGTCCTGATCATTTCAGCATCCACCATCATCAAGGGAATGGGGTGAGGGATTGGAGAGGTGGGGGCTTCGGAAGAAGGATTGGGGAGGATGGGGGAGTGGGGGAGTAGGGGCCTGGGGAGAGGGGGTGGGGAGGTGTGGGCCTGGGAAGAGGAGGGTGGAGAGGGTGGGGTAGTGGGGAGGTGTGGGCCCCGGGGAGAGGGTGGGGTAGGGTTGAGTTCGGGATGGGGGGTGGTGGTATAAAGAAGATATCAAGTGAAGTATCCCAAGAATGGAAAAACAAGTGCCACATGTACTCACCAGCAAATTGGTTTCACTGATCAACACCTAAGTGGACATATAGGAATAACATTTATCCGGCATCAGGCAGATAGGAGTGGGGAGGAGGGGAAGGGTATATACGTACATACATAATGAGTGTGATGTGCACCATCTGGGGGGTGGTCATGCTTGAAGCTCTGACTGGAGGGGGGAGGGGACGAGGGTAAGATATGTAACCTTAACATTTGTACCCCCATAATACGCTGAAAAAAAAAAGTCCCCATATAAAAAAAAAGAACATATCAATCACACAACTCAGTATCAATTATATACACAGAAAACTCCATGCAATCAACCAATTATTCCAGCTGTAAAACTTTAACATATAAAATAAAGCCACACAATTAATAGCAACTCTAGTGACATAATAGGACAAACTTTAATATCAATTTTACTTGAAATACTTGAGATTTATTAATAGAAAATTATAAAGTATTAATGAGGACATAGAGGAAGACATCAAATGCAGTAGAGATGTGTGGGGAAGTAACATGCATATTTATTTTTATACCAATTAACACATATCATCTGTGAGATCGTGAAATTCCTCTAAGGAAAAAGTGGCAAATAGGATTCATGAAGCTCTCATCCTAGCAGATTTTAAAACATAATGACTTTAATCAGAGTTAAAGAATAATAGGTTGCCCATAGAAAATCTGAAAAAAGGACTCTTAGTGTTCTAATTTCAAAGGGTTCATGTGACATGGTAATTACATAAACGTAGTGTAGTGGGAAGATGATGATTAAAAGGAATGATCTAGGGCTAATGATGAAAACACACAACTAAAAGTTGTCTCCCCTCAGAAGCAGGATAACCTGAATAGCTGTCCATATAGCAGAGTTCACAGACTCCAGTGGTTTGCAGGGTGGTGGGTGGGGTTGAAAAATTGGGAGTGAGGGTGCTCAGCCAAGAGCCACTCAGCTATCAAATGGCTGCTTGGAGGGTTACTTATAATTTAAACAATGTGGTATCCAAGTGATTCATTAAATCACTTTGAAAGAAAATTGAATTGTCCTATTCAGCCCTATTCTGTTACACCTAGACTCCTCCTCCTCCAGACCTGCACTTCTCTTCATAATCCATGTGATTAAATAAAACTTAAAAAATGGTACTGAGCCTCAAGGTTATATTAAATTAAATTACATAGCCAGATCCCAAGGCTAATCCAGAACATTAAACTTATTTTACACAGCAATAGGAATATTTTTTTTGAAAACTTTTATGAAAGGGGTTCTCCGTATAAAGAACCCCTCCTATCCAGTGTAGTGGACACCAGTAATTAATCAGAACACCTGTTTAAAATGAGGACCACACTATGTTAACATCAAACACATAAATGTACGTTCTTTGGCCAATCTTGATAGAGGCCCCTGTTCCACTGACTGGCGTTCTCAGTTGCCTTTTTGAATAAATTATTCAAAAATTAAGAATGTTTATTTCTCAACAATGGGAAAATAAACAACTTTAAAAAACATATAAAAGCAGCTAAATATTTGTGTGGAGAAGAATTACCTTTGATCCAGACACACCTCAAAAAATACACTAATGAATTTGAGATAAATCAAGGTCTACAAGAAGGAAGAACTTATTGATGTGGGGAGGGGAAACAAAATAATCATCATCTAAACTAAGATGAATGGTTTTGAATTTATAAAGACAAAGAATGTGCACAGCATAATGGGAGAATATTTGGTACCTAATGTATAAAATATTTAAAAACTAATTTATTACCCCAAACACCTAATATTTTCCCAGAGGAATTAAATAAACACCCAATCCCCAGCCTTTACTGTTTATCCAGAGGTTTTACATCTTCGAATTCCACTAACTTTATGTTAGTGGAAAAATAAATAAATAATAATACAACAATAAAAATAATACAGATAAACAATATGGCAACATGGAACAACTATTCACATAGCATTTATATCATATTAGGCATTATAAAGTAATATAAAGATGATTTGAAGTATACAGGAGGTCGTTTATAGGTTACATGCAAAATACATTTTATATAAAAGACTTGAGCATCTGTGGATTTGGGTATCTACAGGAGGTGGGGTGGGGGAGGGGCATGTTCTTGGAACCAATCCCCTGTGGATACCAAGGGATCACTCTATTTGGAGAAGAATATGGATAGATAAATAAGTGTGTGTGGGGAGGGCAAAGAAATCAATTATAATTTATGTATTTATTTCAATGTTTAAGACAGTGGTGATCTGGCACCTCTTATATTATTCTGGATAGCCTGAAGCCCATTCTATTAAGTGAAATATCACAAGAATGCAAAAACAAGCACCACATGTACTCACCAGCAAATTGGTATTAACTGATCAACACTTATGTGCACATACAGTAGTAACACTTATCAGGTACCAGGCAGGTGGGAGGGGGGAGGAGGGGATGGGTATATTCACACCTAATGGGGGCGGTGCGCACCATCTGGGGATGGACATGCTTGAAACTACAACTCTGGTGGGGCAAGGGCAACATATGTAACCTAAACATTTGTACTTCCGTAACATTCTGAAGTAAAAAAAAGTCATGGAAAAAAATACAGTAGGCTAGGTCTGGGGGGACACAATATGGGACACAGACCTCTGGACTGAGACACCTGAGACACTTAATGCAGTTGAAGGGTGAACACCCAAGAATTCTCTAGCCAGGTGTCAGGTTGTGTTGCTATAAATAAGCAAACATCTGAGACTGGGTAATTTATTTTAAAAAATAAAAATAAAGAGGTTTATTTAGCTCACAGTTCTGCAGGCTGAGAAGTTCAAGGGTGTGACCCTGGCTACTGGCAAGGACTTTCGTGCTACATCACAACATGGTAGAGAAGGTCAAAGGGGAAGCAGACACATGGAAATGGGAAAACTTGAAGGATGTCCTGGTTTATAACAACCCACTCCCAAGGGAGCTAATCCATTCCCACAAGAACCAATCCAATCTCATGGGAGTGAGAACCCACTCACAACCTCAAGAACAGCATCAAGCCATTCATAAGGAATCCACCCGCATAACACAAACACCTCCCACTAGGCCCCACCTCCTACCACCACCTCACTGGGGATCAAATTTTAGCATGAGTTTTGGTAGAGACAAACCATACCCAAACCATAGGACCAGGGTACCCCAGCTGCTCATAGTGGCCCTAGTCATTTGTGAGTAGACACCATTTAATCATCTTTTAGTATAGACAAAGGCTATTGCATAATATTTGATATTTGAGGTTTTTTCCTAGAATACACTCAATTTCCTAAATGTTTATTTATTTTTACTGGTGTTTTTCAATTGAGGATTAGAAAGGATGAACAAGGGAAAAAGAGGTCAAATGGCTCTTTCCTCCCAAATTAATCTCCCAAGCAACACTTCCAGCACAAAATAAAATTTCCTAATTCTATTCCTAGATAAATCCCTAGAGATAGCTGACAATTATTTATCTGGAATCCGAATTCCTGGTAACTCGGGACAATTTACAGAATAACATTTTGACCCAAGAGAATAATTCTAAAAAGTAAGCAAGTGAAACTTTGAATGATCATTGTTTTATAGCTAGCCTTATAGTCCTTATATTAAAAAAAATCTCTGAATTAAAATTAATAACAACTTACATAATTTTGTATCATTGGCTAGTTCTTCTCAAGCAGTACATGTCAAAAACCAAGAAAAAAATAGGTGGAAATTATACTCAGAGATAGCCTCTTATGAAAATTTACTATAGATAAATTCATCTTTAAAAAATGTAAACAAAAACATTTCTGTCTGTTCTATTTTTAAGAAGTTTCAGCATTATTTAAATCTCATTTACATCAATGTGATGTTAGAGTAAGTCTAGTAAAATAATACAACATCCCACCATCTAGGCCTAAGTTGATGTCAAGACTATTTACCTCACTTATAAGTGGGACCTAAACTATGACGATACAAGGGCACACAGGGTGGTACAATGGACTCAAAAGGGGGGAGGGGGGAGGAGGAAAGGGATAAAAAAATCCCTAAGAGGGACAAAGTACACCATTCAGGGTATACCAAAAGCCCAGACTTTACCTCTATACAATGTAAACATGGAATGGAATTTAACTTGTACCCCCTAAATCTATTTTAAAATTTTAAAAAGACTACACAGTGCTCATTTCTATAACTGTCACCTGACTACCACCCTAAGTTTCATCACTATCTGTAGTTCTTAAGTTTAATCAAAGTAGGGTGAATGGCATTTTGCTAGCTTTAAGGCCACAAAATTGGCCCATCAAATTACCTTGTCAGTCCAATACTGAAATAATGCCCAACTGTGAGAACTGGGTTTAAACCTTGTTACTAAGTGCTGAACTTTACTAAAAATCCAACGTTTAGGTTGGAAGAGTGTTCACTCATCATCTCTCTCTTCTTTTGAACCTTCTTGAGAATGAATACAGGAAGTTAAGATGTGGATTAAAATTCACCTTTGTTAATTAATGGTCAAGCTAAGTTATAGAATGCGATTTGGGCTGTAGGTTAAAATTTCCTTCCTACCCCTTTCCTCCACCCCAATTCTGGATCTGAGGATGAAAACTGTGCAGAGTAGACACCTACATAGCCCCCCAAAAAGCACATGATCTACCTCAAACCCATCAAGAAGTTGAGGGGAGCAAAAGCAAGACAGACATGCCTAGGCACCTACCTTTATAAGACTTGTCCTGTATAGATTGCATATGAGTACAGAAGATAGAATTTAAGCCCCAGTTTGTCCTCAGGACATTGTCAACACGCACATATAGGAGTTGTCTCCATTCCAGTGATAGCTCTTCTCAGGAGAGACACGCTTATTTACATATATGTAAAATTTACTGCCAGATGCCCAGGGGTAACAGAGACACGTACTCTAAGCATGTTTAGTGAAACCTATTAAGGGTTTACCAAGTATAACAATCCTGATCGTTCAGAACTTGGTGACACTTGCTCCTGCTGCTGAATATCTACTGTTGCTTTGTTTCCCCAACATTGGAAGATCAAGTCTCTGGCCCAAGACTCTGGACTTCTGGACTTCATTGCAGTGAGGGCCTTCATAGTGATTCCAATCCACAGTGATGGCCTAGAGGGCCACCTTGAAGGAAAAGCATCCCTCCCTACCCAAGGGAAGATTACCAGACCATCACAAACACTTTCCTAGAGTTTAAAACGTGGCCTTCTACACCTACCCCAAAGAAATGTGTGTGTGTGTGTGTGTGTATGTGTGTGCGCGCGCGCACGTGTGTGTTTATTAATAGAAAAATGTAATTTAGATGGATTAGTTTTTTATTAGATTTTTAAAATGTTGATTACTTCTATTTATATTTCATGTATAGTTAATCCATACAATATATATGTTTGTTATGGACTGAACTGTGCCCCACCGCCCACCAGATCCATATGTTTAAACCCTAACCTCCAATATGACCTATTTGGAGATAGGGCCTTTAAGGAGGTAATTAAGATTAAATGAGTCCATAAGGGTGGTGTCCTACTCCGACAGGACTGCTATCCTTCTAAGAAAACAGATACCCACACAGAGGCAAGGACATGTAAGGACACAGCAAGAAGGTAGCTATCTGCAAGCCAAACAGAGAGGTGTCACCAAACACCAACCCTGACAGTACTTCGATCTTAGACTTTCAACCTCAAAAACTGGGAGAAAATAAATTTCTCTTTTTTAACAGCATTTTTGTTACAGCAGCCCTAGCAGAATAACACAATATTGTATATTATATTATATTATACAAATTTTACATTTATTACAAAAATGGAGTAGTTTGGTATAAAAAAATAAGTATTAATATAATACAGTATAAGTATTCTGAATGTATTAGTATATATTAGCATATATTCTATAGTTATTTTACACGTTCATAATATAAATATAATATGGTATGATAAATATAGTATAAAAATATAGATAAAATAAGTATAAATATAGTCATGCATCACTTAACAGAGACACATTCTGAAAAATGCATTGTTATGTAATTTCATCACTGTACAAAAAGCATAGAATGTACTTACACAAGCCTAGACAATATAGCCTACTGTATACCTAGGCCTGTTACTCCTAGGCTACAAACATATACAACATGTTACTGTAATAATACAGTAGGCAATTGTAAAACAATGGTAGGTATTTGTGTATCTAAACATTTCTATACATAGAAAAGGCACAGTAAAAATATGGTAGAAAAGATAAAACAATAGTATACCTGTATTGGGCACTTACCAAGAATGGAGCTTACAGGCCAGGAAGTTGCTTTGGGTAAGTCCATGAGTGAGTGGTAAGTGAATGTGAAGGCCTAGGGCATTACAGTACCCTACTGAGGACTTTATAGACACTGTACACTTAGGCTACACTAAATTTATTTTTAAAAATTCTTTTTTCATAATAAATTAACTCTAGCTTACCATAACTTTTTTACTTTATAAACTTTAATTTTTTTAAAAAACTTTTTGACTCTTTTGTTATAACACAACTTAAAATACAAACACATTGTACAGTCACAAAAATATCTTCTTTCTTTTTATCCTTATTCTATCAGTTTGTTTCTATTTTGAAACTGTTTTATTTTTCTCTTTTTAAACTTTTTTGCTAAAAGCTAAAACAAACACACACCTTAGCCTAGGTCTAGACAGGGTCAGGATCATCAGTATCACCTCCACATCTTGTCTTACTGGAGGTTTCAAGGGCAAAACATGCGTAGAGTTGTCAGCTCCTGTGATAACAATGCCTTTTTCTGAAATATCTCCTGAAGGTCCTGCCGGAGTTTGTTTTACAGTTAACTTTTTTAAATAATAAAGTGAAGTACACTCTAAAATAATGATAAAAAGTATAATTTAATAAATACATAAACCCACACTAGTCATTTATTATTGTTATCAAGTATTACATACTGTACATAATTGTATGTGTTATATACTTTTATACAGCTGGCAACACAAAGGTTTGTTCACACCAGCATCACCACGAACAGGTGAATAATTCATTACATTATCACCTTACAATGGCTGAGATGTCACTAGATGATGGGAATTTTTCAGCTCCATTATAATCTTAGGGGACTACTATCTTATTTGTAGTCTATCATTGACCGAAGCGTCATTATGTGGCACATGAATGTATGAACATGTATGTTTGGTGTTTATTATAGTAAAATAAATACAAGTGATCTGAAGAGGCTCTTTCTGACTGGTGTTTGCATGGTTCTATCAAAACCAGTGGAGTGTCTGTAGTGCATTCACCGTGGGTCTTAGAATCCTCTATAGCCTTGCTCCTGACCCTGACACATGTAGTCTTCTGGAATTCAAGAGCAAGAGTGAAGAAATGGACAGCATTCTGTTGCCAGAAAGCCTCAGTAAGATAGTGCAAGGGCAATGTGTTGGACCTTGGGGAGCAGTGACCATCACATTCATCTCGCTGATGCTACAGGGGGGAGACGGGAAAGTTTCCTCACCAAAATTCCCCTGAGAGGGCAAGTTCTTATTACATAAGCCACAGCATGAGGGTGGAGTGAAATAGCAAATGGTTCCCCTCTATTTTCTCCAGCTCCTCATTCTCTTAACTGGTTTGGTTTGACAACCAAACCTCTGCAGCACGGTGGGGTGGCTGTCATGCTTGGAGAGGAAACCACCAGAAATCTGTCAAGGCAGGCCTGTCAGATCTGTCCTTGTGAGGCCTCTCCCTGAGAACGTGTACTTCTCCCGTGTTTATCTTAGGCCCAGTGATGGGCAGTTTAGTTTTTATTCCCCAGAAATATCTGAAATGGGTCACAATAGAATGTTCATTAATTTCAAAAGCACTTCATAGTCTAGGCCAAAATTTTATCCCATTTGCTATTTTAATCTCAAATTATGTTCAGGAAGCCACAAATGAGGGTAAGTAGATAAATTTAGAAAGCTATAGGACATGGAAGCCATGTTAGAATTATGAACCCCCCACTATTATTAAATTTTCTAGGAGAAATTAATGCTGAAAGAAATACCCTTCGGAATGAAGTTCAAAATTTTGCCCATTCTAGTTTCTGGTTCCATTCACTCTATCTCAGAGGAGTGTCATTGCTGTTTGAGTGGAGTAGAGTTCCCTTAATCTTGGGCTATCTGGTGCTGAAGGGATGATGGTATTTTCTTCGGCATCTCCAAAACTGAATTAAACTAATCCCAGTCTCTCATGTGTCCCACTTCATTAAAAGAACAGATAATAAAACATATAAGAGTATTAGTTACACACACACATACACACACATACACTCCTCTCACCCCTTAAAGATTTTAACTAAGCAAAATGATGTTTCTGAGCCCTAGAATGTGGTTTGAATCAGTTTAGCTGCCTATAAAAGAAAACTACAAAGTAACAATGTCTAAATCAATATAGAAGTTATTTCCTGTCTCAGATAAAGGAAGACCAAAAGGAACAGTCCACAGATTTTAGTATTAAAGTTCTGTAGTATTCACAGAGACCTAGACACTGATGTTTCTGTTTCACCAACTTCCAGTTGAAGATTTTTGCTAGCCAGAAGGAGTAAAGGCTAAAAAGCAAACAGGGTCTCTCTCTGCTGAGTCCACTTCCTTTAAGCTAAAATCCTACATACTATGCTTTTATATTTGGGTGAGAACTTGGTTACATGTGGGAATGGGGAAAGAATTCCTACCTTAGCATTATTGAATCTTTCAATCCATGAGCATGGAATATCTCTCCATTCATTTAGATCTTCTTTGTCTCATCCATCAGAATTTTTCTGCATATAGAGCCTATACATATTTTGTTAGATTGATACCTAAGTATTTCATGTTGGGGGTGTTATTTTAAATTATATCATTTTTAAAATTTCAAATTTCCATTGTTTATTGCTGTATTTATAAAGGCAATTAAATCTATAAGATTAGTTGTATATTAGCCTTTTATCCTGTAACCCTGCTGTACATGCTTATTAGTTCCAGGTGTTTTGTTTAATGTTAAGTCTTTGGGATTTTCTATATAGACAATAAAGTCATCTGCAAACAAAGAGAGTTGAATTATTTTGTTCCCAATCTAGATACTGCTTGTTTCCTTTTCTTGTCTTATTATGCTAAGTAGAATTTATAGTATGATGTTGAATGGTATTGGTGAGAGGGAACATCCTTCTGGATGTTCTGGATGTTTGAGGGAAGCATCCAGTTTCTCACCACTAAGCATGATGTTAGGTGAAGGTTTTGTAGATGTTCTTCATCAAGTTTGGAAGTTCCCCTCTATTCTTATACTGCTGAGAGTTTTTATCATGAATGCCAATGAATATTGTCAAATGATTTTTCTGCCTCAATTAATAGGATCAAAAGATTTTTCTTCTTTAACTTATTGATGACTGATTACACTGATTAATTTTTGAATGTTGAATTAGTATGCATAACTAGCATAAATCCCACTTCGTTATGTTGTGTAATTCTTCTCATAGTTTTTTTCAAATGCTGATTTATTTTTGAGGATTTTTATCTATATAGTGAGAGATTTTGATCTGTAATTTCCTACAGAAAGCTTTCTTAAAATGTCTTTATTTGGTTTTGGTATTAGAGTAATGCTGGCTTCATAGAATGAATTAGCATGTGTTCTTCTGGTTCTATTTTAGGAAAGAGATTGTAGAGATTGCTATAATTTGTTCTGCATATCATTCAATAAGATTCTTCACTGAAATCATCTGGACCTGGTGCTTTCTTTTTTGGAAGGTTATTAATTATTGATTAATTTTCTTAATAGATATAAATGTATTGAGATTATTTCTCCTGGTGTGAGTTTTGGTACTTTGTATCTTTCAGGAAATTGGCCCAGTTACTGATAATAATCAGTAGTGATGACCCTGCTTTTATTTCTGTTATTGGTAATTTTTTTCTTGGTTAGCTTGGCCAAAAGTTTATCAAATTCACTGATTTTTTTTAAAAAAGCTTTTGGTCTGCTGGTTTTTTTCTATTGTTTCATTCGTTTCAATATCATTAATTTCTGCTCTCATTATTATTATTTTTCTTCTGATTGCTTTAGGTGGACATTACTCTTCTTTGTCTAGTTTTTTGAGCTTAGATAATTGATTTTAGATTTTCTTCTTTTCTAATAGACATTTAATGCTATAAATTTCCTTCTGAGCACAACTTTTGCTGCATCCCACAAATTTTGAAAAGTTGTATTTTCATTTTTGTTTTGTTCAAAATGTTTTTATAATTTTTTTGAGGCTTCTTTGTTAACCATGTGTTATTTAGATGTATGTTGTTTAATCTCCAAATATTTGGGAATTTTTCAGCTAACTTTCTTTTATTGATCTATTTAATTCCATCATGGTCTGAGAGAATACTGTGCATGATTTCTATTCTTTAAATTTTTTTATTCTTTAAAATTTTTAAAGGTGTGTTTTATGACCCAGACTATGGTCCACCTTGGTGAATGTTCTATGTGAGCTTGAGAAGAATGTGTATTTAGCTATTATTGATAGAGTATCCTATAATGTCAATTGATCAAGTTGATTGATAGTGCTTTCCTGGTCAATTATATCATTATTAATTTTCAGCCTACTTGATCTATGCAGTATTAATCATCTGTTAGTAGGCGGAGTCTCCATATCCAATAGTGGATTTATCTACTTCTCCTTACAGTTCTATCAGTTTTTGCTTCATGTATTTGGATAGTCTTTTGTTAGCTACAAACACATTCAGTGTATGTCTTCTTAGAGAATTGGCACCTTTACCATTATGTATTGCATGTCTTTATCTCTAATAATTTTCTTTTCTGAGGTCTGCTTTTTCTGAAATTAATACAGCTACTCCAGCTTTAATTTTTATTAGTATTGGCATAGTCCTTCTTTCTCCATACCTTTATTTCTAATCTATCTGCCTTTATACTTAAAGTGATTCTCCTGTGAGAAACATTTTGATTTTTGTCCACTCTGATAATCGCTGTCTTGTAGTTTATGTATTTAGACCATTCACATTTAATGTGGTTATTAATATAGTTTGGTTAATATGTACCTTGTTTATAATTGTTTTCTATTCATTGTACTTGTTTTTGTTCCTTTCTCCTCCCTCTTCTTCTGTCTTCCTTGGTTTTAATTAAGCATTTTATGATTTCACTTTATCTCATCTTTTGCCATATTAATTATACTTTTTTGTAAAAATAATTTAGTAGGGACTACCCTGGAGTTTGCAGTATTCATTTTTAACTAATCACATTTTACCTTTAAATAACAAGAGAGAGAGGAGAAGCAAGTTTTTGGCTTTTACTTTGGTGAGGCTCATAAGGTGGGAAACTCTTCAAACACTGAACGAATGTTCAAAATTGCTGAGTAGCCACAAAGAATGACAAAATCTACTACATATTTTTCTTAACTATTTTTCTCATATTTTCCACCTCTTTGCTTAGTGCCCAAAACAGTGAATTTCTTTCTATATTATCTTCTAGTCATTAGGTCATTATTCTACAAATATGTCATTTGTTTTCAGTCCTACAGTTGAATTCTCCTTTAAAAATAACATGGTGTCATACTTTTGATTTCCAAGAATTCTCTATTTTTCTGATAGTTCCATTTTCTGCATGCAATAACCTTTCACATCTATTTGAAGGTAAGAATTGCAAATTTTTAAAAGATTATGTTTCCTTTTCTCCATAATTTGTGTGTTCATTTTAGTATCTCTCTTGCTGTTTGTTTTCCTCAAAATGCCTGGCAATTCGTTTTTTTTATATTTGTATTTATAAATGAAAGACTTGCTTCACCAGCATACATGTCATGGGGTTCCTCGGCCACTTTCAAGCATTCTTTCCTAGACAGAACTACTCCCAAAAGGGAGAAATAACTTTAGGGCTTCATAAGGGTGAGGGAAAAAGGCTTATAGAAATATCTCTTGCCAGGAGATAAAAGCCAGTTTTTCTGAAGGTCCCATAGATAAGAAGCAGACAGTTAATCTACTGATCTTTCTCAAAAGGTGAAATTAGAAAAGGATCACTGTGGTTCAACTTATCTTAGCATGGAGCTGCATGTCCTTGTTGTTTTCGTGATGTCCATTCTGAGGGTCAGATTTTACCTTTTTACCTTATTCCAGCCCAGGAGCTCATGCTGGGTCTTCATTTTCTATGAGTCAGAAATTCTAGTTTACTTAATTTTTTTAATGGGATTTAGCCTGTAAGCTAAACAACGTTCAGGTTGGGACTGGACCAAGTGTTGCACAATCCTTCAGTGAATTGGCTCACTGTTTGGCCCATGGCCAGCTCCCATTACCAACCTGCTGACTCAGTGCTTTTATTCCTTTGAGGTTTCTAGTACTCATCTGGTCTCTACTGTATATTTTCAAGAAATTCCTTAAATTTTAAGTATGACAATGACACTCTGCTTTCTCTCCAGCACTATTATAGAATTTTTCTTTTTCTTGTATCAGTCCTGTTTTTCAAAGTGATTTTATGGATGAAAGGAAATAATGTCTATCACCTTGGTGTGGTGACCACATTTGTTTTTTATTACTAACATATGGATGAATAATTCAATGGGTAAAATTAGAATTATAGGCAGCTGAAACTAACTAAAATAAACAAAGATGCACTAGTCTGATCAAGAATTCAGCTTTTTCATTGATATATTTGGAATTTGTGTTCATGCCAATAAAGTCTTAAGCATGGGCATCTTTACTATGATACTTTAAAAATGCAAATTATCACTTGATTTTGTGCAATTCATTTCAGTACTTCTGATGAGAAATTATTTTCTTAGCTTTTTTCTAAACAATGTATATGTCATTAACATAAAAATTAGCATAAATATATACTTTCATGTGAAGATAAAACTATTAATTATTGTTATTCTTGAAGGTAGGATTTTGAGTGATGTTGATATTTTTTATTTTAGATTGTATTTTCTAAATTTTCTAGCATAAATATGTATGCAATTAAAAAGGGGACATTTAAAAATACATGCATTTGTTTTTGTTCTCTTTCAGTTTGCTAGACAAATATTGCACCATGCCCATGTTTATACAGAAGAATAATCACATCTTAGAGTAGTAAATTTAAGATATGAAGAAATCTAAAAGCATAAACAGCCTTATCAGTACTGATTGCATGGAGACTTCTGCGTGTGTGCTATCGTGGAGCACGCACGTTTCAAACTTCATGCGTTATTTCTTTGCTTTTTCCTGCCAGCTGCTGACCTTCAAAACAACATATTATTGAGATGACTCATGAGAATCAGTGAGAAATAGAACATGTTGCTGCTAGAAGTTCCTTCTCTCCTTAGACTGCTTAGTGCTGTTTGGCAGTACTGTATAGAGGCGGAACAAAACTGTAAAAACTGAAATTAGAAATTAGTCCTGTCAGCACACCTTAAAAGAACCATAATTTTGTTAGGAATGTACAACAAAAGAATCAATGTTAACTATTCATTTAACAATAACATTTATTATGCAGAAGAAATATGCATTAGCAGCATCGTAAGATGAGAGCTCTTCCAAGTCTTCTAAGGCTTAACAGTGCAAATACAGAGCTTTGTGGCCTCCATTATACTATAATTTGATTTACAACCCACATCTGTCAAATTTCCCTATAAACTATATGCAAATTATATGCATAAATATTATTTTATGAAAATATAATAAGATTAGCATTTTCCTTTTTTCAATAGTTGGGACTTATCCTATAAAAGTGCCTGTGAAGACAGGGACAGAAGAAGGCCTTAAATGTGGAAATGACATCATGAGGTATTTTCAAAATCTAGGGAAAACCAAGAATACAAAGTATTAACATTTTTGTTTGCCATGAAAAAAAGAGGCAAAATTTAAAGTAAGGCTAAAAGTTGGGTACTATACCCCTTCATACGGGGGTGATAGACACCCAAGGATTATCTAAGGATGTGGTTCTCAAATTTCAATGTACATTTGGAATCATCTAAAGGACTTATTAAATCAAGATTGTGGGTCCCCACCTACAGTTTCTGAATCTATAAATATGGCATGGAGCCTGGGAATGTTCATTGTAACTAATTTACAGGTGATTTAGATGCTGCTGATCCAGGAACTCCAATTTCAGAATCATTGTTAAAGGAGAAGATACCTACCTAGACTTATTGTACACTATTAATTAAAGTTCCCAGGCATTATAGACTTTTGGTCAGTAGAAATGGAAATAATTTCTGCCCAGGGAAACAGATAACAATAAATATTATTGTCCTGTAAGACGTTACCAATTTTGTAAATTACCCAGTCCTATTATCTGAATATTTCTGTGTGCACAGGCACATTTGTATCTAGAATAGCTTTTCCAGTGCTCGTTGAACTGATTTGAACATCTTACTCATTCCCTCATGAATGAGTTCAATAATATTTTTTATACTTCTTCATATTATATTTGTATGAATCATGATTTTATTTTTTGTGAATATTGTACTTTAACACATTTGAAAAAATGATTTTTGACTGAATTGTGGTGCTCTTCTGGACATTACTATATAGTTTTAATCAAATATTATACACAGAGCATCAAGATAACATCTTTTTAAATGGAAAGGTATGCTCTTTTGTGAAGCTCATTAAATTACTTTAATATTTCTTATGTTATTTCAACAGACCTCCTTTTCTTGCCTCGGACTTATGTGCTTTCACATTTTCTTAAAACTTCATCAATAAATTGTATCATATGATTATTATTAATCAGAAATAATTTTCTCTTCATTTTCATTTTCATTGAAGCAGCTTGCAAAGAATCCTTTTTATGTTAACATGGGGAAATACATGACTATGTATGTTCTTCATAAAAATTGGGTGGTGTTCATGTTATGTAGCAAAAAAAATACATTTTAGCATAAAGAAATAATAACAGGAGATGGAAGTCAGGAGTTTATCTGTGCTTCCAAGAATTACATACATACATAAATGGCTGGGGGATTCATAGCTACAAGTTTAACTCCCAGTTTATTACTAATTTCCTGTGAGTCTTGGAGAATCACTAAGCTTTTTCATTCTTTTGCATCATTGGTTGCCAAGTATTGTAATACTTGCAGGGATATGGTAATTTAGTTAAGTTGTAGGCAATTTTAATAAATTAGATGGTAGTGAAAAAGAGGTAGTATCAAAAAATACAAATCTTTGAAACCACGATGAGATATTATTAATATTTCACACACATTTATATGGCTACTACCAAAAAACTCCACAATAGGTGTTAGCAAGGATGTGGAGAAATTGGAACCCTTGTACACCGTTGGTGGGAATGCATAATGGTGCAGCTGCTATGGAAAACAGTACTGCAGTTCCAAAATTAAAAACAGAATTACCACGTGATCTGGCAATCCCACTTTGGGATGTATGAGGTCTGTCTGGAAAGTATCAAGCCATTGCTAATATAATGAGAATGGTTTGCGTGACATTGATGTAACATGGCAGCCAAGGAGAGTGGACTGGGATGCACATGTCTGAACAATGACCACTTCACTGTACTAGTCAGTGGGGCACTAGACGCCATTAAGTGAGCATATGTACCGTGTGGCTGTCGCATTCAAAAGGATTGAGCAAGTAGAGCAACCAGTCTGCATCAAATTTTACATTGAGCTTGAATAGTCCTCCTCAGAGACTATTTGGATGATTCAGAAGGCTGTTGGGGACTATGCAATGGGTGCAGAGCAAATAAAAGTGTGGCATAAACAGTTCAAAGATGGCTGAGAATGTGTTGAAAATGATCCACATTCTGGAAGGCCTGCAACAAGCAGAACACTTGAGAATGTTCAATGTGTACAGGTTAAGAGACGCTGGGAGAACTGTGTGAGGTTCCAATGTACCTACTTTGAAGGGGACTGAAGCAGTGCTGTCCTATGTACAGTGTTTCTTGTATCGTGTGTCTTCTTCAATAAATGCCTCTATTTTTCATATTACGTGGATGGATACTTTTCAATGTATATCCAAAAGAATTAAAAGCATTATCTAGAAGAGATATTTGAACACCCATGTTCATATTAGCATTATTCACAATAGCCAAGGTGAAAGCAACCCAGTGTTCATCAATGAATGAATGGATAAGCAAAATGTAGTACATATAAAAAATGGAATATTTGGAAGGAAATCATGTCACATGCTACAACATGGATGAACCTTGAGGGTATTACACTAAGTGAAATAAGCCAATCACAAAAGACACATACCAAACGGTTCTACTTGTATGAGTTATCTAACGCAGTCAAATTCATAGAAGGAGAAAGTAGAATCGTGGTTGTCAGGGACTGGGAGTATGGGGAAATGGAGAGCTGTTTACTGGGTATAGAGTTTCAGTTTTGCAAGGTGAAAACATTCCAGAGATCCATTGCACAACAACGTGAATCTACTTAACATGACTGAACTGTATACTTATAAGTGGTTAAAATAGTAAATTTTATGTTATATGATTTTTAGCACAATTAAAAATATTTCTTAAAAGTCTAGATAGGATTAACTTTATGGCTTTGTAATAAACTTTATGCCTTGTAAGAAGGCAGCTACAGGAGCGTAATTTCAGGCTCACCACAGGTTTCTCTTCTTCCTTGAGTATCTCCTTTACTAACCTATTTTTATGCATAAACGCCTCCTTTGGAGCAGCATTCCTTGTGGTTATATGCATATTCCCTACTGTGACTAAACACCTAATGTAACAACCTATAATCAAGCATTTACATTTTTAAGAACATTTATGACAAACTGTTAAGAGTAAGCGTTGCTAGAACACAGGAAGGAAAAGAGGCGGAGGGCAGAGGGTCCTTAGTGAAGGGAGAATAAGAGTCTGGTGAAGCCTGGTTATTTACCAAAAACTTCTTCTACTTAACTACACGTCAGGCCTGCAAAAATATTTTCCCTTCCTATTTCCTGTTACCCTGGGGAAAGTTGCTGTTACCATAGAAAAATGATTCTATGTGTGTAACCTATGCATTCCTTTCTAGGGGCAGACAAAAGAAACCTTGTGAGTGAATTACTTTCACAGCTCTGCGGCTCTAGTCCATTAGCATGCTCAGTTTTAAGTGGTATTTTTCCCCTTTTTTGAATAAATCCCTTATTGACTGTTTCTTCTCATTTCCACATCTTGCAGTTCAGTGGAGGAATGATTGTGTTATGATTATTACAAAGGGACCAGAAGCGTCAATCCATTTTAAGGTTAATTCAAACACAGACCACTCGACTCTCAGCCATGTGCTGTGGAACTTACTTCAGGAAGAAACCCCATTCTTGATTTTATGATGTTTTTACACATATACCAAAAAAAAGTGTTACTATGGAAACTGAGAAGCGAGTAACTTGGTAACTTTAACAGAAGTGCTTACTTGCTCTTGCGAAAGCTGGAATAACAATCGTGCATTTACCAGGGGAATACGGGACTTTCTATTGTAAAATCGACTACTTTTTGTTTTTAACCAGGTGCTCCATAACATTTCAAGTATATTCCCAATATGGGAACAACGTTTTCTGTATTAATGACACAGGAAAATGTTTATTTTGACACAGCGGTACGATAGTGAAAAAAATTAAAGGGACATGATTTATATTACCTTGTCTGTCTACATCTATACCTTCTCTTCTGTCCGAGGCTTTAAAAGGGCATCCTTGAAAATTTTGTGGGTTTCGGGCTCTCTTTATTTTTAATTAAACATTGAAGTATAATTCATTGTACAAAATTTGGGGAGCACAGTGACATGTAAAGAGAAGATTTTTAAAAAACCAGAAACGCACTATCTTCTCTTAGTTTTAGTTAATAAATTGATCTAAGTTCTCCTTCAAGTGTCTTTTCTTAAGCATTTTTTTAAAACACAGGTGAAATTGTTGAAGGCTTTAATTGCAATTTTAAAAGGAATTACAGGTCCCTGCTTAAATAAACGACTGGGATACATGTGTGAAACTGCTTTGTTTAGTATTTCTTTATCTTTATTCTCCGGCAATAGAATTTGGTGGGATTCAGCTATCACTCAGCATAACTTGTTAATGACACACTTGCACTTTTGCCTTGGAATGTTTATTTTCCCTATTTGGCATGTTGGGCTTATGTAATTTTGAAATGTATTTGATTGATAAATATTAGCTATAGGGAAGAAATCAATACCTTTGGTGCCACAATGTCAGAGTCTGGATCTAACTGGAAAACACTCACTGCTGACAGGTGAGGATTGCGGGACCGAACACACCACGAGGACATCAGGTGACGATGAGATGAGACTTCCCTGACCGAAGTTGGGCAGTGGTTGTTCCTTTTGTAGGGAAGGAAAAATCTTTATTTTTTTCCCTCTACCCGTGTTACGTTCATTGGTTGGGGCCCTGTAAATTAAACTGACAAAAGGCAGATTAACAAGAAAGTAACAAACAGAAGTTTGTTAACATGTTTATCATACACACACAGAGGAGCACTCAGTGATAAGGAACTCAAAGGGGTGATTAGCCCCAGGCTTATATAGAGTCTTAACAATAAATTTTCGGACAGTAAAATTTAGTTAGAGAAATGACAAGGCAAAGGAAAAGGACTTTGGGTTTCTAGGGCAGCAAATCGTGGGAAGGTAAACATATGGGGGAACAAATGGAAGATAAGAGCTAGTAAGATTTGTTATATAGACTCCTCTTGTGCAGTCTCCAGGCTGATAAGAGTTCAGAGTTGTCTCCAGTGATTAATTTCTGTCCTTCCTGGTCAAGAAGAGTATGTTTACAAATTTATGTTCTGCTTTTAATCAAACAGGGGGAGAATAGAGAGATTTTCTTGTGATTGTTTCTTTTAAATTATCTTCAGCTCGAAATAGTCAATATGCCAAAGTGGTATACTTTGGGGTGGCATATTCTACTGCCCTTCACTTCCTTTTCTCTTGATATTGCCCCCTAGTTGCTGCATGTACGATTGGCTCTCAGAGTGCTGGGGCTGAGGATGTTTACAACTGAAAATTACAGAGAACTGGGAAATGTTGTCATCAGAAAAAGGATCATTGACTTATACAAGCTTCCATCCAAATGTATTCTTTAAAAGGAGACTAGTAACATTAATAACCTTTCTCTACAGGATACTAATAGATAGCATTTACTGAGTGCTTACTGTATGTCAAGTACATGGCATTTATTATCTCATGAAATCTTGTCAACAGTCCTATAAATTAAGTACTGTTATTTTTCTCATTTTAGCAATGAAGAAATTGAGTTACAGAGAAAGTAAATAATTTGCCCAAAGTCAATAGCTAGTTAGTAATGACATCTGAATTTGAACTTCTGCAGTCTGACTTGAGAATCCATGTTCTTAACCATGCTTTACTGTGCCCCATCTAGTAGAATCAGATCAATAAAACTTCCTGAGACTCTTTGAGCTTTGCTCTCAGTAATGACTAAAACAAAACAAAACACCATTTGCCACATGTCAATTGTAAAGAACATTTATCAGTATTTAGTTTAAAAAATCTCTGAGGAAACTTAGACTCAAAAATTTTAAAATTAAACTCATATCTTGTCTCCTTTGAAACAGACCAAAAAGATTACTGGCTGTCTTCAAAGGAAGATTAGGAGGTTGTCTAAGCATACCATTACTGTTACTTGATGCTATGCATTCTCTGTACTTTTCATTGTCTTTGAGCTATTTTACAATTCTTGTAAGTTACAAATAACTGATAGCAATGCAAATGATTGCTGTCCAGAATCATGCAAATAAATTTTGTCTGAGAGAAATTCAAATGATTTTTCTCTGCCTCCCATGGGATAAACCAGTTTTTCAGCCATTTGTAAATTAATTCCATCATACTTCTTATATATGTGTTATTCTTTAACTCTCATTTGCATCAATTGTAACATTTATGGTTCCCTCATTAATTAATGAGTTAAATAAAATCTTTGATAGGTGTCTATTCTATATTTGTATAAGAGTCATGATTATACCCTATTTTAAGCTTCCAAACCAACTTTTCTTCTTTTATTCTAACCAGAATCCATATTCTATACATCCAACCTCAAATACATTTTAAACCCATCTCTTTTCTTCCTTTTGCCGTATGGGGGCCCTCATCATCTCATCAGTACACAGCAACAATCTAACTGGTACATAAATATTCGTTGAATAAATTCATGAACTCTCAGGTTCCGGATCAGGATAATAACACCTATTGTCAATAATGAGAACAGCTTAATTTGAAATAGGAAGATGCCAGGGCTCTAGGAAGGATGCTCTTATAAAAATGTTTTCAAATATAGTTTCATTGATATTTCTTTTTCTGATTAAAAAATGTTAGTGTGACAAGCACATTCCTTAATTCAGCAATAGAATAATTGCTTTTGTACCCAAAATTCAACTGGCTTTGCAGGGGCATGATGCCTACTAACACCCCTTCTTTCTTCTCTTCTATTTCTTTAGGCATCCCTGGGTGACACCATTTATTCATCCCTTAAAGCTTATACTATTAGAATATTCAAATAACAGTAATCCATTCAGCTGTTTTTTTATTTTGGAAGATTAATAACAGGACTGGGTTTGATTGGTGGCAGAAGAGGGTAGAGAAGGTGTCATTATCAACATTCTCTTCCATACTGTCCCTTGCCCAGAGTTTTTTGCTATTGTTGTTTTGCAAGCATTTTTCTGATAATTGCCAACCTTAATGTCCGTGTGTGTGTGTGTGTGTGTGTGTGTATTTTTCTTTTGGAGACTCTGTGTCCCTGGGTAGAGTGCAGTGGTGTCATTGTAGCTTACCGCAACCTCAAACTCCTGGGCTCAAGTGATCCTTCTGCCTCAGCCTCCCAAGTAACTAGGACTAGAGGCATGGGTCACCATGCCTGGCTAATTTTTCTTTTCCTTTTTTTAAACAAAAATTAAATTAAGTTTAATCATTGGATTTTGTTCAAAATTTTGTGGTACCAAGAAACATTTCGTCTTTGCAAACTTTAAACAAAGTATTTTTCTGCTTAACTGCAGTTGACATTTCTTGCAATTTAAGGCAGCATTGCTCTTTTTAAATAAATTTATTCATGAGTTAGAGACAGTGCTCCCCTCCTATACAACACCAAAATCACAGATATTAAGATACATGATAAAGCACCTTGAAAGCCTTTTTTCAGGGATTAAAAAGGGCTTACGTTTAATACTCGATCTTTCAGATTGAGGAATCCTAGTGTCTTGAAAGAGATCTAGTAATGTTACCAAAAGTTCATTGCTTGTCCTCGAGGCTGCCTCAGAGGAATGAGAACAAGTGGTTTGAGGAGAAGGAAAGAGGATTTTATTAATTTGCTGACAAATGGGGAGGAGAGAAAGTACTGTTTATAATGCCATTATCCTAATGATAAGCAGAAATACAGAACTTTCAACGGGTGGGTTCTCAGCTTCAGGCAATAGCTATTCAACTACAGTTGATGATCCTGATTGTCCCATCTCTGGGGAATACTGATCTTGTGACCTCCACCCAGGACCTCCCTCCATCAGGTCTGGGCTGAGCCATCTCCTGTAGCACAAAAAACAAAAGACATTAATTACCCTGCCCCACCCAACCACTGGCCTGAAGCAGGGATGCAGGTTAGTTCTCAAAAAGCGATGGAGGATGTTTTAAAGAGACAGAAAATATTTTTGCCTTTTTCTTTTCAGGTCATTCCTTCTGTTACATATGCCCCACTGTCAATTTTACCCTTCCATATTTATGGGAGGGGGGAAATGTAGTCATCAAGATACTTCCTGCTGCTTTGGGGTGATGTTTCAGATGGAAGGTTTATACTTATGTGTGCTATTGCAAAGCTTTGGAGACATATTTACAACAATAGATTACCAGATGAAAAAAGTCATAAGCAACAACTACAACAGTGAGGATTGACAAGGCAAAATGGGCTGTCGTTTTGTACATAACATCTGATACAGGGCTGGGCTAGAAAGAAATATGGGATCTCTGAGTGCAGAGCTATTAGTTGCACCTTGTAGGCGATCCAACAGACTGGCTTCTGCAAATTCAGAGATCATGTACAGCACTGAACAAGGTTTAGGATGAGAAACCCAGTAGCAAGACAGATCAACAGAAGGAAATCCTCACTTAAGGTGTTTTCTCTCCATCCTATAGACAGAACAAATAATCAAAGAGAGGTTAGCAAAAATATCAACATTTTAATTTTTTTTTCTTTTTCCTTAAATGAATATTTTAGATTGCCTAAAGACTAGCACTTCTACTGGGGATTTGGGTCTTCTTCTTCCATGGGACACCTCTTTACTTTGGTGTGATGGACCCAAGGTTTTCATTTATGACAATTTTAATGAGGTATGAGCTGTTAGAGGCACTTCATAGGTTCTTTTTCACTTGTTTGTTTCCAACTGGGTTGGAGACCTGAAAGAGGCAAACTTGTGCATAGTAGTTAGTGCCTGATCTACTCATTTGACATATTGCTTTACTCTGCTTTCTTTAATCATGATTATATTACCATACTTACCTCAGGGTGCTAGGAAGGGTCTCTCATAAATTATTTCTTAGGGGCTTAACTTAAGCCTGCCTCTGAAAGCCACCCTTAATCTAAAGGATTAAGCAGCAATACCCTATCCCACTTTCCTGCATCAGTTCCAGGATGCATGCAATTTCATTCTAGATGTAGGACTTTGCTTACTTGCTGTGTTATCTCCGCTACAGAGAGGGTCCATTATCACTCTGTATGGATGAGGAGAGCCTATTAACATCTTGATGATCAGCAAGATCATTGAGTCCACTGTGTCCAGCTCTTTGGAGAAACAGTTCCCACTGGGGTCCACTCAAAGTTCATGGGCAACCACAGGACATTGTGTAACAGATTCAGGTGCAGATGGCAGGAGGCAAAGATTCCCCTGATAGCCAAACACAGTGATACCTTGAGCTGTCAGGCTGTCTCTGCAGCTGCCTGTCCATAGTGTCCATCACCAACATGCCATTTTCCATCTCCTTGGCCTTTCCACTGACTGCTGATGTCCGTCATCCCATCATCCTCCAAGGCTTGTTCTTACTCTATGCTGGTACATACACATAGGAACTCACAGATGGAGGAACTCAGCAAAGGCAGTGATTTCCATCAGAAAGGTTTTGGTAATTTTAGATGCTTCCTCCATTTGGGTGAGACAAATCTCTACCCAGCCTGAAAAGATACCAAGTGAAACTGCCAATCATCGAAAGGGTTGGGCCCCCTTACATGCTGGGCTGTTTGTGCAGTGGGTTGCCTTTCTGTCCTTGGATTGTTTCAAGCACACAGTTTGTTGCACACAGGGTCCTCCCAGATGAGGTTCCATTAAGGTATCACATCCCTAATACGTGCATTCATGTAGGTGCCTCATAAGAGGCCAAACCAAAGCCTCAGGAGAATGAATCTATGGGAATTGTATCTCCACTTAGCTGTGCCATCCCAAATGTCAGAGCCCCAGTCTTTAGTTTTAAAGGGGATCTAAATCGAGTGGGGATATCAAGGCCCCAGAAAACAGATCACCTCTAGCAGCTTCCTTAGCAGCATTGTCATTGGCCTGATTTCTTTTTGCCATGCTGGTCACTTGTTTGGGCTCAGCCATGGCCTGTATCAAGGCCATTTTTCAGTGGCATACTTAACATTCTTATTTCCTGCCATCACAAGACCCCTTTTCTTTCAAATGGCACTATGAGGATGCACAATCATAAAAACACATTTAGAGTTTGTAGGACCATATGAATGTTTGCCTTTTTCCTCTCAGTAACTGCAACTCAGCTTCCTGGGCTGAAGTCCCAGGTGGCAGTGCCACTGTCATGATCACTGTATACCCAGCCCCTCATTGTCCATAAAGCTGCCCCATCAGTGAAGAAGATCTCAATCTTGCTCTGGTATCAGCTGATCTAACAGATCTATCCTGCTAGAATACACATCCTCCAGAACCTCTAAACAGTCAAGGCTCATTCTCTTTGGCTGGCAAAGGGGTGGCAAGATTGAGAATAGACACAATTCACAAATACCTGTTACTTCCCAGAGGCAAAGAGCCATCCTCTCACAGTATTGTTCAGCAGCTTTGACCTCCCACTGGCCGTGGGATGCCTCTCAGCATCTATACTGAGACTCTAAGGCTCATTCTTTGTTTTTCTCCGTACAAAGGCTTTACTGTCAGTCTGGAGTCTGGGATCTAGACACCATTTCTAGGAACCTCAGATAAGCTAATACAAGTTTACAAATCTGTCTGATTGCAGGTTTCAAAAGTCCCTTGCTAAGCTTCTATCAAACAGAGGAGGAGAGTCCTTTTAAACCCATGAGGCAACACAGCCCCAGGATCCTGTCATTAAAATGTGAGTTTTAGAGGAATTCCTTCCCCCTGTTGAGATCCCTAATTCACTGTACATCTTGGTAAATTCACTAAAAAATCATTTAATTGTACACTTAAAATGGAGTAAAGGCATGATATGTAAAGTATACTTCAATAAAGAAAAAATAAAAATAAAAAAAAATGTAAGTGAGTACCATTCAAATTCCTCAGCCATACCTTGGTAACAGCTGCCTCACTGTTGCCTGGCCCCTCCCGTGCTGTTCCCTGCCTGGTCTGGGCATGACTGGTGCCGGAGTTGGGGCTGTGGCCAGGGGAAGGGGCCCCCACCAGACTGCTTCTCTCTATGCAGGTTGGCACCAATAGAATCCCTACTGTCAGTTTTTGTCCAAAGCTCCTGTGGGAATATTTGGAGGCAGGGGCTCCAGGCCCCCTCCTTTGCCATCTGAGTCCTGGACTTAAAAAAAATTGCTCTCCTTGGGGCTTCTTGCTACCTGGAGCCCTGGCAGTGTTCTGCCCAATGTCCTTTTTTTTTTTTTTTTTTTAAACAAAAAGCACACTGCTTAAAGGACCCTTGTTTGGCACCACTAACAGAATACATATAGGTTTCAGTTTTTTGTTCTTTCCTGGCATTATATACTTTCCAATTGCCCTTCTCTAGCTAGGGATGTGCCCACTGGCCAAACTGAGTTTTCTGCCTGGTCTTCAAGGAAGAGACCATCCCCTCTCTTGAGTCATAACCTAGTAGGTGTGGGGCTGGAGAGTTCTGTCCTCCCCTACCCTTCTCACGGCACAGGTGGAGTGCAAATAACTAAGAAGTAATGTTAGAGAATGCGTTAATTTTCAGGATGCCCCTAACACGTCTTAAGAACCCTGCTCCTGTTCTATGAAGATATCAAAGGCAGACACTTTCCCAGGGAAAGTGCTGTTAAGAGGAAATCCCATTGTTAAGAGGCAATCTGATTAAGGAAAACCCAATTAAGCCAAATAGGAATTCTGCCGAGCACAACACACACTTGCCCCGGGGCAGGATTCATGTAGATGGGGAGGATGGAGACTACTATCTATAATGCCATCATCCTCCAGCTAATTTTTCTATTTTAAGTAGAGACAGGATCTCACTCTTGATCAGGCTGGTCTCAAACTCCTGAGCTCAAGCAATCCTCCCACCTCAGCCTCCCAGAGTACTAGGAATACAGAGGTGTGAGCCACCACACCCAGCCTCATGTATATTCTAAGAATGAAAATACACCCTATTTAAACCCTTGAACCTCAGATGACATCTTTATCCATTGTCTGGAATCTAGAAGTCTCATGCAGGAGCAGGTAGATAAAGAAGAGGTTTCCACAAGTACTTCTGAAGCTAGAGGGATGCTCAACAATTGCCCAAAATAAGACCAAAAGTATTTTCAAACAACATCATTTCCTGAAGTTTCTTTGGCTGCACACACAAAATGATTAAAAACAATACTCTTTGAAAGGCTCAGAAGTCATGTAGAACTTGCTTAAGTGTCATAAAAAATAGGAAGACTGGTGGCTGGCACGGTGGCTCACACCTGTATTCCTAGCACTTTGGAAGGCTGAGGCGGGCGGATTGCTCAAGGTCAGGAGTTTGAAACCAGCCTGAGAAAGAGCGAGACCCCACCTCTACTAAAAATAGAAAGAAATTAATTGGCCAACTAAACATACATACAAAAAAAAAAAAAATTAGCCTGGCATGGTGGCACATGCCTGTAGTCCCAGCTACTTGGGAGGCTGAGGCAGAAGGCTTGCTTGAGCCCAGGAGTTTGAGGTTGCTGTGAGCTAGGCTGACGCCACGGCACTCTAGCCAGGGCAACAGAGTGAGACTGTGTCTCAAAAAAAAAAAAAAAAAAAGATAGGAAGACTGTATCATTCTTGAAAGCCCTAGGCACACTGAATTTGCCATTAACAAAACTTTTGAATTTACGAGGACCAAAGGCTGTAGAAAACGAAGGCGGATTATCCTGTCTGTATTCATCTTGAAACTACAAAGACTATGTATGTTTCCATTTTCAGCTGCCAAATTGCGATAAGGTAAACAGTGTTAAGAATGTCAGTTTGATCTGCCATATAAAATGAATAAGATGTCAAAATACCCTTCTGAACAAAAGAATTTTAAAATTCAGTATTTTCCTGAGCAGCCTCCATATTTACCTCATGAATGCCTAGACACAAATAGAATTTATGTATATATCTATTAGAAAATTTTCTCCTTTTATTGGGAATTAGTTTATAAAAATTGTTGATTTTTTCCTTTGACCAACATAAACTTACTATTAGCTTTTCTTTAGAAAATTATCCATAAACTATTACATAATTATACCACTTGACATTTGCCAATCTTAATTTGACTTAACTTTCCTTCAAGTTTTTAAAAATCATCTTCCTATTTTTATATGGTATGTAACAAAAAAGTGAATTTAAGTGAATATTTTATTTTATACTAGCTTATCAAGCACTTATCTAAAATAATATTTTAAAAATTTTAAAATACTTTAAATTTTAATATGTGATAATTTTTAAATATATAAGGATAAATTCAGACTCCACCTTGTTCAGTAAGAAAACAGTGCTGTCTAATTTGCTTTAAATTATGTAAGACAAGGGCTACTTTGTCAAAAATAATATGTACAATGAAATATGCTTATTGGGGACTGAATGCATGTTAAAACATATATAGACACATAACTAAATGTTTTGTATCAAAAAGAGCAAAATACTTTTCATGACCTTGCAATTTTAGAACAGTCTTTAAAAACTTACCTGGTTTGTTTTCTAAAATTATTTTTATGTTTGTTTGTTTTCATTGATGTTGAAAGAGCAGTGCTTTTAGACTATTCCAAAGATTTTTTTCCCCAAATAAAAAAATTTCTTAGGGCTATAATACTTATTTCCCAATACATGGATTATACATTATGTTTTCTCATTTTATCATAAGTTTTTCAAGTCCTTTTTTTGAAGAACAATTTAAGAGTATAGTTTCTAGATCTGGTGAAAAATGGTTGTTGTTGTTTTTTTAATAATAATCATGAACAAAGCAGAACTACCTGTTTAATAATATGACTAAATGGATGAGATTGATTTATTACAGTAACTAACAATACTAAAATTGAGGAGAGTAAAACTTCTCCACTCGGGTATAATATATAAGCATTTCATAAGAATCTCATCAATCTTTTTCCTGGATAATATCATATTATGGACAATGAGGACATTAACAAATTTCTTGAGCCTGTCAGCCTATTTTGCAAAACGTACAATCTCAGAAATTTTTATACGAATAACATTTTATCTGTACCAAATTATCCTTTAATTTGACAATTCTTCCCATAAATTTCCCATAATAGTGATAAGCTACTTCAGAGGTACAAATATATCAAAGCAACCTAAAATGTTTCTAGCATCTCTCTTTTAATATAATAAATATATAAATCATTGTGATTTTCCAGGGTCTCTTTGAGAAATCTCAAAGATGATTTTAATTTTATAAGACATCTTAGAGCTTGCTTCAGCAGCATGTGTACTAAAATTGGAACAATACAGAGAAGATTAGCATGTAGCCACACAAATATGACACACATATTTGTGAAGCATTCCATATTTTTTTTCAACAAATGGTGTTGGGAAAACTGTATATCCACATATAAAAGGATAAAGTTGAACCCTTACGTTATACCATACACAAAAATTAACCTAAAATGAGTCAAACCTTCAAACATAAGATCTAAAACTGTAAAACAAAGAGGAAAGGGACAAGATGGGTGACTAGAGACATCACTCATTGAACCATCCCAGTAGGAATGTAGAAATTCTGAAAAAGGAGAGAAAAAAGAGATGTAGAATGGGTGTGGATCATAGATTGAGATGCTACAGACTGCTGGGGATCTCACAGAGGAAAATTGCAAAACAGAGAAGGTAGAAGACAAAGGAAAAATATATCAGTTAAGATCAAACCCAGAGAAGCTCCGAGCCCAGTGAAAGGGTAAAGGGGATCCCTCTTACCCTTCCACAGGTATGTGGCAGCCAGTGGGCTACTGAGTTTCTTGGAGGACTTTCCACACCCATGAACCCAGACACAATGGCAAACACAGTATAGTGGGGAGAACTTGTGTGATTCTAAGCTTGGACACTCCAGGCAGGAATCTCCACCAGGGAGAGTGTCCCAAGAGGCTGGAGATCTAGCTTTCTTCCATTTAGATGCTTCCTTCCTGGCCCTTCCCCATCCACTGCAACAGGGAAAGCAGTTTTGACAGAGAATATGGTGAGTGCCAACCCCCCAAGTGGGAGTATGCTATAGGCTGGGGCTTCCAGGGAAAGTGGGACCCACAACTTTCCCTTTTGGGGCCTGTGGAAGATCCAGGATGCTCAATTCAGGAACTTCCTGCCTGAAGGACATTCATGGGGTCACATGCCAGCAGGTCAGACAAGCAGGCTGGACCCTGTGACCCCTGGATTTGAGTGGGTTGCTGGGGACACCAGGGAAGGTCTGTGAGTTGGACTCAGGCGGCAAGGAAGCCCATGTGGACAGATCTGATAGTAGAATACTGTGGGGTTCTGAGACACAAGCCATTACAATACACACTGCTAAGAAGACCACAGGGCTGGGCATAGAGAAAGGACTTCAAAAGCCTCCATCCTTTCTCATCAAAGAGAGACAGGGAATCTGCCCACATACCAGCCTGTTCACCACTGCTACACCACACAAACAACTAGCATTTGAGAAAAGCATCACACTAAAGATATCCATTACTAAGGCATTTATCCAGAACCTAGATTGCCATCAAAGCACCCACAAATCAAGCCAAAGGTTCTTACTCAACATATGATCCACACCCCCCCAATTCGAGTGAGTGGGGGGATAAAGCCCCACCTAAACAAAATAAAATCCAAAATTAAGAAGCAACAACTGCTCCAGATGAGAAGAATTAATGTAAGAACTTTGGAAATATGAAAAATCAGAACAAAAGATCTCCTCCAAAAGGGAACACCAGTCCTCTAGCAATGGACATTAGCCATAATGAAAACACTGAAATCATGCTCATGGAATGGTAGAATCAACATTGTTAAAATATCCTTATTACCCAGAATGATTTACAGATTCAATGTAATTTCCATCAAAATATCAATATTATATTTCACAGATCTAGAAAAAATAATTCTATGCTTAGGAACCAGAAAAGAACCTGAACAGCCAAAGCAATCTTAAGCAAAAGGAACAAATCAGGAGGCATTACCTTACCAGACTTCAAACTATATTATAAGGCTATAGTAACTAAATCAGCATAATATTGGCACAAAAATAGAGACATAGACCAATGGAACAGAATAGAAAACTCAGATACAAAATTATCCATATACAGCCAACTGATCTTTGACAAAACAGACAACAATATACACTGCGGAAAAAAATCCCTATTCAATAAATGGTACTGGGAAAATTGGATAGCTACATGCGAAAGAATGAAAGAGGATCTATATCTCTCACCACTTACAAAAATTAATTCAAGATGGATAAAGGACTTAAATTTAAGGCATGAAACCATAAGAATTCTAGAAGAAAATGTGGGGAAAACACTTCCAGATATCAGCCTAAGCAAAGAATTTATGAACAAGACCCCAAAGGCAGACATAGCAATAATAAAAATAAATAAATGGGACTTGATTAAATTAAAAAGCTTCTGCACAGCCAAGGAAATAATTAATAGAGCAAATAGATGACCTACAGAATTGGAGAAAATATTCACAAGCTATATATTCGATAAAGGACTAATAACCAGTATCTAAAAGGACTCAAGCAAATCAGCAAGAAAAAAATTAAACAATCCTATTAAAAAGTGGACAAAAGACATGAACAGAAGCTTTTCAAAAGAAGATAGACAAATAGCCAATAAACGTGAAAAAATGCTCAATGTCACTAATCATCAGGGAAATGCAAATTAAAACCACAATGAGATATCACCTCACTCTAATCATAATGGCCTTTATTTAAAAATCCATAAACAATAGATGCTGGTGTGGATGAAGAGAGAAAGGAATGCTTATACACCATTGGTTGGACTGCAAATTAGCACAACCTCTATGGAAAACAGTATGAAGATTCCTCAAAGAACTAAAAGTCAATTTACCATTTAATCTAGCAATACTACTATTGGGCATGTATCCAAAGGAAAAGAAGTAATTTTATCAAAAAGTCACCTGCACTTGAATGTTTATTGCAGCACAATTCACAATTGCAAAGATGTGGAATCAACCCAAGTGCTCATAAATTCATGAGTAGATTAACAAAATGTAGTATATGTATACATGATGATGGATTAATGCCTTCTGCAGCAATTTGGGCAGAATTGGAGACCAGTATCCTAAGTGAAATATCTAAAGATTGGAAAAACAAACACCACATAAACTCACTATTAAATTGGAACTAACTGATGAGCACACATGTGCATAGAGGGAAGTAAAACTTAACAGAAATCAAACAGTGGAGAGTGGGGAGGAGGGGATGGGCGAAAACTTACCTAATGGGTCCAATGAACAATATCTTGGTGACGGGCACTCCTATAACCATGACTCAAGCATTATGAAAGGAATTCATGTAACCAAAATTATTTGTACCCTGTAATACTTTAAAATAAAAAAATAAAATAAAATTAAATTAAGCATTCAATGGGGTGTCATAAATGACTTTTATAGAAAAACAATGAGGCTATTAAGCTCCTAGAAGAAAACATAGGAGAAAAGTTTCATGGCAACGAATTTGGCAGTGATTTCTTGGATATGACACCAAAAGCTCAGACGACAAAAGAAAAAGTAGCTAGATTAGATTACATCAAAATTTAAAACTTTTGTGTGTCAAAAGACACTATCAACAGAGTGAAAAGACAACCCATAGAAGGGAGAAAATATTTGCAAATTATATATCTGGTAAGGGGTTAATATGCAGAATATGTAAAGAATGCTTACAAGAAACAACAAGAAAAAACAACCTAATTTAAAAATGAGCAAAGGACTTGAATAGATATTTTTCCAAAGAATATATACAAATGTCTAAAAAGCACATAAAGAGATGCTTAAAATTACTAACCATTAGGGCAATGCAAATCAAAACCACAGTGAGGTACCAATTCACAATCATTAGGATGGCTATTATCAAACAAACAGAAAATAACAAGTTTTGACAAGGGTGTGCAGAAACTGGAACCCTTACGCATTGCTTGTGCAAATATAACATGGTATGACTGCTGTACAAACTAGTATGCTGATTCCTCAAACAAAAAATTAAACATAAAATTACTGTATGATCCAGCAATTCCACTTCTGGGTATATATCCAAAAGAATTGAAAGCAGAGTCTCAAAGAGATTTTTGTATACCTTTGTTCATAGCGACATTATTCACAATAGCCAATAGGTAGAAGCAATACAAATGTCTGTCAATGGAAGAATAAATAAACAAAATGTGGTATATACACATAATGGAATATTATTCAACCTTAAAAAGAAGAAAATGCTGACAAATGCTACAGCATGAATGAATCTGAAGACATTATGCTTAGTGAAAGAAACTAATCACAAAAGGACAAATACTGTATTATTCCACTTATATAAGCTACCTAGTAATCAAACAGATAGAGACCGAAAGTAGAATAGTGGATACCAGCAGGTATGGGGAGAGGCAAATGGGAGCTTTCGTTTAATGAGTATGGAGTTTCAGCTGGGGAAGATAAAAAAGTTCTGGAGATGGATGATGGTGATGGATGCAAAGAAAATGTGAATGTGCTTAATGCCACAGAACTACACACTTTAAAATAGCTAAAATGGTAAAGTTTATGTTATATATATTTTATCACAATTAAAATTTTTAAAAAAACCTATCCTATGGCTCACACCTGTAATAGGAATCCTAGCACTTTGGGAGGCCGAGGCAGGTGGATCGCTCGAGGTCAGGAGTTCGAAACCAGACTGAACAAGAGTGAGACCCTGTCTCTACTAAAAATAGAAATAAATTAATTGGCCAAATAAAAATATATAGAAAAAAATTAGCCGGGCTTGGTGGTGCATGCCTGTAGTCCCAACTACTCAGGAGGCTGAGGCAGGAGGATCACTTGAGCCCAGGAGTTTGAGGATGCTGTGAGCTAGGCTGACGCCACGGCACTCTAGCCCGGGCAACAGAGTGAGACTCTGTCTCAAAAAAAACAAAAAATCTATCTTAAATTTCTTTTCTGAATTTAGGATTTGATCTCGAGGAAACAAAATAAAGAATTATCAGAAAAGATTTCTTCATTTGATTGATAACAGTTGCCTTTAAATATGACTGCTAATAGCTTAACTGCACATAAAGTGATAACAATATTTTGTAATAAACATAGAAGACAATAACACAATTATAAGGAAACTTAGCTCTTCAAAGTAATGAACTTTTTAAAAAAATCAATGGCAAACTAAGTCAGCACAAATTACAGGACATTATTCTGGTGATATACAGAATTTCTGCTAGTCCTGCAGATTACTTAGAAGGTAAAAAAATCTCTTATTCCCTTTGTTAAAAGTAGACTAAATATTTCAAGATCAATTTATATTTTAACAGGGAGAAAATAAAATTCTAGTATTGCGTTGATTTAGTCTTTGGCAGCAAAGGATAATAAAATATCTTTGTAAATAAACCCATTAAAATTAAGCATACTTTGCCAAAATTTTAACATATTTCATTTTTTTCCTAGAATAAGATATTATAAAGTATAGCAAATAAAATTTATTTTTTCTCAAGTGTTCTACAAGCTTGCTATATACACTCAAATTTTATCCTTCACTATGTTCTTTAATATTCTGGAACTGACACTTTAGAACAAATCTATTCTGTTTTTTCCTTGAAAACCATACCAGGCTGCCTTTTGGTTATTAAAAGGCTGCTTTTTCTTTCTCATTTTGTATGATTTTATTTTTTCATAATTTGCTGAGTTTTTTTTATATGACCCATGATATGGTCTATTTGGAGAATGTTCCATGATCATTTGAATCATCTTCCTAATTCCTTTTTTTATCCCTCTTTTTATCCTTGTTTTGCAGTCTACATTATATGATATTATTATAGCCACTAAGAGTTTCTTTTGACTATTGTTTTCATAGTATATTTTCAAAATCAGAAATTAAAAAACCTATCTATGGTGTAGATAGTGATAAACTGCAAAGGACCATGAGAAAATTTGGAAGACGATGGAAATATTCAGTATTTCGATTGGCAGTGCTACCACGAGAGTTATATATCTGCTAAAACTTATCAAACTGTACACTCGAATTCAGTGCAGTTTTTGGTACAAAGATTATACTTCAACATAGTTGATTAAAAATAGAAAATAATAACAAAAAATCTAGAAAATTCCCCAAGTATTTAGTTATTAGTATATTTCTAAATAAACCATTGCAACCACTGTAGGGTTAAAGAAGGTATCACTGACTTAAGACTATTTCCCACACAAAAATCAGTTAATATTTTCCACAAGAAAAATCTTTAGCTATTGTATTAGAATGTAGCCTTTCTTTAGAATGGTGTTATATTTTCATTGATCTGCTAATATTTGTTTCTATTTCCTTGCAAAAGCGGTATTGATTATTAATAGATTTGACTTGAAGTTTTGCCAGGGTTTGGATCTCTGAGTCTTTCGGGCTTCCCAGGCACCTGGTCCTTCCAAAGGAAGGAATTTCTGGTCTATCCTTCCTTGGCCTTTTCCCATTCATATCTAATAAAAATTCATTAAACTTCTAGGGCCAGTAACAATTTTTTTCTGATTTTAGTATTTTATAGTTTTTTCCTCAAGAATCGATGCTGAGAAAAATTAGGCAGCTTGCCCTTAAGATCCTTTTGGAAAAGCAAACAAGTTGAAGCTTTTCCTTCTAATATGATTGGTAAAATAAAAAATAAAATTACCGTTGACAGAATCCCTCTGGTCGCTTTGTAATATGAGCTATTTCATTGCTTTGGATTAGAGCAAAAATTTCTTTGCCAACAGTAATTCAGCAAAGCAGTTTGAATAGAAGCCTAAAATATGTATTTTACTGCATGCATTTGCTAAAACAGAGAAATTAAAACCTAAATTGGACTCACTAAATATTAAAAACATTTCCCTCATTCATCTCCAAGGGCCTTTTAATTTGACAAGGCAGGTTAAGGGGCAAACATAGGCAATATAGATATGTAAAGAGAGTGATCATAACGCACACAGGTGTCAGCAGAAAGGTCTTAGAAGTCAAGAGTGCAAAACCCAAACAAAGCCATGGAGATGCCTGGAATATAATTATGAATAGATGTCTTCTAATATGTATAAAAATTATAAATTATAAAATTCCATCTTCTATTCTAGAAGATAGGAAGAATTCGAAAAGAATGATTGTATGATATGATCAAGTCCAGACGTTTTTCAAGCTAGACAGGAATGTATTTAAATACCTTAGGGGACAAAGAAGTGAAAATCCAAAGGAGATGATGAAGCAAGTTGACAACGATCTTAGCGGGGGCTGCATACTTCTTTTAGAAGACAAGTGCAGGCACTTCCTGCTTAATGTCTGTACACCATTCCTGTCAATCAGGACTTGTGCACAAAATTGTTAAGAGGAGCCTATTTCCAATCATTCTAAACAACAAAACATATAATATGCTCAACATCAACTCAAAGCCTCCAATTTCAAAAACAGTTGCATTGGAGTCTCAGACTCAAATGTTAAGATGTGAAATTATTATAACTACGTGTTGTATTGTGAGCAGTAATGCTGCAATGCCTCTCCTTCCACCATGGACATCCTAAGCGTCACATCCCTTTTACTGACACTATGCTATGCTTGCCTAGGCTTCGACCCTAATCTGTCATGCTATCGATAGCATTCAGATCACAATTCAAGCCTTTTCCTCTCATTATTTTGATAGAAAAATATTGCATTGAGCTTTGGGGACATACATAAACATTCTCTCCACCCTCCACCCCCCGCATAAACTCCAGCCTCAAACAATATGTTGAGAGATAAATATGTTTTATGAAGTTAGAGGTATTAAAAACCAAGAGGCATCCTACTGGGAACATCTTAACTGATGAGAGAATCAGCAGCTTATGCCTATATTTGCAAATGTGTGATTTAAATGCATGAACTTGAAGTGTGTGAAACCCTTTCCCATCCCCTTTTAAAGTTATAGTGACTGTAATTAAGACAATTTGAGCTCCTTACTGTTGTAATTAAAAATCATTCTAGAAGACAGCCTTAAAAGAGGAGGAAATTCTGATACACACTGAAACATGGATGAATCTAAGGACATCACGCTAAGTGAAATAAGCCAGTCACAAAAGGACAAAAATTGTATGATTCCACTTATATGAGGTATCTGAAGTAGTCAAATTATTGAAACAGAAAATGGAACAGTGATTGCTGGGGACCAGGAGGAGAGGGAAATGGGGAGTTGTTGTTTAATGGGTATAGTTTCTTTTCACAACATGAAAAAGTTCTGGAGTTTGGTTGCACAACAATTGTGAATATACTGAACACTACTGAACTCTACACTTAGAAATGGTGGAGAGGGTAAAGCTTATATTCCGCATTTTTTATCACAACAAAAGGTGGGGGGAATGGGAGGAGTCATTCTAGAACCTCACCTTACTCAGAAGATGTCTCCAAAAACTTCTTGGTGTGATATACTCATCTCTTTAGTGATTAAGGATCTTCTCATCCAGGAAGAATTAGGAGTATGTATAAAAGATTTAAGAAAATAAAATCTATAGTGTTAATATTATGCATTAAGGGATCTTGTATATCTGCTACTATTTTTTTTTTGTTATGTTTGCCTTATTAGCCTCATAATTCCATTTTCTAAATGTACTTGTGTAATTGATTTAGGTTTGGGATATTAAATTGAATTCTTACCAAACACATGTACATTCTTGAAAAATCTAAGATAATGAGGTATTTATAAGTTTAATTTATGAGATTAATAGAGTTAAATGGTCAGGGAGGCTTTGTTTAAGTTAGACAATTGTATTGCTAAAAAGAAAACTAAACATCTTAACATAAAATGTGACACATAAAAGGAAATTTAATAAATTTAGATGTTTAAGGGAATTTAATATTCTAAAATCCTCCCCAAAAGCAATAATAAAAATTTGCTAGACTTTGAAAAGGAATTCAAAGACTATAAGGAAAACTAAAAACTTAAGAAAGAATCAAGTAAATAAAATATTTATTTAAAAAGGAACCTAAGTAAACCTCTAAATGGTCTCTTCTACACATAAAAGCTGCCCCTGAAGAAAGAAACTCACTGACCATAATATCAATGATGACAAAGATTCTCTCCTCTGAGCTTTCTTCTCAATAGGCCTCAACCTTGGCCTATAAAGACTTGAACAAACACTCCCATAGGTCAGGTGTGGTGGCTCATACCTGTAATCGCAGCACTCTGGGAGTCTGAGGCAAAAGAATTTGCTTGAGGCCAAGAGTGCAAGACAAGCCTGGACAACATATCGAGACTCTATCGCCACAAAAAATAAAAAAAATTAGCTATGTGTGCTGGCATGTACCTGTAGTCCCCCCTACTCACAAGGCTGAGGCAGGAGGATCACTTCAGCCCAGGAGTTGAGGTTGCCATGAGCTATGATCAGGCTGGCCACTATACTCCAGCCTGGGTGACAGAGTGAGACCCTGTCTCAAAACAAAAACAAAAACAAAAAACACTATCATGGTTTCTAACAGCTCAAGGCTGTATCCCTAGGCTGACCCTAGCCCCGGTAAAGTGCCTGCATAAGAAAATGCAAGGCTGTCAAAAGAATTTACTGTTTGCTCCAGCCAACACCTGAAGATAGAGCCCCTGTGTCCCCGTCGTCTCTGTGGGAGGATAGGAGCCTACCTTCCATAAGCACTAGTTTGTAAGCCCAGATAGGTTTCACACAGACCAAACGCCCTTTGCACTTCTTGTAATTTTTTGCTCCCCCAACTCCAGTGAGCTCCAGCTTACTCCCCTCCTATTCCCTCACCATCCCTTTAAAACACCAGGTCACCTCTGTACAAATCTGAGTTCAGTTCACACTGGACTCTTTTACCTATTTCAATAGTATGTGACTGCTTCAAATTTGTCCTCACAACTTTAACTAGTATCCAACTTTGTTCATCTTTGACAAAGGTAAAGAAAAGAAAGAGAGTTGGGCTACAGCAAGCTAGCGAGTGGTGGTTAACTACTACGACATAACATGAGCAAATCGGGGACCCTGTGAAAAAGAAACAGAACTCAGTGTCATGATTGCAGAGAGCCATGGCTAAAAAATGTAGATGTGGAGTATTTGTCTTCCTATTTAAGTTACATTGAAACCCTTCTCAGTAATTTTTAACCTCAGAGCTTTTACTCAGTTCTTTATTCATTAACTGCCACAGCAGCAGGCAACTGTGAGTTCTGGGGTAGTTTTGAAACTGTGGGGCCAAGACAATAAGGAATCTTCATAATGAGCAACCTAATTCTCTCTTCTTCTCTGGGGCAGAGTAACTTATAATTCTGCTCAGGTGCAGAAGCAGTTTGAAACTGACTGTGTCTCTGGCTCTTAAAGACTTTCCCACAGTCAAAAATAGACTTTCTTTTATTTTTAAGTAATTTGCAAAGCACCCTGCTCAGCAACGTGTACATTTAATAATTCGGGGGGAAGATAATAAGGATGACCTGGTATGAGACCGTTTTAATGAGCCAGTTTCTCTCTGAGTAAGCTCTGGGCTTTGGTGCATATGACGTCCATTTTTAAATCAGTCAGAATCGCTTATTGATCACCCTGTGTGTGCCAATTACTGTGTTAGTATTATTGACAACTCAAAAGAATAACAGAAGGAAAAGACTTGGACTTCAAAGAATTTCTAACAGCTTTTTGGAATATGGAACGCTGCTGGGTAGGTGAGGCCAGGGCAACCTGCTGTAGCCACATATCAGTTTCAGGTCATTCCATAGGATGAGAAGAAAGGAGATGACAATCAGAAGTAGGCTATAAGAATGAAATTGCCTCCAAAGCAATCCTCAGACCAAGAGTCAAATGGAACGTATCAAGCAGGGACTAGAGAAACCCATCCAAAATTACACCTCTTACCATAAGACTTGGTCCAACTATTAATTCAATGAAGAAATCTCTAATTAAAAAAAAAATTCACTGCCCTCCTTGAGAGACTGAAAATACAAACAGACAATGTCCGGACCATAAATGCAATCCCACTCTGACCCACAACTGCTGTAGCAATCAGCTCAAAACAATCAAAACTTGGTCAATGACTGCCAGCTGCCCCTAATTTCTGACCAGCTTCCAGCTCAGGACCAACCAGAGAATGCCAAATATGCCCCCCAAAATCACATAGGATAGCTCACTTCTAGTTAGCTGACCTCCAGCTCTCCAGCTTTCCCATGCCACCAACTCCCATCAGAGCAGACCTGAAGTCTTCCCCTTTTTTCCAGTCTACAGCTTCCCTGGCTGGCTTGGAATCTGTGGAATCACTGTGGAATCAAGTGATAGTGGCTAACTCCCTCACTATAGCAAACTCAGAATAAATAGCCATTTAAAATTTTCATTTCAGTGGTTTTTCTTTATCTCCAGTTTTACAGGAGGCCCCAGCTAAATGCACTCTGCACTGTTGCCATGGACCCCAGCCTTTAACCAGATGCAGCAGCTTTGGAGGGAGGCCCCTTGTGCCTTGCTACTTGTGTCTCATGGAGTGCACACTTATGTGCTAGGTCAGGAATGGGTCTGAACTCGCTCTCTTTGCATTGAGTTCCTCAGCTATTTCTTCTCAGTTTGATAGGCAGACTTCCTTACTGCTTCCCATTTGTTTGGCCTCCTTGGTGGAATCAGATCATTTCTCTTTGCTGTCTTTTGTGCTGTGCCGTCTGAAAGTATTATTTGTCATAAGAAGGAGAATCATAATCATAGGCCGAATAGACCTGTCGTTGCAGCTGGCCTCACAGACTCATGAACTTGTGGTTCTTACTGGACAGGTGCTTGGACAAACTCTGCTGTGGTCACCAAAAACCAGGTAAGTTTCTCCTTTGGTCTTCAAGTTTTATCTTGAGAGCTTGGCTTAATGCCTGCAGGGTGGAGGGTTCGGGTGGTATAGATTATGGGATCTATGTTCGGAGGTGGCCACTATTTAGGTTAGAGGCTGAAAACATGAGATGCACAACAATCACGTTTCTCGTGACCATCGCCAGTTCTCATGGGGTCAAGTATGTTGAAATCCTCTATTCCCAAGGAAAAGCTCCTTCTCACGCATACTCTCGTTATAATCCTAATTCTTGCACCTATCCCTCTAAATGGTATAACTTTACCAAGAATGATTTAGGCCTTCAATGGCCACTCTGGGGAACATTAGACTTGAATAAAATTGTTCATTTGAGAAGGGCCTTAGGAAAGAAAGGTAATAATATTTCTCTGGCCCAATAAGACACCATTTCTTGATTGTATGCAGAGTCCTCTAAATGAAATTCTCAATCAAAAATTGCTTCCCTAGAAGATTCTTTGGCCAAAGATAATGATCAAGTAAGCAAAGTGAAGCAAATGTAAGCTAAGCTAGACTCATTTTCCCAGTAAATCCCCCCTCCTTGTCCTGCAGTTGTTTCTTTATATCCAGCTCTCCCTCTCTCCCTTTTCCTCTCCTTCTGCACCTCCATGGACTCCTCCTTCTTCCTCTGGTCCGGACCCTTTTTCTTTTGCCAATGACTCTTCAAAGAGCCTGACATACCAACTTGCCTCTAAAGATCCATCCCTACCACGAGCCACATATGCGGGCACCTGTAGAATTTAAACTACCTTCCAGCCCTCAGCTATAATAACCCTTGGGCCATTGACTAAAAAACATTCCTTTCTGCCCTGTGACACCACTCCTGAACCTGAGGTGAATTAAAAGCTATAATTAAGGAACTCTCTAAACTCAGACAAGATCAGCAATTCTAAGTTCATCTATGATGAACATCTATACTGATGAACTTAGAATTCTTTTGAGTGCATATGACCTGGATTACCTCACTTCTATCATCTTGCACATATACTGGTCAGATCTCAGATGTTAAATCTCAGATAGCGAAAGCTGATGGTACTAACTCAGAAAGGGGCATGCAAGATCCCTCTTTAGACAGTAAACCTGAGGGTCAGAAAAATGCTCAAAAAGGTCAAAGTCTCCTAAAAGACATACCTGAAACATTTCCAAAAACAATGATTAGACAGACCATAATTGAATTACACAAACAGAGAAAAAACGAAACTGTAGGAGATTTTCAGGATAGACTAGAAAATACCTACTGACGATATTAGTTAAAGAAGGTGCTGCTGTAACAGCAGCCCTTTCATCTCATTTTGTTAATGCAGTTAAATCTGAAATTGGAGACCTAACTCAAAACAGAAATTAGATTGGGAAACAGCCCTCTACCTGAACTACACCACATGGCAGAAAAATTTGAAAGGACTTTAGAACAAAAATGAGACGAGACCCATGGTAAATGTGGGGCCCTGCAGATCAAACAGTTGAAGTAGCCCACATCCAACCAACTACCTACTGACAAGGACAACTTCAGTATTGTAAACAGAAGGGACACTGGAAAAAGATTGCTGTTCCATCTTACGAAAGAAAAACTCAAACAAAGAAAATTCCTGCAATTCAAATCAATGAGGGCGTTCCAAACAAGTAAAAAGCACCTAGTATCCTGCCTTACCCTTGAACACTTAAGATGAATGAACTATAAATACAGATGGTCATCCCCATCAATTCTGGTCGATATGGCTGCTACTCTTTCTGCATTAAACTCTGCCACCTTTGCTCAACCTCTTCCTCAATGTAAACATACCGCACACACGTGATAGATATTCAAACAACCCACAGATTTTTTCCTACCTCCCAGACCTTAACTATAACCTTGGGCCTTTGACTGAAAAACATTCCTTTCTGCTCTGTGAAACTACCCCTGCAAATTTAAAAGAGAAAGATTACTTAGCAAGAGAATTGCACAATAGGAGGATACTTTCTTGAGGTTCTAGAGGACTCCTCCATTCATAATCACGTTGTTTCTACTCTGGATATACCTTTATTTTGTTATATTTGAGGTATATTCCGGGTAAAGATCATGACACTGTACCTGATACTTCATGGGCTAAAAATTCCACTGACATAGGAAAAATAACTGGAACAGAACCCATTAAAATCAAATACATCCTACCAAACCATTAGACAAACTTTACCAAAATCCCTTGAAACCAGAAGCAAAGGAAGGGCTCAACCTATAGTTAATTAAGGCTTTATATCAAAAGGTCTGTACTAGCTCCTGTAATGCTCCCATTCTGCCAGTAAAGAAATCAAACATATAAGTACATCTATTTGTTTACAACCTTAGGACCAGCAACAAAATTATTATCCCTCACTTGCCAATAGCATGTAACCCAAATACAATCCTGCCATTAATTCCACCTGAAACCACCTTTTCAGTGTAGTGGATCATTGCTCTACCTTATTCAGTGTGCCTCTGGACTAGGACAGTCCATATCTTTATGCTTCCACCGTGGGAGGACAGCAATATACCTGGACAATCATGCTCAGGGGTTATTAAACACGCCCCACCCCATATTTTCCAGGTCCTCAATCAAGATTTAAAAGATCTAAATTTCCCCCGTGATTCAGCCCTGATACAGTAGGTAGATGATGTCATACTTTCATTGGAGAACAGGGAAGCCTAAAGAAGAGGATTTAATTTATTGGATCTCAGCCATAGCAGAAAAGGGACATAAAGTTTCAAAAAAGGTTACAATTTTTTGACACAGCCCATTATTTAAGGCATGAACAATCTGAGAAAAACACCTCTCTCCTAAGACTATCCAAATTTATCCTACCCCCGCTTATAAAATGAAAATTTAGAGGTTTTCTAAGTTTAACTAGATATTGCAGACATTGGGTACCAAATCCTTCTGAGCGTGTGATACCTCTTTATGAGCTAAAGAAGATCTTGCAGTGCAGTTGACTGTGAAGAGGACTGAACAATCTCCAATCAGTGAAGATCTGGATCTCTAGCCTTCCCTGAATCTGTCAACGTCTTGAAAGTGAGAGAATGATCAAAGGTGGGACTGCGGGACTGAATATACAGACAATGGCCAGACCATATATGTAACCCAACTGTGACCCACAATCTCTGCTGCAATCAGCCCAGAACAATCAGGACTTGGTCAATGACTGCCTGCATTCCTAATTTTTGCCCTGCTTCCAATTCAGGATGAACCAGAGGATGCTAAATGATCTCCCCCAAACCAATCACATAGAACATCTCATTTCTAGTTAGCCCACCTTCAGCTTCCCCAGGCCAACAACCCCCAATTAGAGCACATCTTAAGCTTCCCTTTTTCCCCTTAGAAAGCTCTTGTACTCCCTCGCCTGCCTTTCAGTCTCTGCCAGATGCACGTGATAGAGGCTGATTGCCTTGCTATAGCTAGCTTTGCATAAATAGCCTCTGTTTGTTCTCACTTGCATTGTCTTTGTTTATTTCCACATCCTCCTCCCAGAATATTTCCTTTTGAACAATTTTGGTTTCTAGCTATGATAAATTCCTGGGTACCACCAATCACACCTGGAGCCAGTCTAAGGATTATGCTACTTAATCCCAAACTCCAGAGTAAGTACATCCAAGTAAAAATGCTGCTGTCTTACTCTAAAGAAACATATAGACACATAACCATTTATCTGTGCCCCCAAATGCATGGATACTATGAGTTTGTCCAAAATGAAGGAGGTCTCAATCCAAAAATTTTTAGAGTCAAGGAGACCACTCCATGTTTGTCTGCCCTCTCTTTTATTAAACCAGATTATAGTCATCTTATTCTCCAGGCTGACCTCTGAAAACTGACCTATGGACCATAGATATGAATTTTGAGTAGTAAATTTCCAGTGACATCATAGTCATTTCCACTAGCTGGTTTAATAGGAGAATTGCTAGTAAGAGAAGCTTGTGGAACACATTTCCAGTCATACAGTTTTGTAGAAACATCAAAACTACATTCAATAGAATACCAGCCAGCACTGCAGGAAAACTAACATTTTGTCTCCATGAATATGATACAAAGATTATCAAAAAATCAGAAATAGGCAAAATTGGGTACTGGCTATTCTTTCCACACAGTGCTAGACTTGCAGCTTTGATTAACTTTTTATTTCCTGCATTATTTTACAACTCTGTAGAAATGGAAATTAATGTGTAGCTTTTTGTTCAGTAGAGATACACATAACTTCTACTCTGTATTATTTATTGCCCTGAATATCAATCAGTTTAGTGTTTACCCTGTGACATTGGTGTAAAGGGTTAGCGTGAGTTGTTGCTGCTGAGCCTTTATTTCCGTGACTTTGGACAGCTTTGAATTTTTTTCCCTGGCCTTTTTTCCAGAGGAGTCTTATTCCTGATGGCAAAAAATTCTTAGCATAGATCTTAGAATTATAGCTTATAAATAGACAATTCAGAGCACTATAGTCTTATTTAAGGGCAGAATAAATTCTTATCAATGGCAAAAAAAATGCTTAAATGCTCTCTGTACTAGTTTTAACATCTTATTGGTTCTCTCATTAATGAGTTGAATAAAATCTTTGACACATGTTCACTGGATATTTGCACGAGAGATAATGATTTTACTTTTTTGAAAATTATACTCTAACCATTAAAAATTTAAGCTGTTAAAGGAAAGATATCATATGGCTTTTTTCTTGTATAAATATTATAATATTATAACCAGCTCCATAAACAAGAGAACACTTTTAATAATTTTTTCCTTGTAGTTCTATTATGTTTCATGTTCCCAGGCCAGTAAGATTTGCTGACCAGAAGTTTGTAACTTTCTGTTGCACTGATGCATTCCCTTTTCTTTCCCAGAAACAGCAGAACCCCTTTACAGCTACAAGATAACTACAAAGCCTCATACCACCTGTTTGTCCGGAAAAGACAAGATAAGCAATACTCCATCACAGACTGTGCCAAATGACCCACTGAACTTGCACACAAGGCTGAAGGAATGACCAATATTAACCTCTAACTCAAAATAATACTAAGATCCCCATCCTGGGAGAGACTTATCTGCCAATTTTTGATCATGGAACGTATGAACCAGCACGATTTCTCACTGCACTTGTGAACCCTGCACTCCACCCCAAACACGTAATGATGCTCACTCCCCTCAGACATTATTCAGTTCCAGAAAACCCCCAACGCTGTTGAGGATTTGAAGCAATTCATACCTCCCACCTCCCAGTTGACATGTCCACTAAAATAAATCCTTTCTTCCTTGATAATCCTCGTCTCAGTAGTTGGCTTTCTGTGCAGCAAACAACATTAAAACACCCCTTGTGGGTTCATTAACAATACGGTAATATGCACTAATATATTAATAGATTCTAATATTGAATCAAACTTGCATTCCTGGTATATAATGCACTTGATATTGTGGTGCCAAATTCTATTTGTTAATATTTATATTTAGGATATTTGCATTTATAATTGGTAACAGATAATTTTCAGAAAAAGGAAAATCATGACTACTGCGCAAATATAGAAACAGCAAATATAAAAACTTTGAGGGAGGAGGCAGAGCAAGATGACCAAATAGAACCGTCCAGAGATCATCCCCCTACAGGAACACCAACTTGAACAACTATCCACGCAAGAAATCATCTTCATAAAAACCAAAAATCAGGTGAGTGATCATAGTAACTGGTTTTAACATTATATCAACGAAAGAGGCACTAAAAAGGGTAGGAAAGACACTCTTGCATGGCCTATGCCACCCCCCCCAACTCCCCTCACCACCACCGGCAGCCCCTTTGCACTGGTGGAGAGAGAATCTGTGTGCTTGGGGGAAGGAGAATGAAGTGAATGCGGAACTTTGCATTAGAACTCAAGGCCACCCTGTCACAGAGGACAGAATTCTGTCCCACAACAGAGGACAGAATTCTGCTGGTGCACATGAGGGAGCATTTAGACCAGAAAGGAATGAAAGGAATCCTCTTCTCCAGTGGTAGGAACTTGAGTTCTTGCTATCTCCACCACTGGCTGACTAAAGCAGCTTGGGGACCAGAATAAATTTGAAAGGCAGTCAGGCCATAAAGGCTGCAGTCCTTGGGCAAGTCCTGCTGCTGTGCTGGGCTCAGAGTCAGTGAATTTGGGGTGCATGTCTCAGTGAAATACCAGCAGTGATGGCCATGCCAGTGGCTATGTTATCCCTCCAAAAACTCCAGGTAGTACAGCTCAGGCAGAGACTCCTTCCACTTGGGGAAACAAAAGAGATGAGTGCAGAGGACTTTGTCTTGTAACTTGGGTACCAGCTCAGCCACAGTAAAATAAACTACCAAGCAGATTTCTGAAGTCCCTGATTCCAGGCCTTAGCTCCTAAGGCATTTCTAGACCCGTCTGAGTCATAGGGAACCTGCTACCTTGAAGGGAAGGACCCAGTGCTAGCACGATTCACCACCTGCTGACTAAAGAGCCCTTGAGCCTTGCATAAACATCAGCACTAGCCAGGCAGAAGTCACCATGGGCTTTGGTTGAGACTAGGCTGGCCTCAGGTATGACCCAGTGCAATCCCATGGGGGATGCTCACATCACCCCTCCCCAACTCCAGGTAGCCCATCATGGAGTGTGAGACTCCATGTTTGGAGCCCAGTGAGCAAAGACAGTGAGAGACTTTGCTTGGTAATCCAGGAATTCTCCCATATCTTACCCAAGTCCACCACGGCAGTACTACCAGGAGTCTGCAAGGGTCACAGCATTACTGGACTTTGGGCACCCCCTAGTGCTAATACAACTGCAGTGACAAAAGATTTTGATCACAACACTCAATTCCCCTTGAATACCTGGAAAGCCTTCTCAAAGATAAGTACAAACAAGTCCAGATTGGGAATATTAGAGTAAATACCTAACCCTTCAATTCTCAGACATTGACAAACATCTCCAAGCATCAAGAACATCCAGGAAAACATGATCTCACCAAACAAAGACACCAGTGACCAATCCTGGAATGATGGAGATACGTGACCTTTCAGACAGAGAGTTGAAAATAGCTGCTCTGAAGAAGCTCAAGAACTTCAAGACAACATAAAGAAGGAATTCAGAATCCTATTAGTGAAATTTATTAAAAAGATTGAAATAATTTTTAAAAAATTAAGCAGAAATTCTGGAGCTGAAACATTCAATTGACAAATTGAGAAATGCATCAGAGTCTCTCAACAGCAGAATTGATCAAGCAGAAGAAAGAATTAGTGAGCTTGAAGACAGGCCGTATGAAAATGCAAATTCAGAAGACAAAAAAAAAAAAGAAAAAAAGAATAAGAAAGAATGAGAATGCCTACAAGATCTAGAAAATAGCCTCAAAAGAGCAAATCTAAGAGTTATTGGCCTTAAAGAGGAGGTAGAGAGAGAGATTGACGTAGAAAGTTTATTTAAAGAAAAAATAATTGAGAACTTTCCAATCCTAGAGAAAGATATCAATATTCAGGTATAAGAAGGCTAGAACACCAAGCGGATATAACCCAAATAAGACTACCTCAAGGTATTTAATAATCAAACTCTCAAAGATCACAGATAAAGAAAGAGTCCCAAGGGAAGCAAGAAAAAAGAAAAAAATAACATATAAAGGCACTCCAATACTTCTGGCAAGGTTTCTCAGTGGAAACCTTACAGGCCATGAGAGAGTGGTATGGCATATTCAAAGTGCAGAAGTTAAGAAAGCTTAATCCTAGAATATTATATCCTACAAAAATATCCTTCAGACTTGAAGTAGAAATAAAGATTTTCTCAGACAAACAAAAGCTGAAGGATTTCATCAACACCAGACCTTCCCTATAAGAAATGCTAAAGGGAGTTCTTCAATCTGAAAGAAAAGAACATTAGTGAAAAATAGAAATTATCTAAGGTATATAAAACTCATTGGTAACAGTAATTACATAGAGTACTCTGTCACTATAATTGCAATGTGTAAACCACCTACATCTTGAGTAGGAAGACTAAAAGACAAATCTATCCAAAATAATAATTAAAATAACTTTTTAAAAGATAGTATAAAAATATATAAATGGAAACAATAAAAGTTAAAAAGTGGGAAAGGGGAGATGAAGTTAAAGTGTAGAGTCTTTTTTAAAATTTTTTGCTTTCCCTTTGCTTGCTTGTTTGTTTTTTGTAAACAGTTAAGTTGTCATAAGTTTAAAATATTGGATATAAGATGTTTTATGCAACCCTCACGGTAATCTCAAATCAGAAAACCTACAGTAGATACACACAAAATGAAAAGCAAGAAATTAAAAGACACTACCAGAGAAAATGACTTTTATACAAAAGAAGACAGGAAGGAAGGAAGGAAAAAAGAGAGGGTCACAAAACAACCAGAAATCAAATAACAGCATGGCAGTAGTAAGTCATTACCTATCATAGCCAACAACATGTTGAATGAAGAAAAATTGGAATCATCCCCACTAAGAACTGAAATAAGACAAGGATGCCCACTTTCACCACTTCTATTCAATATAGTACTGGAAATCCTAGCGAGAGAAATCAGGCAAGAGAAAGAAATAAAGGACATTCAAACTGCAAAAGAGGAAGTCAAATTATCTGTTTGCTGATGATATGATGTTATACATAGAGAACCACAAGGTCCTCTCCAAAAAACTCCTAGATTTGATAAATGAATTCAGCAAAGTCTTAGGTTATAAAATCAACATACAAAAATCAATAGGATTTCTATACACCAACAAAGACCAAGCTGAGAACCAAATCAAGAACTCTAATCCCATTTACAATAGTTGCAAAACATAAAAATAATAAAATAAAATACCTAGGAATAAATTTAACCAATGAGGTGAAAATTCTCTATAAGGAATATTACTAATTACTGATGAAAGAAATTTTAGTGACACAAACAGATAAGAAAAAGTTCCATGCTCATGGATTGGAAGAATCAATATTGATAAAATGACCCTACTGCCTAAAGCAATTTACAAATTCAATGCAATTCCTGTCAAAATACCAACCTAATTTTTCACAGAATTAGAGAAAATAATTCTAAAACTCATATAAAACCAAAAAAAGAGCCGGAATAGCCAAAGCAATCCTAAGCAAAAAAACAAAACTGAAGGCATCATATTATCTGACTTCAAATTATATTATAAGGCGATAATAACCAAAATGGCCTAATATTGGCATAAAAGTAGACACATAGATCAATGCAACAGAGTAAAGAACCAACCCAGAAATAGAACCATATATCTACAGCCAATGATATTCAACAAAGCAGACAAAAACATATGCTGGGGAAAGGACACATTATATAATAAATGGTGCTGAGGAAATTGGATAGCCATATGCAAAATAAGGAAACTGGATCCTTATCTCCTGACATATACAAAGATTGACTGAAGATGGATTAAAGACTTAAATGTAAGATCTGAAACAATAAAAATCCTAGAAAAAAACCTAGGAAAACTCTTCTGGACATTTGCCTAGGCAAAGAATGTATTACTAAGACCCCAAGAATGTATGACTAAGACCCCAACAGCAAATGCAATAAAAACAAAAATAGACAAATTTTACTTAGTTAAACTAAAATTTTCTGCACAGCCAAAGAAGTAATCAACAGAATAAACAGACAACCTACAGAATGGGAGAACATATTTGCGATGTATGAGTCTGACAAAGGACTAACATCTAGAATCTATAAGGAACTCAAACAATTCAGCAAGAAAAAACAAAAAACCTCATTTAAAAAGTGGGCAAATGACATGAATAGGCATTTTTCAAAAGAAGATACACAAATGGGCAAACAGATGAAAAAATACTCAACACAACTAATCATCAGAGAAATGCAAATTAAAACCAAATGAGATACCATCTTACTCTAATTTAGAGACCATTATTAAAAAGTCAGAAAACAATAGGTGTTAGCACAGATGTGGTGAAAAGTGAATATTTATACACTGTTGGTGGGAATGTAAATTAGTACAACATCTATGGAGATCGGTATGGAGAGTTCTCAGATACCTATAATAAAAGTAAATCTACCATTCAATATTACAATACCACTACTGGATATCTACCCAGATAAAAAGAAATCATTATATCAAAGAGATAACTGCACTCACAAGTTTATTGCAGCAAAATTCACAATCACAAAAATATGAAATCAATCTAAGTGCCTATCAGCTGATGAGTAGATAAAGAAAATATGATATGTATATACCATGGAGTACTGCTAGGCAATAAGAAGGAATAAATAATGTCTTTTTCAGCAACTTAGATGAAACTGGAGGCCATCATCCTAAGTGAAGTAACTCGGGAACAGAAAAATAAATGCTGCATGTTCTCATTTATAAGTGGACACACAGAGTGGTATAATGGTCATTGGAGACTCACTATGTCTACACTAGGACACACAGAGTGGTATAATGGTCATTGGAGACTCACAAGGGGTAAGGGTGAGAGGGAGTGAGGGATGAAAAATTACCTATGGGATACGATGTACACTACTCAGGTGATGGGTACACCAAAAGCCCAGACTCCACTACTACACTATACATGTAATGGATTTCAGTTTGTATCCTTGTATCTATTAAAATTTTAAAAAGAAAAAAATAAATAAGAAAATATCTCAAAAAAAAATAAAAAAGAGAGAGGACCCAAAGAAATAAAATCAGAGATGAAAAAGGAGACATTACAACTGATACTGCAGAAATTCAAAGAATTATTTGAAACTACTATGAGCAACTATATGCCAATAAACTGGAAAACCTACAAGAAATGGATAAATTCCTAGACACATACAACCTACCAAGATTGAACCAGGAAGAAATCTAAAACCTGAATAGACCAATAACAAGTAACAAAGTAGAAGAAGTAATAAAAAGTCTCTCATCAAAGAAAAGCCCAGGACCTGATAGCTTCACTGCTGTATTCTACCAAATGTTAAAAGAACTAATAGCGATTCTACTCAAACTATTCCAAAAAATCAAAGAGGGAATATTTCCAAACTCATTCTATCAGACCAGTATCACCCTGAAACCAAAACCAGTCAAAGACACAACAAAAAAAGAAAAATATGGGCCAATATCTCTAGTGAACATAGATGCAAAAATCCTCAACAAACTACTAGTAAACTACTAGCAACAAATACTATAACAAAATACTACAACAAAATACTAGCAATTTAATGACATATTAAAAAGATTATTCATCATGATCAAGTGAGATTCATCCCAGGGATGCAAGCATGATTCAACATATGCAAATCAATCTATGTCACACTTCATATCAACAGAGAAAAGGACAAAAGCCATATGATCATTTCAATTGATGCCAAAAAAGTATTTAATAAAATTCAACACATTTGCATGATAAAAACTCTCAAAAAACTGGGTATAGAAAGAACATACTTCAACATGATAAAGGCTGTAAGCCAGACCCACAGATAGTCTTATACTGAATGGGGGAATGGAAAAAAATGAAAGCCTTTCTTCTAAGATCTGGAACAAGACAAAGATGTCCACTTTCACCACTGTATTCAACATAGTACTGGAAGTTCTAGCTACAGCAATCAGACAAGGGAAAGAAAGAAAAGGCATCCAAATTGGAATGGGAGAAGTCAAATTACATAAAAACAGACAAATAGACCAATGGAACAGAATAGAGAGCCCTGAAATAAATCCTTACATCTATAGTGAACTTATCTTCGACAAAGGTGCCAAGAACATACAGTGAGTAAAGGACAGTCTCTTCAATGAATGGTGCTGGGAAAACTGGGTATCCGTATGCAGAACAATGAAACTAGACTCCTATCTCTTGCCATATGCAAAAATCAAATCAAAATGGATTAAAGACTTTAATGTAAGACTTGAAACTATGAAACTAATGAAAGAAAACTTGGGAATCTTGGGAGAAATACCCTAGGACGTTGGTTTGAGCAATGATTTCTTCAGGAACACCACAAAAGCACAGACAACCAAAGCAAAGTTAGATAAATGGGATCACATCAAGCTAGAAAGAGTCTTCACATCAAAGGGAACAATCAACAAAGTGAAGAGATAATCCACAGAATAGGAAAAAAATATTTGCAAACTACTCATCTGACAAGAGATTAATAACTACAGTAGAGAAGGAGCTCAAATAACCCAATAGGAAAAAATTAAATAATCCAGTTGAGAGAATGAGCAAACTATCTGAATAGACATTTCTCTAAAGAAAACATACAAATGGCCAACCGGCATATGAAAAAATGCTCAACAATATTAGTCATCAGAGAATTGCAAATCAAAACTATAATTATGGTTCTAAGGAGCAATTTATACAATAAATAAATAAATAATAAGATATCATCTCACCCAGTTAAAATGGCTTTTATTCAAACGACAGGCAATAACCAATACTGGCGAGGATGTAGAGAAAGGGGAACATTCATACACTGTTGGTGGGAATATAAACTTGTGCAACCACTCTGGAGAACAGTATGGAAGTTCCTCGAAAAACTAAAAATAGAACTACCATAAGACCCAGCAATCCTATGCGTAGGTATATTTCCAACAGAAAGGAAATCAGTATATTGAAAAGATATCTGTATGCTCATGTTTATTGCAGTATTATTGACATTAGCCAAGATTTGGAATCAACCTAAGTGTCCATCCATCCATCAACAGAGGAATGAATAAAGAAAATGGGATACAGTGGAATGTACCATGGAATGTTATTCAGCCATAAAAACTAAATCCTGTCATTTACAACAACAGGATCTGGAGAACATTATGTTAAGTGAAATAAGCCAAATACAGAAATACAAATACTGCAATTTCTCACTCATATGGGAGCTAAAAATTAAAACAATTGATCTCATGGAGAAAGTAGATGATGGATACCAGAGACTGGGAGTGTCGCTAGGAGGTGGGGAATAAAATAGGGATCGTTAATGGGTGCAAAAATATAGTTAGAGAGATAGTATGAACAATATTTGATAGAACAACAAAGTAACTACAGCCAACAATAAATTGTGCTATACTTTAAAATAACTAAAAGAGTAGAATTGGAATGTTGCTAACACAAAGAAATGATAAATGCTTGAGGTGATGTATACCCCAATTACACTGATTTCATTATTACACATTATATGCCTGTGTTAAAACTTCATATGTACCCCAAATACATAACTATTATGTCCCCATAATAATTAAAAATTAAAAGTATATCTATAAGAACTTTATACAAAAAGTTAAAACAGAAAAACAACTTTATGGAGTAAAGGTACGTTGAGAGGATTTGCAAATGGGGACAAAAATCATTTTTTTCCACAGAGGGAAAGAAGTTAAAATTATTACTGAACAAGGCAGCATTCCCATATTTATCAATTACCTAAACATAAAGAGAGATGAAAATAGCTCAAAGATAATGAATAGGACTAGAATCTAACAACCTGAAAGGTATGCTGCAAATGATGCATAGTTTTCATTGAAACACACAAAATATTTTGACATAATCATTACTAAAGCTGGTCTGTAATTTAAATTTTATATACATTATTCATTGCATTTTGGTATTGTAAAAAGAAAATAATACTTCTGCAACTCTTCTATTAAAAATGAGTTTCATTACTCAGAAAGCTGAGGCAGGAGGATGGCTTGTGCCTAGGAGTTCAAGGCCAGCCTGGGCAGCATAGTGAGACCCAATCTCTAAAAAAAACAAAGATGTTTCAATAGACACAGAAATCACTCAAAATGGTAGAGTATGAACTTCTAGGGCCCTGTCCCTCCCAAGAAACACCCAAAAACCTGGCAAAAAATGTTCACAATCAACTTTATTGGAACTCTGGAAGATAGTCAAAGGTTTGTGGCAACGAAGGGAGCAATTAGCCAAGAGAAAGGCCATCGAAACAGAGTAAAAGAATGTTGTGGCAGTTTACTTAGCCTTGCCCTGTCCCTCTGCCCAGCACAATAGAGGTTTTGAAGACAGCATCCTGCATTCCTGATGTGAAGGCATGGTTTCAGAAAGAGCCTAGGGGACATTGTTCCCAGGAATTACGTTTTTCTGCGGATTCCCTGAAGGACTCATGCAAGGGTCCTGTCTTTGTTTCACCTAACTTGGAACTCGCTCAAGGCTGTCCTCTAAAACATTTTGCACTCATAATACACAGAGGATGTTCCTTTAAAACATTGAAAGCCAAAATAATGAGCATCTGCCAGCTGTGACAAAAAATAGCAGTCAGCAAACAATAGACAGCTGGGGAAAAAAGTTGGGAGTGAGAATCCTAGAGGAATAAGGACTTTGAAAAATTCTTGCCTCTAATGGGGAGCCTCGGAAGCCACACACATACCCAGGGCAGGATGCCTGATCAGAAAAGACCTAAGAAGACCGTAAAATTTCACCTTTGGCTGATCTTTAGGCTTAATGAAAGCAGGAAGTGAAGGTTAAGTCAAGTTGTAAAGAGATTGACTAAGCAATGAAGGAGTGCCTCAACACAGAGGCGATCTTCAAAGACATGCAGAATATAATTTTTCTTTCTCTTCTTCCCTTTTTCTCTTCCTTTCTTTTCTTTCTTGCTTTTTCTGGGGGGGGAGGTGTTCCAGAAACTTAAGAAAATCTCTGTCAAGGAATTAGCTAACAACTAAAGAAACAGAGACTTCTGACATGACAAAAAACATAGTCTTTATAAAAACTAATTTAGAAAAATCATTAAAACAAACAACTATAATCCATAGCAAGCAAAATCAACAAATCCTGGAGAGAGGAAAAGAATTTGATTTCCAGAGTTACTGTATCCTAATATTTGAAATGCGCAGTTTTTAACAAAAAAAAAAAAAATGAGGCATACAAAGAAAGAAAAAAGTATGGCCCATTCATAGGGAAAGAAAGAAATTAACAAAAACTGTTCCTGAGGAAACACAGACATTGGTTTTAAGTAGACAAAGATCTTAGTAAGGTGTCTTAAATACACTCAAAGAGCTAAAGGAAACCATGGAGAAGGAAATAATGGAAACCAGGAAAATGATATCTTGACAAATAAAGAATATCAATGAAGAGATTAGAAAGTATATTTTTTAAAAAACAAATAGATGCTGGGCGTGGTGGCTCACGCCTGTAATCCTAGCACTCTGGGAGGTTGAGGCAGGAGGATCGTTCAAGGTCAGGAGTTCAAGACCAGCCTGAGCAAGAGTGAGACCCTGTCTATACTAAAAATAGAAAAAAAATTAGCGGGGCGTGGTGGCACATGCCTGTAGTCCTAGCACTCCGGGAGGCCGAGGCGGGTGGATGGCTCAAGGTCAGGAGTTCAAGACCAGCCTGAGCAAGAGCGAGACCCCGTCTCTACTATAAATACAAAGAAATTAATTGGACAACTAAAAATATGTAAGAAAAAAATTAGCCGGGCATGGTGGCGCATGCCTGTAGTCCCAGCTACTTGGGAAGCTGAAGCAGAATGATTGCTTGAGCCCAGGAGTTTGAGTTTGCTGTGAGCTAGGCTGATGCCCCGGCACTCTAGCCCAGGCAACAGAGCAAGACTCTGTCTCAAAAAATAAATAAATAAATAAAAATAAACTTAAAAACTAAAAAACAAATAAACAAACAAAAAAACCAAATAGAATATTTGGAGCTGAAATATACAATAATAGAAAGGAAAAATTCACAGAAAGGTTCAATAATAGCTTTTAGCAGTTAGAAGAAAGAATCAGTGAAGTTAAAAATAGGTCAAATGAAATTATGCAGTCTGAGAAGCAGAAAGAAATATGAAGAAAAATGAGTAGAGCTTAAGAGAATTGTGGGACACCATCAAGCTTACCAACATAACAGGAAACCCAGAAGAAGAGGTAACAGGAAAAGGGGCAGGAAGAATATCTGAAAGATGGTCATTATCTCAATAAATAGTTGTGCAAAATTTCCCAAATTTATAAAAGATATTAATCTGCGCATCTAAAAAGCTCAACAAACTCTGGGACTGAGTAAGTATTCATACTTTAGTAGTCACATTTTCTCATCTGTTAATTACCTGTATCTTTTTATTCATTTTTTTAATATTCCCAATATTTTTGTCTTTTTAAAAATAATCTGTAGGGACTTGATTATGAGATTTTTGTGTGTATATGTGTGTGTATGTATGTATATTTACTTCCCATCTATAGCTTTGCTTACACTGTTTTATTGGCAAGGGATTTACGTTTTATATTATCAATTCTATCTCTTTTTTTTGATACTTTATATTCTGGGTTTTCTGTATTGCTTAATATTTCCTCCACCTCAAGAATTATATTTTCAAGATTATGATTATAAGATTGTATTTTCTTCTAATGTTTCTATAGTTTAAGTTTTAACATTTAAACTTTACTTCATCTGTGATTTACATTTTATATATGAGAGATTGGGGGACCTAAAACCTTTCTCTTCCAAGTGTTTAACAACCTGCACTCACACTATTATACATTCTTCCCCCACTAACTTTTAATGCTATATTTCCCTCTCTCTCCCTCTCTCTCCCTCTCTTTCCCTCTCTCTCCCACTAAATATCTGGTGATGTTTAGTATAAAAACTATTGATTTTTATATATTTATTGTTAGCCATTTATTAAATTCTCTAATTGTAATAGTTATTAAACTTGAATCTCTTGAGTTTTCTAACTATAGATTCATATTCACCACAAATAATAATAATTTTACTTCTTTCAACAAGAGTACTTATTCCTTGTAGTTTTTGCAGTAGCTAGAATATTTAGGGAAAATGCTGAATAATAGTGGTGAGAGCAGATATTCCTGTCTTTTTTCTGTTTTTAGTGGCAATGCCTTCAGTATTTTTCTATTTTATATGCTTTTTGTTGGTGGTGATTTCTAATAAAAACTCTTTCTGTCTTTAAGGAATTTCTTTCTGTTTTTATTTTTTTGTTTACTTAGAATTATAATTAGGAAAGACTGCTGAATTTTACCAAATAGTTCTTTTATTATCAGTTGATAGTCACACATATTTTTACTTTCCGTAATTGTAAATATGCCAATAGATCACCTAACCATAGACGCCTTTCTAGGATAAATCCTACTGCTTTTGAATGAAATCTAGACTTCTTCCATGGTCTTCAGGATCTGGCTCTTACCTGCCTCAGACATCATCTCACACCAATTTCCCCCAGGACTCTTGCTTACTACTAACCCACACCATTAGCCTATTCAATTTCTAATAGTCGCTTAGCCTTTTTACTTGTTCCAGTTATGGAGAATGCTCTCTCCCTGGTCCTTCATATGTCAGACACATCTCATCCTCTGGATCTCCGCAGACTAGCATTTCCTAAACAATCCATCTAAAGATGACTCTTCCAAGTACTCAGCATCTCATTAATTCATATATTAATATTTTTTACATAGGTTTTTAAAAACAACACCATCTTGCTGTTTTTTTTATGGCATATTTTAGAGTCAGCAGCATTTTTCCATAAAGGACCAAGTAGTGAATATTTTATACTCTATGGTCCATATGATCTCTGTCACTACTCAACTCTACTGTTGTGTGAAAGCAGACGTAAACAATACATAAACAAATGGATGCAGCTATGTTTCAAAAGAATTCCATTGACAAAATTAGGCAGCAGGCCTGATTTGGCCCATAGGCTGGAGTTTGCCATTCCTGGTTTTGTATCCCCTACCTCTCTACTGATTGATTGTAGATTTTTAGCAAATGTTTCTTAATTTGTTCTGAATTTTTTCAGTCTTCTGGGGCAATAATTGAAATTTGTTTCAATAGAAAAGCCCCCATTTATATCAGATTTTCAAAGTTATTTCTACAAAGTGACATGTAACATATTTACGATAGATTGCAAAAGTGGACACAATTCTTTGCAACTTTTCCCATCACCAAGAAATGAAATCTATTTCTTTTTTTTTGAATTGGAGATGGCTTTGTGATTTGCTCTGGCCAATAGAATATGGCAGAAATGGTGTGGTATGAGTTCAGAACCTGCATGTCAAGAAGGTCCGTGGCTTCTGCTACAACCTCCTGTTGAACAAGCCCAGGTAGGTGAACGGAGGATACGAGACCAAGTGGGGAGAGGCCTCAGTCATCTCGTCCATGTCAGCAGAGGTCTCATAAACCAGCCAGCCTCAATTTGGCTCACCAGTTGATTGCAGGCACCTCGGCTGAGAGATCAGATCTCAGTTCAAAGCAGAACACCCAGCTGAATCCAAGCTCAAGCCATATTGCCAAACTGCTGCACTGTGTGCTAAATAAATGTTTTGTTTTGTTTTAAGCATTTAAGTTTGTTGTGCTACAACAAAAGCTAACTGATACAGCCTTTAATTAATTTCAAATTTTACCTGTAATAATTTTCTTCTCCGTTTATGTTTTAGTTTACTTATTGTTATTTTAATTACTTTTATTGTTCTTTCACCTGGTTTACCAAATTGAATACTTATTTCATTCAATTTAGTATTTCATTGTTAATAAAGTATCAAGACCTACTTGAAGTATTTCTTTAAGTGGAGGTTTAGCTGTTTTCTTTTAGATTTTTATCTGATATGTTATCTTTTCCATAACTCTCTTGGTGATTTTACACTTCATTTTAAAAATCCTATTTCTTCTTTAGATCATCGAAAGAGTATTTTCCATTATAAAGCAACTAAGTCTATACTGTTTTCTTTGTTATTAAATTTAGTTTTTTCACACTTTAATGAAAGAGCATGCTTATTAAATATCTTCATTTTAATGTTTTCCAAGTTTTTTATCTGTTCAATTTCAGATTAGTTTTTATAATTGTTCTATGAGTATAAGAAAGTAAGCAATATACATAGTGACAGATATAAAATATCATAGACATATATAATTAGTTTAGTAATTATTCTGCTCAAAATTTCTATTTTTAGTTATTTGGAAAATAACTATTAGTGATTATTATATCAATTTTATTTTATATTTTATCACTATAAATATTTATCTTTTTATTGAATAGTTTTAAATTTCACTACATCAATACTAGTATTATCCTGATTTTTTAACTTGTATTGGCCTAATATATTTCTCCATTCTTTATTTTTATCCTTTATTTGTTCCTTATAGTCAGTATGTGGCTAGATTTTATTTCTTAAACAAATATGAGTCTCTCTTTACATGGGGGAATTTAAATAAATCAATCAGTTTGATTTCATTTTATCCAGCATACTTTATATTTACTGTTTGGTATATTTTATTATAGCCTCTCCTTTTCCCTTCCCTTGTTTCTTGTATTGATCTTTTTAAAAATTTGTTTCCCTTTAATAATTTATTCCATTATGTAGACTTATTTTAACCAGATTTAAACCTCTAGATGACAAGCCAAATGAAACAACAGTTGTGTTACTTTGACCAACTCCCCTTCAGCCATTCTCTGCGAATCTGATGCTAGGGATTGCTGGCCTCTAGCTGAGCTGGAAAGCAGAGCTGTGGAGGGAAGATATTCACTTAGATGTTACTCTAGGTCTTCTAGAAATTCTAAATGAATGTAGAAAGAATGAGCTAATAATGAGGAGGAGGGGTTGGAGGAGAAGAATTTCCTCCCTCAGAAATTGTCTGGTCCGTTTCCAAGTTGTTTGACCCTCTTCCTGTCAGAGGTCTGTGTCCACTCCTTCCTGTATTGTTCAGGGCAAAAGGTCAAGCATTCATTGGCTATGATTATAGTTGTTTAAACCTTAACATCTGCATGTGATTAATATAAATCTTTCCAAGATTCTGATATATGATGAATTCTAATCCTTAGTTTCCAGAGGCATTGCACATGTTTTTCTGATTTATGTTTTCATAGATATTTCATAACATTTATCGGGCTTTTTTTGTTGCTATTGAAAAAGTAATACACAATGTTGCCTAACATTTGGAAAATGCAGAAAAGCCCCCCAAAAGAAAATATGCATAATCTATCTGCATAGAGATAATCACTGTTACCAGACTGTTTTATAGGTTTTATTCCAATTCTGAATTTAGGTCTATTTTTGTAAAGCTAGGGTCAGTCAATCGTATGATCTTTCCTCATGATAAGATTTGTTATGCATTTTGGTAGAAATATCACAGAAGTGATTCTGTGCCATTGTCAGTGCAAAATATAAGAGGTAACATGATGTTAGTTTGTTCCCAAAACAGTGATGTTAGTTACTTTTGATCACTCAGTTAAGGTGGTATCTACAGGTTTCTCCACTTCAGAGGGATTGTTTATCCCTTTATCATAAATAAGTAACTTGATAATTTGAAGCTAGGAAAATATTCTGATTCTCTTCAGATGTCTACCTATTTTAACATCTTGATGATTTTTAACTCAGTCACTCCTTCTATATTTACTAACATTTTACTATAAGAAAAGGTATTCATTCTCTCCTATTTAGTTATATATGTATGGTCTCATTGATTCTTATTTTATTAAATTTATTCAAATCTATTGCTGTCATTATTTCTTTTGACTGACCAGGCCTGGTGGCTCATGCCTGTAATCCCAGCACTTTGGGAGTTCAAGGCGGGAAGATCACTTGAGGCCAGGAGTTGAAGGCTGCAGTGAAATATGATCATGCCACTCCACTCCAGCCTGGGCAACAAAGGGAGACCCTGTTTCTAAAGTTAATTAATTAATTAAACTTCTTTTGATCTACAACTTTTCACAAAGTTAGCCAGTGTGAATCCCTTGAAACTGTCTTTTTTGTTTTTTACCTTCAAATTCTATTGCTTTTTCATCAGCCCAATTCACTGTTTCCTATTGTCAAATTTGTTGTCAGGTGTACTCATCAATATGTCGAATTGTGATGTGTAGGAGATCCCTCATAAAATCTCAACCTTTTGCTCAAAGGTGTCCAATCATAATCATGTAGACTTGATAAGAAATTTTCTGTTTTAGAAAATAATTTACAGGTGAAACAAACCACATTGTCACGTCTTCTTAAACACACTAACCATCTCTCTTATTTTTCACCATTTGTTAGTTTTTACTGGAATAGTTTGTGGAAACGTGTCTGTTATTTTCATCTTTAGGATAACTGTTTTCTTTTTATGACATGGGAGGAGGGCCTCACTGGATTTATTAATGTTCTGATAGCACTACTTTAGTGTTTGGGCCATCTATATCATCCACTACAAACTTGATTTTCAGTAACCATTTCACCTTCACTCACTGTAAGAGGTTGTAGATCTTGTTTCTCTATACACTCCATGCTTTCACTTTGAAAATGTTAACAGGATTGTTCTTTGAATTCCTCAATATGTTTGTAAATATCCAAGGATATAATTTGCTCCAAGATTTCTCTCTCGAGTATATTAAAAGAAATGAAAGAAGAGTCCAGATCTGCTTTTCTAAATTTCTGAAGAGAAATTCTCTATTACTTATCATTTTCCTCTCTATGAATTTTTCTAAGCCTATTTGCATGTATGCTGGGATTCTTCCTTCTGTAATCTTTATCACAACATGTCATGGTATTTTCTTAATTTGTTATTTAAATGACATTCTGGATGAGCCTGTTGAAGATACCTAAGAACGAGTATTTGTTGGAGACTGAGCTCCCTGTGGAGCCTTCCCCCAGCCACTGTCTTCTTATCCTCTCTACTAGCAGTAGGGACAAAGGTTGTGGTCCATGCCCCCACTGAGGCTCTCCTGTTATTATTTTGATATATCCCCATGATATTTTGAACACTTTCTTACTTTCTGGTAGAATGAAGTGTTTCAGGCTCATCTTACATTTTCTCTCCCCAGGGGCCGGAGTCCACCATTTTCCCAAGGAAACTTGGTTCCTTTTAGTGAAGAATAGTATTTAGATACCAAGATCTGCATGTTGTGCGCTCATTGCTATAGATGTGTCACTGCTGCTAGTCCCTTTTGTCAAAGAGAGCTAAGAAATCTGTCTATCTAGCTACATCTATACACTATTTCTGTATTTATTTCTGTATCTAAATCAATAACTATGCATTCCAATTCCAATTCAATACCATAGGGGACACGTTGGTTCTTCCCATTTCCACAGTTTTATCTTTCTTTCACTGTGCTAAACAATGACAAACCAGGATCCCATTATCCTTAATATTTTTACTAATTTTCTTGAGTCTAGAATACACATAAGTTAGTTTCAGAATTATTAACCTATACCTCTGAGAAAAGCAAACCTACTAATGCGAAACTTGTTAACAGATTTATTTGTTTTTAGGTAAAATTTATGTACAGTAAGCTGCATAAAACTTAGGTCTACCAATTGACGAGTTTTAACAAATGCATGAGTATATATAATCTCTATCCCAATCAAATAAAGAAAATTTTTATCACCCTAGAAAGTCCCCTCATTCCTCTTTCCAGTCAAAATCCACACTCAACATGTACAGACAAGCAACCCTCTGATTTTTATTCTGCCATCTATTATTATAGGTTTTTCTTGACATAAAACTTAGCACATGTAAATAGAATAATACACTATGTATTCTTTTCTATTTGTCTTCTTTTATTCAGCATAATCCCTGTGAGAGAGATTTCTTCATGTTGTCACATGTGTCAGTATGAAAGAACCAATTCTTGGGTTTATTTACCATTTTATTTTTCTTAAAATTCAATATTTTTTTAACTTTATTAACTTATCTTGTCTGTTGTCTTAGGACTTGATCTTGTTTTTTTGACTCCTTGAATTTACTGCTTATTTTATTTACTTTCATTCCTACCTACTTCCTCCTTGCTATGTCAAAAGTATATTTAGGATTATTGCTATGGATTTTGTCCCTGGGCTTCTCTAAGGCTACGTCCTATATATTAAAAAGAAAAGTATCTTATCTTAGATGTTTTTGTTGAGGCTATTTGCAAGATACTTTGTAATAGTAGCTGCTTCATAATGTATTTTGTCCATTCCTATAAAGGTTTTAAGTGACGGTCCACCACCTCCTCTTTGTTCACAATCTAACATGTTCACATCTTTCAAAACTCCAGGTTGGGAGCTGTGTGGAATTCTTCAAGTCGATTTGTGGGTGTTACAAACTTCTGAAAGTCAAATTCATTAAGTTGAGTAAATATAGTAAAGTTAAGTCAAAACGCATCAGGCTATTTTCCTGGTAATTCTGGTCAGTTCTCCAAAAAAAAATTCCTCTAGTCTTTTTCCAATTCTATCTGCTCTTGTATCTTTCAATCACATGCACCCTCCAAGATCAGGATCATGGAGCAAACGAGTTCTTGTTTAGAAACTCAAAATTCAGCAACTATTTCTTTCATTGCTTTGTTCAGAAGGGTGAATTAGATGATTGGGCTCAAGGATCCAGGTCACTATGTCACTGTGGACATTTTAGACATAATTTGATGGGGGGTGGGGAACAGGTGCTACCATTATCCTAACTGTACTAGAAATTATTCATCACATTTAAAATATTTAGGTCTTTCTTCAAAAAACATGTATTTAGATAAGAATTACCAATCACAGTACCTGCTACCATGAAATCACAGATTGTCTAAGTTAAGCTCTTACCTAAGTCTAGTGTTCCTTTCCGTCTGATACTTGAATCACTTGAATCCCTTGAACAAAATCACTTATTAGTGATCTTCAAAACTGGTAAAAATCCAGCAAAGGAAATAGTGTGCTGCAGCCCATTCTAATTTTGTACAGTTCTGCTTGATTATCTGTTTTGTTTTGCTTGCTATAATTTTTCCCGTATGTATTTGTCATTAACCAAAAATATATATATATTGTTTTAAATAGACACCTTAATTAAAAACATTAACTTTTCTTTCTCCCAAGCTGCCTGTTTGAAATGTCTTTCTCCTTGGTAATCAAATTAAAAGGGATAAGCTGATCATTGTATCAAGATATTGCCAACCAATAAAATTATATACCCAGAAGAATAAAAGTTCTCCCATTTGAATCAACCAAATAATATGAGCCCAATAGATGTTCAAATGGGTCTACTGTAATAATTTTTTAAAAAAGAAAAACAAGGATAATGTCAAAATCAAAATTGTAGCTTAAATAGGGTTTAAATTGAGTAATACCTTTTTGTGAAAAAGAATTCCTTTTCTTAATAAACAGCATATTTTGAGAAGAGTTGGAGACATAAATAAGAATGCATGTTTAGCTTAATATAAATACAGATGTTACATACAGATCTATTTATAGATACATGTTGTGGTTACACATATATAATGGTTATTAAATATATATTTATATACATATATATTTTTTTCCTTGCTCTGTCAGTTGAGAGAGCTAGAAGCAATAACATCCTAGTAGCAACAAAGACATCTAGGACCCAGATCTTAGTTTCTAATATCATTCTCCAATAAAAGGAACCAGGGCTCCTTAAAGAAATGGCTGATTCCAGGGTTGTGGCAGGAAATAGACAAGAAGAGCCTGGAGCATCGCGGAGCGTCAGAAAGAATGGAAGTGCTAACCAAACAAACAAAAAGAACACCGTGCATGAAGGCGACATGTCCAAGGACACATGAGCAAATTGAAAGAACTCCCAATGGTCAAAACTGCAACAGTTTTAGCAGTAAAATTAAAAAACAGTACTGGATTATGACACAAAGTTTAAAATAAATATTCATGAGTCCATACTGATAGAACCAAATGATCAAATAAATAAATGGAGCAGAAAAAGACAAATTTTCCATGTAGAAGAATTCCAAATAATTTGTGTAGATAGATACCCTAATGTGGACTGAGCATAGGAACTTGCTTCCAAGGAATACATTATGGAAGGGAGAGAGGAAAAAAATTAACTTTCTGCTGGAGAAATCTGTCAAACACTGCTTCAGTCAGGTGATCAAGGTTAACAGCAACAGTGATAAATCATATTAATAGTAAGCACCATTGATATGAAATGATGAAAATGGTACTTCACTCTGTGGCCTTCTTTCCAAAAATTCCCAGTCTAATCATGAGAAAAATATCAGACAAATTCCAATAGGGGAGCATTTTACAAAATACCCGACTAGTGTTTCTCAAGACCGTCAAGGTCATCAAAAACAAGGAAAGTGAGAAACTGTCACAGCCTAGAGGAGTATATGAAGACAGAACAACTAAATGTGTATGGTATCCTGTATGAAATCTTGTAACAGAAAAAGGGTATTGGGTTAAAACTAAGGAAATCTGAATAATGTGTGGCCCTTAGCTAATAAAAATCAATATTAGTTCATTAATTGTGACACGTAGCATACTAATGTATGATGTCAATACGGGAAACTGGATGAGAGGCATAAGGGAACTTTTGCTATCATTTCAATTTTTCTGTAAATCTAAAATTGCATTTTGAAAAGTCAGTTTTTTTAAATGTATATATTAACATATAAAAAGTTCAGATGATTTGAGATTACATGTACAATCTATTAGCATTCTAAAGGTCAATTGTACTAAATTCTTTTTCTATTATTATTTTTATTGATAACATTATTGTACATTTTTATGGGGTACATGTGATATTTTGATACATGCATATAATGTATAACAATCAAATCAGGGTATTTAGAATATCCATCACCTCAAACATTTATCATTTCTTTATGTTGGAAACATTTCAAGTCTTGTGTCTAGCTGAAATTCTTATTTGTTATTCTTTCCTTGGTTTGCAGTGATAACTGCATTCTTTTGATAAAATGATTCAAAATTATTTACTTTCATTCCCCCAGGCAAAAACATCCACATATGTTCTTCAATGTGCTATTCTGTAATCTCTCATTGCAATGTTTTTAATATACATTCTTTTTAGAAACAATACATTAAGGAGTTGTGTTTTCAACTGTATCGCGTGAAGGACATTAGTTCTTCCTCTTATAGGTTCAAATAAATCTTGCATTCAAAATGTAGATGTCGTATATATTACTTTTACTTTGAAAAGGTAAATGTGCCTTGTGAGGTAAACAAAATGCAGTGCAATATGTGAACATAATTGTGGATCTTGAGGACTGGAAGTGACCCTGAAATAAAGAACTCCCAGTACAGCCTTGTGCAGATTATTCCAATAATGACTAAATGATGGCAGCCAGGCAAAAGAAAGTAAACAAACCACTCAAAGCACACATTGTGTTGAAAATATTTATAATGTTAGAAATAATATTCATCACAAAAATCTTTGCTTTTTTCAGAATTTTTCAATACAGCATACGAATATATTTGGGGGGCCTGTCTGCCATATTTATATTAATATACAGTCAATTCCTGTTTCCTTGCTGTTGGAATATTTTTTAAGATCAAAGGCCCTCCCCTGACATTAAAATTCTGCATAACCCTGGAAAAATTCTGGAAATAAAGTCGTTTCCTTTGTGCAGGAATGCATATTCTGTGATGAGCTAAGGTGGAGAATTTAGCTCACAACAGGGTGCTTTCACTGGAGCATGATAATGTTAGAACTACAGAATGCAGACTTCAAATATTCAGGGAAGAAATTGGTGCTCCTAAAGAGAATTATACCAAATTCAAAACAGGATGAGACATCACTGTATGGCCTTTCACTGTCACATTAGAACACCGTCTAACAGGACCACCCAAGGACTACCTAAATCTCAAGTGGATGTACCTTGTTTGATTTACTAGTTACCTTTGATTAAGGCCTAGGTTCTGTGAATTATATGTCAATGGTATAGATTTTTTGTCCAGTGGAGGTGCAAATGATTTCTCTCAGTAAAGATAACCCAAAAGGTTATAGTTTTATTGCCCTGTAGGATATTAATAAGTTTTGTCTCTTACTGAGTAAACTTATTACAGCAAGTCTTTTATTTCCTAGCTAGCTGAATATAAATCAATCTATCTCTTTCTATCTCTCAGTCTCTTTCTATCTCTCAATCTCTTTCTATGTATAATGATATCTGTATATACATATGCATATGTATACAGAGTACTTGTGTATATACATGTGCTTGTATATACATACATACACATATGCATAATGTATGTATAATCTAACGTATGTATGTATATCTCAAACGTTATCTCAACTGTTTTTTGAGGAGCTTAACCACTCTTCTGGCAGCCTTATTAAGTCAAATACATCTTCAATACATGCTTATTCTACATTTGTACAAGAATCATGCTTTAATAAAATGATTCAGTTATTAACTTTCACTTCCCCAGGTGAGACCATCCATGTACACTCTTCAACCCTCTACAGCAGGTCACCAAAAAAAGGTTTATGCATAAATTCATTGATTTAGAGCAACATTACTGCCACTAGAGTTTACCTCCTCCCTGCTGCTACATATGTCCTCATCCCTTTATGATCAAGAGATGGCTCAAGACACTATTTATGAGCAATTATCAGTGGTGACAGAACATAGATGGCTTGACTTTTGCAAAATTGAACAGTTTGACCTTGTGAGGAATGAACAAACTGAATGTGTTATAAGTTTCCAGAGCTTTTCAGCAGTTATCAGTTGGAGAAAATGCTTTTGTTCAGCATTTCTACACTTTAAAAGAAAACCACTTCATTCATGAAAATCAATATTTACTCATCAAATATTATCCTCAAGGGAATGAAGTGGATTCCAATCTGTGGGTTCTAATCAGGGATGGAGGGGGGATAATATATTTAATATTATTTATCAAATAGTCAGTTTTTAACATTGTCCCTTTTGTGATACAATCACCACAGGATCAAAGGACATCATGTCAGTAATTGAAATAAATGAAATAAGAGCAGAATAACTATTAAACTTCATTAAATAATCACACAAATTACATTGAACAAGGCATTTGGCTGCTCAGTCTGCCTAGGAAGAAAGTTCCACAAAATGACAGTCATCTTCGAAACTCTCCTGTATATAGCTTCTGGGACCAAATAAAGAAATGTCAGTAAACGTATTCAGGCTGGTATAACCAGTACTGATGATGAAAAGGCTCTAATTGTTCAGACTTTTACATGGTGCAGTGAGTATTTTATAAATAAATGGACATGGAATTGTAAATCCTGTTCTACAGAAAATCCTTTGCTTCTCCTACTTATGTTCATATGTGAGAGTTTTTACTGGATTTTTATAATTTATAAATCACCTTCTTGAGCCAGTAAGTGCCATAGTTGAAATTTAAATGCAAGACTTTAAACTGTACAGCCACTGCTTTTTTCAAAAGATAATTGTTTCTCTATTCCGCACACCTTGACTTACATTATTTCACATCAGGGTTTATTAAAATATTGTTTCATGTTTCAGGAAGGGAAATAGTATTTTCAAAAGTTCACTTCCATAGAAACAGGATGTATGCACATACAGTAAATTCTCCATTATCCATGCCAATAAAGGACATCAGCGTGAAAAATGAACAAATCATAACTAGTCTACAACCTGAGATCAAGATAGGTCCCACCTGCAAAGAAATAAATGTGTGTTTCCATGTGCATTCATATTTATGTTTCATGACAAACATCATATAGTCAACTCCTGATTGTTTCCCACATATTATCTGTCTAAAATATTAGTGCCACCCAGATTAGGGTTTCTCAACACACTCATATTTAGGAAACTTGGGGGGTTATCTTTCTTTTACCAAAGTACTATCTTGATTATTGAAACAAATTATACTCCTGACAAAAAGGCCAATATATGTAGTAAGTCTTTGGGTTTTTCAATCAATTTATTATAATAGAAATAGCACTATCATTTAGACAGTCTTGAGATATAAATATGAATATTATAAATAAGTCAGGTGGAAAGGCCAACCATACTGAATTGGGGTCTAAGAACCACAGGTCCGGTAGCGTCACACTATAGGTGTGACATGAGGAAATTGGCCAATCCCATGGGACTGTTTTCTTCAAATGGATAATCAGAAGCCTGGGTTACTTCTCAAAAATGCCTAAGTTCTCTTCCATTCCATAATTCATTGATGTCTCTAAATTTTTTCAAACATGAAATATAAATTCTAAATAAAGTCCTTATGTTCATGAAAACATAATAAACAAATACCTAAAATTTAAATAGGTATTTCTTCCAGAGTGAAAAAAATAAAATAGTTTCAATTGCACCTGCTTTTTGCACTTACTCAAAAGGGCTAAAATAACCAAGAAAATGCTTCCTTTATAATAGAACTATGAATTTCTATTACTGGAGAAATGTTCAATTTATTGTAACAACACCTGTAACTGTACCAATTGAGACAAAATTGTAAATATTTCTTAAACTTGGACAGTCTGCAGTATTTTTGATATGTTGACTGAAAATGTAACTATATTAATGCTAAGGCTTATAAAAGGACTTTTAAAAATAAGCATTTCACAGATCGTCACTTATTTTTCTGCAAACATACCAGTAAACGCTAACATGAATTATTACAACATTCACTTTTGAGTATGGCCAGTGAAGCCAATAGTAAAACCTATATTGCTCAAATGCCCAGCTTTAAAAACTAAAAACTTCATTCTTCAGTGAGAATTTAGCCTTTTTTCCAACACTTTAATTTTCCTTCCCCAACCAAAAAAAAGAAAAGAAAAGAAAAGAAATTCTCACTGAAGTATTATCTTTAAGATCATTAATATCCAAGGAAATGTGGTCTGACAGAATAATTTGCCAACTTATTAAAAAAAGAAAGTAAATAATTTCTGTAAGAATTAAAATACTTTCTTTCTATTGGTATAGGTATTTCAGTTCTGTTCAGAGACCCACTCATATTTAGTTGGAGATAGTTTCCATAGAAACTGAAGAAAGTGCTCTGATGAGTCTTGAAACAGACAAATAAGAATCTTTGCTTCTTACAAGTGGGCAACAATTTACCTCTCTAATTCTTAATGGAAGACATTTGAATATATTTGAATATATTTTCATTTGAGTCAAAAACTGGAAGAAAGCCAGTTCTATCAATTACAAACAGCCTGAAATTAAATATTAGTAAAGTTGAGTTTAGTACGGGATACTGATATACACCCCAGCTGTTTTAGACTTTCCAAGATATTTTTTTCCAAAAGGAGGAATATATTATTATATTCAACATCTTGGGCTACCATGAAAAACTTTAAAATTAATTTTCTTAATCCAAGCAGACTTTCCATTGGTATTGTTGCTTTTAAATGATTTCTTATGGAATATAAAATGCAAAGTTGTTACACTACAGAAAGTCAAAATAGATATTTAATTTTTATGGGGATTTTTGGTAGAGAAAAACTTGGGATAGATTAATGGGAATGTGCAAGTCAGTACGTGAAGGAATGAAACACTTGCAAACTATTGAGTTGAAAAACAGGTATAGCCTTTAAAAAAAAAACCACCAAGCCTATTACTTTATAAAAAGTATTACTCAAGAATAAATCATGACCTTACTTGAAAATATCTCTGCATTAACTTGTATAGCAAAGATAATAAAAACAGATAAATCTACCACAATCCAAAAACAAAATCAACAAAAAGACAGTCAACTCCCTGGAGAGGAATCTGTGTTTCTTTTGGCTGTGACACTGGTTACCAAGGTAGTGATTATATTTGAGGGGCCCCTGGCTACAAATCCATGATCTTGAAAACCTATGGTAGACTCTAAATCAAACAGACCCCCATACTAGACCAACTTGTGCTCTCTAGCGCTCAAACATCTAAACCTTAGCAAACCCAACTTCTCTTATTACAAAACCAAGGCAAAAATTAATGTGATTATTTAAAAATTTGGGTTAAAACTGCTTTTATTTTAACTCTCCAGAGAAAAAATTTAGAATATGTCCATCTGGTATTTTTTTAAAATCAATTTTTTTAGAACCGTATTACAGGCATTATAATAGGCAGGATAGACACTAGCCCACATGATGTCTTTGTACAATTTACAGGATATGAAACACTGGTGTTGGAGCTCACAGCAAATAAAACAGAACCTGGATTTAAACTCCCCCTCATCCTTTAGTTCAGACACATTTGTGCACTGTATAAACTGTACAACTGTGAAAGGTGGCCCTGGCATGGGATCTTCTGTATGCAGTGATAAATAGAATAGACCCATCAACACCAACAGAAAACAATAATTGCAATGTGGTTACTAAAGGACTATTAACATTTAAACAAATTGGATTAACATTCATGAGAACCTACTCCATCCAAACCACTGCACAAAGAGACTTGACCAACCCTAGCACGGTTTCTGGTGACCTAAGATTACATCCCTGGAATGACTTAGCTCCCCTTTGAATGCCTATCTGAAAAAGATCAATGCTGTCAAAAGAATTTACCACTGTTCTTGCCCACACTTGACAATAAGCCCCTGACCCAGCCTCCTTTCTTAGAGAATTTACTTTAAAAAACTTAAAATTGTAAATCCTTCTTATGTCCTACATGCATGTACCTTTTATGGCCCGAGAGTTATCTTTCTCAAAGACCTGAAAGTCATTCCTGTAAAATGTAATCATTTTACATTTACAGGATGTAAAATGTAATCATTTACATCATTTACATACATCCCAGGAAGGATGGGACCTCTGTCTCCCAGTCTCTGTGGGAGGATAGAATCCTAATTTCAATAATTGCCTGCCAGCAGACACCATCGGCCTAAGCACATCCACACTGACCAACCCTCCTACCCAATTTTGCTAATTTTGTACTTTCCTGACTCTGCTTGAGCCCCTGCTTTCTTTCCTCCTTCCTCCTCACTCTTTTTTCAAATGCTCATCGCCTCTACACAAATTGGAATGGAGCTCAGCTCTTTCCCTACTGTCTGCAGTTGCTGAATAAAATCTTCTTCACCATTTGAGCTAATAATGTCCAACTTTGCTAATCTTGGACAGATCTAAAGAAAATAGTTTAGCGTGGAAAGCAAATATATTCAAAAATGATCCTAAAATACAGAATAAAAATGCCATGATAGCACAATGATTAATTAATTTGAGAGTGTGTGAAATACAGCCTGCAAATTGCTACAATAATGATATCTGAGAAGGGAGAGATCAATTGGGCACAAGAGGAAGGAAATATAGAAGGAGTGGAACTTTAACCAGGCTTTACAAGATTAGATTTTAACAAAAGAAATAGATTTGAATTCACATTGACATAGGTTCGTATTACTCCAAAAAACATAAGCATTGTGATAACCATACCAATAAATTCTGATATCCACCAGGGGAGAGATCTTGTCTGATTTTTATTCATATCTGCATCATTAATGTGTATAATACTATGGTCTCAACAAAAATTCATTGCATTAACAAATGAGGTATCATTTAAATAGAGAAAGACTAGATATGTGAGCTAAAAGGCAGTTTATGCAAACTTAATTGATTGTTTTCCCAGTTTTCCATTCAAAGTCTATATCCAGTGAAAATCTCAGTCCTGCCAGGCACAGTGACTCATGTGACTCAGGAAGCTGAGGTTAGAGGATTGCTTGCATCCAGGAGTTTGAGACCAGCTTGGACAACATAGCAAGACTCCATCTCTAGAAAGATTTTTTAAAAAATTAACTGGGTGTGGTGGTACATACCTGTAGCCCCAGCTACTTGGGAGACTGAGGCAGGAGGATCACTTGAGCCCAGAAAGTTCAAGGTTACTGGGAGGTGTGATTGCATCACTGCACTCCAGCCTGGATGACAGAATGAGACCCTGTCTCTAAAACAAACAAACAAACAAACAACTCAATCCCAACATGAATCTAGAGAAAATTTCACATATCTGAGGCTCCAATTTTCATAGAGAATGATGTAAGGAAGAACAAAGTAAAGAAGAGTAAATAACTTAAATTTATTTTACCATTAAAATAATAAAGATTTATGATAAATAATTTTATAAAGATTTGTAAAAAATTATAAAATAAAGTGGAAGCAACTATACAGATAAAAGTGAGGAGATGCTAAATATAAAATGTATACAGCAGAATTTCCACATACATAAAATTAGTGTTTGGTGTTATAGTATTTTTTTAAGTAACAAAAAGTTTTAAAGATAAAATTAATGAAAGCTTTCTTGAAATGAAGGAAGAAAATCTGGAATTGCACACAAATTTTATAAAATGAAAAGGAAAAGAACAAACATACAAAGTAAGATGATGCTGGATATGAAAATCAGACAACAGAGGTTGCATATATATAAATATATAATAACAGTATATGTAGATATTTGTGTATACAAAATGTACATATAATATACAACATATAATATACAATAAGAGATTCCATATATATATAAAATTGGTATTTCTGTAATTTTTTAAAGCAAAAACTTTTAAGAAAAAATGGAAAAAAACTCTCTTGAAAGACTTAAAACTTTAGAGTGAAAAAAATGATTATTTAGCAGAAAAATATGACCTGAGCATCAGAACAGACATGTTCCAACAATAATAAAGAAAAACATGTAGTAAATATTCTGCCACAAAAAATAGACTGCTTACATTTACCTACACACGTTCATTACTTTGTAGAAATTCAAATTTCTATGTAATATAATTTTCTTCTGCCTGAGTGAGTCTATTTAGCATTTCATATAGTGCTGATTGACTGGTGATTAATTCTCTCAACTTTTGCAAGTCAAAAAAGTCTTTAATTTACCTAGCTTTCCTTCATGGATATTTTTGCTGGGTATACAACTCTAGGTTGACTTCTTTTTCTTTCTGTACTATAAAGACATCTCCATTATCATCTGGCTTACAGTCTTTCTGAAGAGAAATCTGATGATACCTTTGTACTTTGTTTGCAATAAGTAATTTACTTGAGATTTTCTTTGAAGTTTTGGTGTGAAATTTGTTGAGTCTCATTTTTTTTTAATCTACGGGTTTATAGTTTTCATCAAATTTGAAAAAAATTTTAAGTTATAACCTCTTCACATCTGTTTTGTCAACTCCTCTCTCACCTCTCTTTCTGGGACTCTAATTATACCATTCTAGGCTGCATGATGCTACACCACAGATCACGGATGTAGCTCCATTTGACTTGCAGTCTTTTATGTCTGTTTCATTTTGAATATTTCTATTCCTATGTTTTCCAATTCACTAATCCCTTCTTGTTACAATATAATCCTAGTCACTTTATATTTCATCTTATGTATTTTCATTCCCAGAGGTTCACTTTAATCTTTTTTTTTTATCTTTCATTAGTCTCTCATTATTCTCATGCTTTTCTCTATTTTTTTGAACATAGATAGTGAATTTATAACAGCTACATAATATCCTTGTCTATTAATTTTATCATCTTTGTTATTTCTTGACAAAGAAATGTCATTTCTTGTTTAGTTGCTATTGATTGATTTTCCTCCTGGTTATGAGTTGTATTTTTCTGCTTCTTTACATTCTAATAAATTTTTATTGAGGCCACTTGGCTGGGGAGTGAAAAGGAAACCAAGTTCTCTGAAGCATACCTGGGACAATACCCCATAGCTCTGCAATGAACTGCTATGAGACTGAGATAAGAGTGGACCACATTCCCTATAGCTTCTTGCATGTGCTGCTTACCTGAGCAGAGCCCCATTCTCTCTGGGTGCAGGTCAACAGCCAGTGCCATTTTAAGAGTTTAACACTGGGATGCACCCTGTCCTTGGGGCAAGCTTGAGGCAATGAGGCTGCAGCTACCACCTGGCTGGGCAGGGACAGGGAAGACCAAGCTGTCCTAAGACCAAGAACCATACACACCTCCCTGCTATGGGCAGCTGTAGGACTGCATTCTGGCTTGCCCAACCTACCTCCACTACCAGCAACACCAACATGGACCCTTCTGGTCCCAGTGGGTTGCTTGACCACCACTATTGCCATCATCCACATAACACTAGCTGCCCAGGAGCCTGAGAACCTGTCAACACACCTGGCCCACTCTCCCTACTATTAGCTTTTAAGTAAGACACCTGGAGGGACAAGACTTGGCCCACCAACACCAGTACAAGCACAAGCCGCTGTGGGGCCAAAAACAGGCACACTCAGCCCACTGCTGCCACGACCAGAGTCTGGAGACTGGCTCAGTTGGCTTCCACGTCCCCAAGAAAACTTCACCACAGTGTCAACTAATAGTCATACACTAAGTCACTGAGGAAACCACAGATAACATTGACCTCATGTACTGCTGAAGAAATCATATAAAATCAGCCCAAACCACCCCAAACCACCCAAACCAAAGCCACCCCAAACCAAAGCCAAAGTGTCCTACTTAACCAAGAGCACATATACATCTCCAGGAAAAATTTCTGCCCTATAAAAGCAATTTCAAAAATTAGAAAATGTGGCTGCTACACCAGATGCACAAATATCAATAGGATGACGCAGGAAACATGGAAAATCAAGGAAATATGATACCACTAAAGGAAAACAACAATTGTCCAGCAGGAGATCCCAGCCAAAAAGAACTCCTTGAAATGTCAAAATTCAAAATATTGACTCTAAAGAATTTCATTGAGATGCAAGAGAAATATGAAAACAAATATAAAGAAATCAGAAAATCAATTCAAGATATGAATAAGGAGACATCTGTGAGTATACATAAAGTGACCAAATTTGCAAATTATCAGTATTCCCAAGGAGGAAGAGAGATCAAAAAGTTTTAAGAAATTTGTACCCTCTTAATATTTTGAAATAAAAAAATTTAAAAAAATAATTTAATTAATTAAATAATAAATAAATAAATAATTTTAAGAAAATAACCAATGAAAACTTCCTAAGTCTAGCAGAAGACTCAGACATCCAGATACAGGAGACTCAGGGATCCCCAGGAAATTACATTGCAAAAAGGACATCACCATAAGGTATTATATTCAGAGTGCCTGAAGTCCAAGTGAAGGAATTTTATAATTACCAAAAGAAACGCACCTAGTCACCTATAAAGAAAACCCTTTAAAAGAAAGCAAACTTTAAATCAAAAAGAGTAAAAAAAAAAAAAAAAGAAGCATATATAATGGTAAATGCATCCATTTAACAAGAGGATATAACAATCCTAAATATATAACATACCAAACAGCAGAACTCACAAATCCACAAAACAATTATTATTAGACCTAAAGAAAGAGATAGACAACAATACAGTAATAATGGGGGAATTCAATACCCCACTCACAGCACTAGACAGATCATCAAGACAGAAAGTCAACAAAGAAACACTTGACTTTTAGATCAAATGGACTTAACAGACATTTATAAAACATTCTACCTAACAATTACAGAATACACATTCTTTTCATCAGCATATGGGACACACTCCAAGACAGACCACATGTTACGCCAGTCTTAACAAATTTTTAAAAACTAAAATCATATCAAGTATCTTCTCAGACCACAATGGAATAAAGCTTGAATTCAATATAAAAAGGAACTTCAGAAACTATGCAAATACATGGAAATTAAACAACATGCTCCTAAACAATCACTGGGTCAACAAACAAATTAAGACAGAAATTTAAAAATTTGTTGACATTAATGAAAATGAAAACACAGCATAGCAAAACCTGTGGGATACAGTAAAAGCAGTTCTAAGAGGAAAGTTTATAGCATTAAATGCCTACACCAAAAAAGTAGAAAAGTTACAAATTAACAATCTAATGTCACACCTGAAAGAACCAGGGAAAACAAGAACAAATGAAATCCAAGGTTAGCGGAAGAAAAGAAATAATAAAGATCAGAGCAGAAACAAATGAAATAGAGACCAAAAAATAAATAAAGGATCAATGCGACAAAAAAGTTTGTTTCTTTGAAAAGATAAACAAAATTAATAAAGCATTAGCTAGAGTAACCAAAAAAAGAAGAGATAAGATCCAAATAAACAGATTCAGTAATAAGAAAGAAGACATTAGAACTGATACCTCAGAAAGACAAAAGATCATCAGAGATTATTATGAACAACTATATGCTCACAAACTAGAAAACCCAGGGGAAATGGATAAATTCCTGGAAAAATATAACCTCCCAAGATTAAAGTAGGAAGAAATAGAACTCCTGAACAGACCTATAAAGAGTAGCAAAATTGAATCAATAATAACAAATCTTCCAACAACAAAAAAGGCCCAAGACCAGATGGATTCACAGACAAATTCTACCAAACATACAAAGAAAAACGAATACTAATTCTCCTGAAACTGTTCCAAAAAATTGAGGAGAAAATTCTTCCCAACACATTCTATGAGGCCAGTGTCACCCTGATACCAAAATCAGTCAAGGACACAACAAAAAAATAAAACTACAGACCATTATTTCTAATGAATATAGACACAATAATCCTCAACGAAACACTACTAAATAGATTCCAATAGCACATCAAAAAGACAATACGCCATGATCAAGTGGGTGTTACATTAGGGATGCAAGGATGGTTCAACATATGCAAATCAATAAATATAATACATCACATAAACAGAATTAAGGACAAAACCATGTGATCATCCCAATATGTTCAGAAAAACACTTGATAAAATTCAGCATCCCTTCGTGATAAAAATTTTCAACAAAGTAGGCATTGAAGGAATATACCTCAAAATAATAAGTGTCATATACAACAAGCCCACAGCCAACATCATACTTAACAGGCAAAAGCTGAAAGCTTTCCCTCAGAGAACTGGAAAAAGACAAGAGAGAAGGAGGCCCTCTTTAACCACTCTTTTTCTTTTCTTTGATCTTTTTGAGGTTTGATTTTTAAGCTTCATTAGTAAGGGTATGGAATAACCAAGGCAAAGGCTAATTTGGCCCTTGTGCAGAGGCAGTGCACTTCTGAGAACCGTGTCTAATGCCCATTGATTAGAAGATGTTTGACTGCAGGTGCTTAGAACATAAAGTATTCCCACCTCTATGTGAGTTCCAGGAATTGCTGTGTCCACATCTTTGTGGTGGTTCTTCCTTAATTCCAGGAGTTTCCTCACATGCATGCATGGATCAGTATTCAAAGACTCAAGAGGACCCATCTGTAGAACTACAAACCTCTTTTCCTTGGAAACCCCATTCTTTTCAGTAATAGGTCCTGGAAATTATAGCTTCCATGTCTAACACACACTTTCAACTTTGTCTCCTCAACTCAGTAACACTGCTAGGCTCCGTTTGGCTTCAGCCTCTCTATGCTGCAAAGCGGAAACTTCTCCTGGCAGTGAGCTGTAAGGCTTATCATTTTTTGCTTCTCTATTCTTAAGGATATAAAACAAGAATGAACATGGACTTCTGGTCATAAATAAAGTCAGTCAAAGAACAATGAGATGACATATTTAAGATACCGAATGAAAAATACTGTTGACCTGAAATTATCCATCCAGCAAAATTATCCTTCAAAAATGAAATAAAATTAAAAACCTTTTTAGACAAACAAAAGCCGAGGGAATTGGTTGCTGGAAGACTTGCATTATAAGAAATGCAAGAAGTTTTTCGAACAAAAAAATACAACACCAGATGGACTTTGGGTGTACACAAAGAAATGAAGTCTCCCAGAAATGGTAAATGAAAGTACATGAAACAAACAAACAAAAATGACGGAACTATAAAAAAATAACAAATGCACAGTAATTGAGATTTCATCATACCTTTCTTAGTAATTGATAGACTAAATAAACACAAAATCAGTAAGGCATAGAAGATATGCACATTATAAACCAACTTAACCTAAGTGACACAGAACGTTCCACGCTACAACAGCAGAATGCATATTTTGTAAAACATAACTTAATCATTCATCAAGATAGAGCATTTACTGTACCGTAAAAGCATTTCCTATAAATTACAGATCATTTCCTTTGATTGCAACAGAATTAAATTAGAAGTCAATAATGGAAAAACACCTAGAGTATCTCCAAATATTTGGAAATTAAATAACATAAACCCAAATGAACATGGGCCCCAAAAAATTACAATGGAAATTAGAAAGTATGAATTAGAAGAACATTAAAATGCAACATAAAATTTGTAGAATATAATTAAAGCAATTACCTAGGGAAAAAAGATAAACAATCTAAAATCTATTATCTAAGATTCCCCAGTAAAAAGCTACAAAAAAATCAAAATTAAACCTAACATAAGGCAGGATGTGGTCTATAATCCCAACTCTTTGGGAGGCCAAGACAAGAGGATTACTTGAGGCCAGGAATTTGAGACCAGCCTGAGCAACATAGTAAGACCCTATCTCTACCCAAAATAAATATATATAAAAAGAATTTTCTGGGCATGGTGGTATGCACCTGTAATCCTAGCTACTGTGGAAGCTGAGGCAGGAGGATCACTTGAGCCCAGGAGTTTGAGGTTGCAGTGAGCTATGATGATGTCACTGCACTCTACCCAAGGTGACAGAGTGAGACTCTGTCTCAAAAAAAAAAAAAAAAAAAAAAAAAGTTAACTTTAAAAAAGCCACAGGCAGGTCCTTCAGGAGATATTCTAGAAGAGGACATTGCTATCACAGGAGATGACAGCTCCATGCATGTTATTGCCCCTGAAGACTTTCCAGTAGGACAAGATGTGGGGATGGAAAAAGACAGTGATATTGAGGATCCTGACCCTGTAGGCTTAGACTAATGAGTGTTTATGTCTTAGTTTTTTAACAAAAAATTATAAAAAGAAAAAAAAGTTAAAAATGCTAAAAATAGAAAAAAGCCTATAGAATAAGGATATAAAGAAAGAAAATATTTTTGTACAACTATGCAATGTGTTTATGTTTTAAGCTAATTTTTGTTACAAAAAAATTTAAAAATTAAAACATTTACAAAGTAAAATAGTTACAGTAAGCTAAGGTTAATTTATTATTGAAAAAATATTTTAAATAAACTAAGTATAGCCTAGGTGTACAGTGTTTATAACTTCTACAGCAGTGTACAGTAATGTCCTAGACTGTCACACTCACTCACCGCTCACTCACTGACTCACGCAGAGCAACCTCCAGTCCTGTAAGCTCCATTCATTTTTTATCTTTTATATGGTATTTTACTGTACCTTTTCCATGTTTAGGCATGTTCAGGCACACAAATACTTACCAATGTGTTACAATCGCCTACAGTATTCAGTACAGTGACATGCTGTACAGATTTGTAGCCTAGAAACAATAGGGTATACCTAGGTGTGTAGTAGGCTATCCCATCTAGGTTTTTGTAAATATACTCCATGCTATTTGCACAACAAAATTACCTAATGGCCCATTTCTTAGAGTATAACCCTGTTGTTAAGACTTGTAAATGAAAAGATGTTCAACAACATTCTATAAAAATGTCCAACTACATATCTATTAGAATGGCTAAAATTGAAAACGTTAATATTGTCAAATACTGCCTAGAATGGGGAGCAACTAGAACATACGTGTATTGTTGGTAGGGGTATATAATAGTACAATCACTTTGTAAACCTTTTCAGAAATGTCTAATAACATTCAAAATACCTCATAATTCAGAAATTCTATTGTTAGGCATATATTTAAGAGAAATGACATTTCCAATAATAAAATTTGTACAAGAATAAGACTTGAATAAGAATATGAATAATTATCATACCAGCCCAAATCTGGAAACATCCCAAATGTCTATTTACTGATGAATGAGTAAATTATGATCTATTCATATACTGGAATACTACTCAGCAATTTAAAAAATAATAATCATACTGATACACACAACAATATGGATGAATTTTAAAAATATTATGTTAAGCCAAAGAAGCCAGATATAAGGGAGTAAAAACTGTATGATTCCAATTTTACCAAATTCTGGAAGACACAGATTTAATCTATAGTGACATAAAAGAGATCAATGGGTAGTTTGGGATTCAGGATAGAGTTTGATTTCAAAGGGGCTCAAGGGATCCTTTTAAAATAATTGAAACATTTTGAATCTTGATTATAGCGGTGGTTGTGCAGTTGTATACATTGTCAAAGCTCATTAAACTGCACACGTAAAATGTGCATATTTTGTTGCATGTAAATTATGTCTATATAGAGTTGATTAAAATAATCTTTTGAGGATGTGATCCAGTTACATAAAAAATGACTTGAAATAATAAATTCACACGTAAAGATACTGTGAATGAAAACTGTGGTGTTAGACTTTGAAGACAGTGAAACATAGATTATTGAAAGCTATTTATTTTGATTATTTTAATCAAATCAGTTAATATCTATATAAAATAGAACCATTTTTATAATTAATATTGAAACAGTATTAGTAAAAATAAGACAAGTCAGGCAGTTGGATGCAAAATTAATATTCAGATCTTAATTACTTTGGTATCTACAATTTTAAAATATAATGTAACAACACTCATTCAAAGCAGCAATATAAAAGCAAAAACACTTGAGAATACACTTGAGAGAAAAATGTAGAGAACATATATAAAAAATATCTTGTAATTCCACTGTGGAACACAAGAGATAGGATAAAATAAAGCAGTTTTTGTTGACTGTTGCTACATAACAAACCACCCCAAAACTAAGTGGCTTAAAATCATTACCTAGCTGTAGATTTGCTGGGATTTAGCTGGCCTGGGAGGAGCTTGGCTGGGCAGGTCTGCTTCTCCCTGTAAGTCTGTAGGCTTGCTCAGGTGCTTCTTTTTCAGCTTGTGGTAGCTGGAGTGGATCTGCTCTACACCTATTTCATCTTCCTTCTGAGACCTGAAGTAAAGCTGGAGAATGTTCTCCTAAAGGCAGTGACAAAGACTCATGAGGGCAGCCCTGTGACACATGAGCATTTCAAACTCTACTATTACTTCTGCTAATAGATCATTGACCAAAGCAAGTTCACATATCTATCTATGGCCAAAGTCAAGGGCAGGAAAAACATTACTCCTCCTATGAATGAGTAGAAGAGACAGCAAAGTCATATGAAAAGTTTGTGTTATGGACTGAATGTGTTCCCTCAAAATTCATATGTTGAAGCCCTAACCCTTAATGTGATGATTTTAAGAGGTGAGTCCTTTGTGGGTAATTAAGTTTAGATGAGGTCATGAGGCTAAAGTCCCCCATGATGAAACTAGAGCCCTTATAAGAAGAGGAAGAGATAGCAGAGCTTCCTTTCTCTACCATGTGAAGATAGAGAGAAGTTGGCTATCTGCAAGCCAGGAGCAGGCCCTCACCAAGAACCAAATTTGCTGGAACCTTGATCTTAGACCTCCCAGCCTCCAGAACTGGGATAAAATAAATTTCTCTCAGTATTTTGTTATGGCAGCCCAAGCAAACTAATAGGTTGTCACTACAGGGATAAGTGAATAATTGGGTAAATAATGCAATCTACTAAAAAGACTTTTCTGGATTTTGGACAAAAAAGTCAGTCATTGTGGAGGTATTAAATCATTTTTGACACTTCTCCCATAAAGAGGAACCCTATGACACCTCCACTTGAACATGGGAGCCCTTTGTCAAAGAATAGAATGTGCCAGGAGAGATGTCACGTGACTTCTGAGACTTCATTAGGCCCTATGCTTTTAAAAAATGCCTCAATACTTCAGAATAATTATCATTGTGTAAACAAATTTGTCAATTTGCATAATGTGTTACTAAACATGTTTTGGTTAGCGTGACTAAGATTTATGATAATTAACACCTATAATTGTGCTTATTTTCACATTTTAAAAATTGTTTTATGTAAAATCCATAAACAAATGAAAAAATAGACAAACTTTTAGCTATGCTTATAGAACTCAGCTTTCGAAGCATATGAATCAACATAATTAGGAATAAAAATAAAATAATAGTATAAGTCCAATTTTTTTTCCTGATTATTCTACAAAGAAGTCATGAGGACTGCCTGTTGGTTGCATTATTGGTATAAGGCAAAGCTAGGGGTTGCTGAAGTTAGGAAGCAACATCCAGGCCAACAGAGTAGGGTATGCAGAGACAAGTTCATTAAATCACAGAATGCCACAGGTGGAGTCAGGGCAGTGCCATGGACCTGGAATTGTCCTGTCCTAGATTAAAGCTCTCCTGAAGACCTACATCTTTACAGCCTTAAGAAAAAGCTACGCTGAAGTCCTGAAATACAGCCAGTACACCCACACTGCACAGCTGAATTCACAGCACCACAAGTCAGCTGGCCAGGACATGTGTGAGAACAAATGAGATGAATATTACTAAATAGTGTTTGTATGTTGTACAGAATTAGGGCAGCTGCAAGCAGGCTATCCCAAAACAAACTGATATAGAGAACACATAAACAAAGCTTGAAGTAAAACTGCTTAGCAACATAATGTGAGGTGGGTGTACACAAGTTGATAGCAATGACTGAATTTGCAGAAATCAGAGTAAATATATTGGTTTTTAGCAAAACCAAGACATGCTGTCCATAAAATGGAGATTGGTAATACATACACATGGTGAGTGTGGAGACAATAGCTTCCAAGAGAGCAGCATGAAATTTCTACATCTGCTTATTCCTTGAAACATAACATCAGGACATATCTACCAACTATATTCTCTTTGTTCAACCTCTTCCTTCAATTTGAAATAACTTCTTCACTCCTGCTACCACTACAGGGACTTCCTCTACTTCAATATTTGGCCCAAATCTCTTTAATGGAGTTCTCAATTTAATCCACTGGTCACATGTCTCATTATTTTCTACGAGTTAGCACTTATTTTGTTGTTGCTTTGTAAGTGTGCCTGAGGGTTATTAATGTGTGGGTCCTATAATTTTGACTAGACTTTAAACTTCTGGAGGTGAGCATTCAAATTTTTAATCCCCATTCACTATAACCATTGTGCTTATTATATAACTCAGTATTGGATGTGCTCAAGAAATGATAGTGGCAAACCTTCAGGCATGGTTTGTGGCACATTGCCAAGAATTACAATTGAGGTTTTCAAAAGTAAGGCTAAGGATCACTGGCAGGAGAAAAACCTCAAGTATTTGTTGGAAATGTAGGATCCTGGATTCAAACCCAGACCCACTGAATCAGGCTCTGGGTGATATCCAAAAACCAAAATTTAAATAAACTCCTTTGGAAGCTTATGTTCAGTGAAGGTAAGAACTACCTCAGGATCTATTATGTCCAGGGACATTTAAGTTCATAGATATTTACATTTCATGAATAATATTAGAAGTCTACTCTATGCATTAGGTTTTGTAGAGGACAGAAAGAAAATTTTTAATTACTCTATCATCAAGAAATGTAAAATTGGTGTGTGTGTGGGTGTTGGGGGAGAGACAACATTCTCTATAATATAATGCAGAAATACGGAATAGGGCAAATGTCATTAAAAAGACAAAAAATAGAATGAATAGAATTAGTATCCTTATAAATAGGCATGAGGGAATCTGTTTGGCCTTTCCACCATGTGACGAAACAGCACAGCAAGAAGAGCCATCTATAAAACAGACTGCAAGCCTTCACCAGACATCAAATCTACTGGCACCTTGATCTTGAACTTCTCAGCCTCCAGAACTGTAAAAAGTAAATTTCTATTACATATAAATTACCCAGTCTAAAGTACTTTGCTATAGCAGCTTGAATGGACTAAGACATGGTAGATTAAATCCAACTATACCAGTAATTACATTAGCCCAAATATATTCTATTCACAATAGAAACACTTAAAAATATGAAAGTTGATATGAGAAAAGGACAAGAGTGCAAAAATATATGCCATGCAAATATTAATCAAGAGAAAGCTGGTGTGTGCACATTACTACAGTATAAGACAAAGTTAACTTTGATGCAAGTAACGTATCTGGAGTTAAAGAAGTACAACTGATGCACAAGACAGCTCCCACACCCACACGAAATTATCTGGCCAAAAATTTCAATGCCAAGATTGAGATACCCTGCTGCATAATAAGTCTTAAAATCAAGTAGTGTAAGCCTTTTGTTCCTTCTTCAAAATAATTTTGTCTACTTAAGGAGCTTTGCCTTTTCCTATAAATTTTAGAATCCTCTTGTCAACATCTACAAACATGTCTTTTATTATTTTCATTAATATTATATTAAATTGACAGATTAATTTGAAGAAAAGTGCTGTCTTATCAACACTGAGTATTTCTATCATAAACTTGGTATATCTCTCCAGCTTTCTAATATAGTGTCTTCATAAGAAAAAAAATGTTTGTGGAGATTGGTATTTTTGGGGGGGATTTTTTTTAGAAATCACCAATGAATTAATCTGATCTAATAATTCTATGTATGGTCTAGTAATTCTAAGGTTCCAAAGTATGCATTCAACCCAAAGCCCTGAAGACTAGAGTTAAAAAAGAAAAAAAAATCAAGTATGCATTGAAACTTTTAAAATAGTATATGAATGATCAGATTTTTCTTTTCTCTTTGAATCACTTTTGCAAAGTTGTATTTTACAAAGAGTTTTTCATTTCTTCTAAGTTGTTGAATTTATTCATTAAAGTTTTTATTCATATTCCCTTTATTTTTTTTTAGCATTTTTGATGTTTTTAAGATCTGTAACAATAGTATTGCCTTTTTTCTTTCTTTTTAGTAGTATTGCCATCTTGCCCAGCCTAGTCTTGAACTCCTGAGCTCAAGTGATCTTCCAGCCTCAATATCCTGAAGTATTTCCTCTTTAAACCTAACATTGATAATTAGTGTCTTCTCTCTTTTTTAATTGGTCTAGCTAGAGGTAAGCCATTTTACTAATCCTTTCAAAGAACCAACTTCTGGTTTTATCAATATTCCTATCATTGTTCTGTTTTCTATTGCATTGATTCTGCTCTGATATTATTTTCTTCCTTCTGCATACTTTGGCTTACTCCGATCTTCTTTTTTTAGTTTTATAATGGTGATGCTTACATCATTTATTGCAATTTTTTATTTTTTTTTGATATAAGCACTTAAAGCTATAAAATTTTTCTAAATTCTGTTTCATCTACATCCTAAATATTTTGATATGTTGACTTTTCATAATCATACAGTTTCAAACATTTTTAAATTTCGCTAGTGCTTTCTGCTTTGATCCATGTGTTATTTAGAAGTGTATTTTTAGTTCACAAGTATTTTAGATTTTTTTTGTATTCTGTTATTTTTTAAACAACTTCATCAAGTCATTATTTACATACCACAAAAATCATCCTTTTATGTGTACAATTTAATGATATTTAGGAACCTATCAAGTCGTGCAATCTTCACCATAATCTAGTTTAAAGATATTTTTAGTCTTTGCGTTAGTTGGATAATTTCCACTAATGCCTCTTCACTTTTACTGACCCAATAATTCTTTATCTTCCAACTGCTATTAAACTCATACAATGTTTTTTTTTAAATTTTAGATATTATCCTTTATAATTCTAGAATTTCTATTTTACTCTTATTTATAATTTCTGTGTCTCTGTTGAGAGTTCTCATTTATTTATTCTTTGTGAACATCTTTCCTTTATCTTCAACACATTTACATAATGTGTGTATAACATATAAACATTATATCAACAGTAAATAAGAATTTATGCAATAACATCATTGTCTGCTAATTTTAATATATGAATCGTTTTGACATCTTTTTTTGTCATGTACTTTTTCTCTTGGCAGTGGTTATATTTTCTTGTTTCTTCCCATTTCCATTATTTTTTATTATGTCCTGGACATTTTGGGAATGTATTGCAGAGATTCTAGATTTTGTTATCTTACTTTGAAGAGGATTAATTTTTGTTCTCACAGATAGTCTAATGAACTTGTGGAAGTTTGATTTTTCACTTGTGAAGGTGGTTCACTTGGGTTTTTTCTTAGGTTTATGAGAAATTCATAGTCCAAGGACATAGTCTTTATTTCTAACACGTGGCCGTTTCAATGGAAAACACAAAGTGTATACAAAGCCCCTCTCATTTTGCATGATTCAAATTCCAAATTCTGTCTCCCCTGGAGTAGGTAGAAGCTAAAATTTCTATTTATCATTTTTAGTGTTCCAGCTGTTTCTTTTCCTCAGGCTCTTTGGAATCAAGCCCAATGTTTGTGCTGCTTGGGAGTAGACCATAGATTTGGGGAAATTTGTATGCAGATTTAGGGGTAACTCCTCTATGACTCTTTCTTTTCTGAGAGATCATCGCTCAATTTCCAGCTGCTCTAGCAACCTGGAACTCCACGATTCGAGTCTGAGAACTTAATTTTTTAGACATGCTGACTAAAGGTCTTGGAAGCACCCTACAGGGGAAAAGTCATATAAACATATTTTTCACTGAAGAAATATCTGCTCTTTCAAGGGTCAAATCTACTTTAGTTTCTGTCTAATTCTGCCCTCCATTTCTTTTCCAATGACTTTAAATAGTTGTTTTACATATTTCGTCTACAGTTTATAATTATTATCTAATGAATATGAGTTCAATAAAAGCCACTCTTACTGGAACAAGAACTCTTGCTGCATTCTTGTTCCTTCACACAAAGTATTACAGTACTAAAATTGTCCTAGTGTTCGGAAAATGATGGAATTCTTTAAAATGGGCAAAAAAAAAAAAAAAATTACTGAACCCCCTGTCTAGGAGACTCTGCCTAGCTGTCTGTGCTGCATTAACAGATGATAATGCAAAGGGCTCTTATCCATAGCAATGCAAACAGATTTTGCCAGGTAGAATTTAATAATTTTTTACCTTGTGGATATTGGCTGTTTTTGCATTTATTTAAAATATTTCTGCATTTCTGATTGTGTGTATATGTGTGTGTGTATACTCTATGAACTCTTCTTCAAAATGTTACAACATTTCTTAGTCTCCCATGTTAATTAATGTATTAAAAATATGTTTGACATGTGTTCATTTTATATTTGCATGAGAATCATCATTCTATCTTTTAAAAGTTATCTTAAAAACATACAAACCAGTGAAAAATTGCTTTTAACATAGTTACCTCTGAAATGCAGATCACTAAGTAGTGTTCTGGAAATTTAGCTAAAGGCTCCTAGGTTGTAGATTAAGTCTAATTCTCACACGCATACACATACGTGTGTATCACATTCTAAAATATTTCAAAGCAATTCACCACACCCCCTTTACCATACAGATCAACAAAGACTTTTAACAGGAAGACCTAAGGAAAGGTATGGAAGATAAATGAGGGTCATTTGGTCAATTATCTAGCTGATCACACAAACGTCTGTTTGTTTGTTTTAACATCAAATCACTCTTAATTTCAGTATATTACCATAGAAGAAAACCACATTAGATAGCTATCTTACAAAATCCATGGCCATTTATCATCTTCTTGGTAAATATCCAGCAAAGGGTGTAGTTGGATTATCTGCATTAGTTTGTCAAAGTTGTAGCACGATTGTTTTATTTAGCATGACAGTGCAAATGAAGGACAGTGGTCATATAATGCTATTTTCCTTGTAATCACTGTATTAAATGGTCTTTATGATACATCTGCAGCCAACTAGATGACACATTTTCAGAGACTTTGCTTTATAAAATTAAAAATATGATGGTTTCCAAATATATTTTAATATGTTAATACTTGTTCAGTTTATTTTCAGTAAATAGATGATTAAGATTAAATATCCTATCTATCCAACTATCTAAGGCCAGGGAAATGAGGATGAGAACTGCCAAAACCATCTGTTAATATCATCAAACAACCTGATATCCAGAAAGTCTCTTTGTCCCAAGACAGAACTAAGAATATATTTCCTGTCCCAAAATGAAGGAATAAAAGAAGCAGCAAAGTTATTAGTTGGAAGCTACCTATGTAATTTATAAAATAAAAACAAAACATTCAGACAGACTCATAACTTAAATTTCTTATGGGAGCTAAAAAATAATCATAGCATTAATTTAAAAGGAAGCCTTGGCTAAAATCTGAAGAAGATACTCTGTTTTTTGAATTCTTCAAAAATTAAAGAAAATAAACTACCATTGGGATGGATGAAATGAATGTGAGAGCAAGTACATATTTCTGAGATTTGGTCTAAATCCATAAATGAAGTAATTAATTAATTAATTAAATGACTAACATAAATCAATAGAAGACTAGTCCAATGATGCTAGTGTCTCATGAATCAATGGTTATCAATGTAGTGAATGTTCTCCTAAGGTTTGTTTTAAAAATTAATAAATGAAGCCCATATGCTTATAAAACTGCCATGCTTAGAGTTATAACACCTCAGCTTACCATTTGCCTATTTTACAACAGAGAAGCAACAAAAGGTATATATCACAATCATCATGCCCAAATAGATTCCTGCTGCTGGATCTTTCTCCTGCTTAAAAAGATCAAGAGAGAAATTCCACATGGAGAACTGCACAGCCCAGGGTGGCGTATAAACCTAGCTGTCTACAACTCTAATTCAGGGCCCCCAAAGCATTGATATCAGATCGATCACTTTGACATTTGCTTAAGGCAAACCGACAAGGCAATTAACTCAAATTAGAAGGCTGGAATTGAGGAGGTGGCTGAAAGTTTTAAAGGGCTTTGCCAGAGTCTCATATGGTGGCAAATGTGGGAGAAACATGAGCAACAGTTGAACGGCTTAGCGGGGAGCATCCTTTCAACTTGCCTCCTTATGGGTTTGCAAGGTGTTTGCTGTGAAAGAACAGAATCAGTGCTTTTCCTTCTCCAAATAGAAGCACTATTTGGAGTTTATAATCTGTCTTTATTTACCTTTCCCAACGAAAACTGTTGAAATGTCCCTTAACTTGAGATACTCTAGAAAACCACAACAATAATAAAATAGCCTATCTTTCACACAGCCATGGGGCAACAAGTAAATAAAAGATAATTTTAATATTTAGTAGATCTAAATACTTGTAGGGTTGCCAGATGCCAGATTAAGCAAATAACAATACAGGATGCTCTGTTTCATGTAATTTCAGGTAAACAATATCTTTTAGTACAAATATATCCTATGCAATATTTGCTTGACCAAAATGATCGTTCTGAGCTCTGAACTTAGGAAGCTTAGGCATGGAAAATCAAGCTTATCTTAGGTAAAAAACGGTCTCCAGTTCCAGGCCCAAGTAAAAAGAGGATTTATTTGCCTTGTTCCCCAGGGAAAATAGAAAATAATTTCTTGGGAAAAATATCACTTAGGCTACTGGTGACAGGTAAGAAAAACCACAGTTGATCACTCACTCCTCAGGGAGTAGGCTGTATAGCAATTTACTTCCAAGCCTAGAGTAGAAATTGAAATTGAGAGGAGAGAGGTCTCTTAGGACAATAGTCTTCAAAGATTTTTATTGATGTGCTCCCTAAAAGAATTATTTTCATGATGTGCTCCCTTGAATATTTTTAAATGACACCTTAAATTTTATAATAATTTTAAATACTAGTATTTCCGGTGTATTGCATATAATGTACATGCTTTAAATAGATTTTTGTTGAAACTTCAGAGATTCAAATTCAATTCATTCTATTTACAGAGAATGTCCTGCATATATGACAATTATGGCAAAACTAGTCCTCATTATTATAAGCCAAATCAAAATAATCTATTTTTATAATTCAAATATACATGTTACTGTATCAGTGACAACCACTTCTGAATTATAATTCTTAGATAAATAAAAGGAGAAGGAAGAAATATCTTGCCAATAGTTTGTCTTCTAGATGAAATGATACATCATCCTCTTCATGTTTCTTACTATTTCTTACCCAAATACACTGCCCTTTTTGTATTTCTTACCTATTGCGCTTTCTGCTTCGTTCTCAGGGCCCAACTTTTAGGAGCGTACTTTTCAAACTGTGCCTTCTTTGTTGCTTTCTACACAGTCCCCTTCTTCAGGTTTTTATGTGGGACAATTCACTACAGTAAGATTTAGAACAAGTGAGACATGGGTGGTGTTTGGAGTTACAACGACCCCACCTATTGAGTCTAGTGTTTGCAGATGGGGTTGAATTGCAAAACAAGGGCTTAGTCCGAGGGGGAACTCCCAATAGATCAGGCAGCTAAATGCTAGAACCGTAAGGTAGGCTGATGTTGCTTACATCAGCCAAATGAAAAGAACTCTTGAAAGTTTCTCTTAAACATATCTAAAGTGGCTGAGTGGCTAGCACCAGAGTCAGGCAAACACTGATTTTACGCAATGTCAAATAAATCCCCAAGGACTGTGGATTACCTGGATGCCTGACTAGGAAACGCTGGGCTGCACCAGCAGAGGATAGTGTAGCTAACAGGGACCCCATAATGACTATGAGCAGGAGATAGGATGAGATGGGGAAGATGGGATATTGCCATAAGAGCAAAGGGAAAGGTCAGTGCAGCTGGTTAAGTGAGACCTACTCTGGGACACGCTGAAGATTCCTTACGGTGATGGAAACGTTGAAACATTTGCAAACACCATTTCCTTGAACATTTCCCCCACACATTCTTGTAAGGCAAAATCAGAAGAGCATTAGGCTGGGTAAAGATGGATGTTATGTGTATGTTTTGGGTTGAAGCATGACAGTGTGTCAATAAATGATACTCTGAGTCATTCCTTGACCCTGTTTTAATATACCAGTGTTATTTTCCTTTCACATTTGTGTGGATGATGAGTTGACTCCATTTGTGAAATCAAAGAAGAAAAACTAAGCAAATGCTACAAAGGATATATTTAATCAAAATTCAACATTGTAATAAAATTGTACAAATATTTAGCTAAATTGTGAAACTGTGATGACTGTTCCCAGCATGGAATTTGGCATTATAACACATCATAAGAAAAACTATGTCTTTGTGAATAAGTGAACATCAAGTGAGTAATACTATACAAAGTTATTTGCTAGCTCTGTAACAATTGTTTACCTGAATTTTTCATGAAGTTTGTTTAATTAATTATGCTTGATATCTTTGGTTGCATGTCATCTATTTCTTAGGGATGTGAATGTTTTATATTTGACAGCTATGTACAGCATCTTAAGCTTTTCTGAAAATAAGGCTTGGAAGATCATTTTGGCTGTTTACGGATGATTCATTTTATTGTCAGTACTGTTAGATGATTTACCTGTTTTTCTTTTGTCTAATCACCTCTAACATTCTAAACACTTTTAAAGGAAGAAATGGGATCTCCACAAACTTTTGGACTACAGATCACAGAAAACTGTTAATTTAATAATATATGTTAATGTATAATATACTACATGTACTGATACAGGGCTTAGGACAGGGGGAAAAAAGGTTACATGGAATTTTTGTATTCTAACAGCAATATAACAATATTGAAAGTCAAGAAGTAATTATTCTGGCCAGTAGGGTGGCTCACACCTGTAATCCTAGCACTCTGAGAGGCCCAAGAGGGAGGATAGCTTGAGTTCAGGAGTTTAAGACCAGCCTGAGCAAGAGCAAGACCCTAACTCTATTAAAAATAGAAAAAATTAGCCAGACATGGTGGCACGCACCTGTAACAGGTCTCAGCTACTCCGGAGGCTGAGGCAGGAGGATTGCTTGAGCCCAGGAGTTTGAGGTTGCTGTGAGCTAGGCTAATGCCATGGCACTCTAGCCTGGGCAACAGAGTGAGACTAGAAAGAAAGAAAGAGAGAAAGAAAGAAAGAAAGAAAGAAAGAAAGAAAGAAAGAAAGAAAGAAAGGAAGGAAGGAAGGAAGGAAGGAAGGAAGGAAGGAAGGAAGGAAGGAAGGAAGAAAGAAAGAAAGAAAGAAAGAAAGAAAGAAAGAAAGAAAGAAAGAAAGAAAGAAAGAAAAGCAAGGTAAGGGGGTGGGCTGGGTTGTAATTTTAAAGAGCGTGGTCATTAGGTTTAGAATTGCTTATTAGAAAAAGCAATTAGAAAAGGTAGAATCAGAGAAAACAGAGTATGGTAAGAAGGATGGGGAGGAGTTGGTTACAATCTTAAACTGACTGGTCATTAGAATTAGTCTTGCTTGTGTCAATATGACTGTAACAAGGCCCAGCTCCATGTCATTATTTTCATTTTATGTATTAGAAAATAGTCTCAAATTTATCTTTTGTTTCTCTTGTTGTTTTTTTGTTCCTTCTCCATTTTACCTTTTTCTTTCTTTCCCCTTCCTTCACTTTTACTTTTTTCTATTTTCTTGAAACAAAAAAATTAGAAGTCATGGTGTCTGTCCTCAAGAAACTTACAGTCCAATCAAGGAATAAAGAAGGCCCAAATAAAGCAATATGAGAGCAATGTGTCAATAATAATATGAATAAGCTATGTTCTTTGAAATGACTGAAATAAATGAATGATTAAGACAGAGTGAGATTAATATTATTTAAGCAATATTGGTGGGAGCAGGTGCATTTTGATCTGGATTGAAGGAACTAATGGTAGAAAGAAGGACAAACAGCCCCAGGAATTTCATGGATCAGTACTCAGAGGCAGACTTTTAGCAAGACGTGTTCAAGGGTTTGCAGTGAGATTGGCTTGAATGGAATGGGCAGATTTAGTTGCATGAATGACGTTGGAGGAACAGCAGAGCTGGGGAGTATAAATTAAGTGTAAATTAAGGATGTAGAACGCTGGTCTGAGTTAGATTTTTTTCCAATACTTTATTGAAAGAGCTGAGAATAGAACTTGGAACTCTCTGAATCTTAGTTAAGCCACTGACCCATGTTGAGTAAAAATGACCTCCTCAACCTTACTAAAATTCAGAAATTACTTACTGTTCCCCGCCTTCTGAATTCGTATATACAGTAAAATATAGGATATATTCTGAGAGGCAGGAGAGAGAGACTATGTATAGTTTTCTTTGGGACTATCCAGTTCGACTTCATCTCCCTCTTATGTGCTGTCTCCCTCTGTTGCCTGTTGACTTTTTCTCTCTCTCTGGTAGTGTTCTCAGTTTGATGTTTCTTTTATATTCAACAGACTGTACTGTCTTTGAAATTAAGCACAAAGTTCAAGATAGGGATACGTATTTCAAAGAACTGAAACAGGGAATTGAGAATGGAGTGCCCTTAACCTCCACCTAAGTTTCCCTCGCAGCTATGCAATAATAGAGCTCTTTATACTTTGCCTCCTACTTATTGTAGTCTCTCTGTCTCTGCCCATTCATTTCACGCAGCTTCTGACTTTCAGTGGCCCATCTGAAGAGTTTACCACACACCCCATCATGGAGCACTTTTCCTGTGCACCTTCCCAAGAGGGGAATTCTTTCTTCTTGGCTACATGATCCATGTTTATTTCTCTGTAGATACGTCTTAAAATGTCTTATTTGTGTGTGTTCTAAATTTCTATTTCTTTCTTGTTTTCGCGACTGTTTCTGCCATGAATGTGTTACTCATTGCCATGGTGCTTGTAACAATGATGGAAAGGTAAAATGCTCAGTGGATCCTTTGAGTTTACTTACTGTTTCATTCTGTATTACTGCTGATGCATAGTTTTTCTGGCTGATGATGAGATGGGACAGAAATAATGTGGGAAAAACATAAAATAAAGTACTCCTCTACTTACACCAAACCAATTATTTCTGCATATATCCAAATAACATATTAAAAGTTATATTAGAGAAGGATATATAATAATCTAGAAAGACATTCATAATATGGTATTAGAGGAAAAAAAGAAGTAAAAAATCACCTATTTGCCTAGGAAAAAAGACAGATACCAAAATTTCAATAAAGGTTATTTCTAGGCGGTGGAATAATTTCTTTTCTTTCTTTTTTGTCTATATTTTCTACAATTTACATATGTTATCTTTTTACTAAGGAAAAAAGTCAATGTTATTTCCCCCAAAAAGGTAACTTTGGTTGGTTATTATACAAATTTCATTTTCTAAATAAAAATACTAAAGTGAAAATGTCTACCTTAAAAATAAACAAATGAAAGTAAGTGACCATCCATCTCCACTCCTTCCACCAGAATTGCTGACCAGCCAGACTGGATTCACTTGAGTTTGTTCGGTTATTTCCTCACTCGTTTATTTAACAAGTGTTTATTAAGTACCTGCCCTGTATAAAGCACTGTGCTGGTGGTGGGATACGGGCTTAGGTAAGTGGGGTAGTAGTGGGGTACTGGCTTGGTCCATCCCCTGGGCCTGTTTGGATGCTGGATATACATCACACTATAGTATGAAACAAAGTGGAAAAGAGCAAAAATGATTTTGAGGGTATGGCGGACAATCTCCATTTCCTATTATCTATTCAGATGTAGATCACATCAGATATTGTATTCCAGATTTTTAGTTAGGAAAATATAGCCCCCATAGCTAATTATAGTCATTCGTTGCTTAATGACACGGATATGTTCTAAGAAATGCATTGTTAGGCGATTTCCTTGTTGCGGAAACGTCATAGGGTGTACTTACACAAACCTAGGTGGTATAGCCTACTACACACCTAGTAGGCTATATGGTATGGTCTGTTGCTCGTAGGCTACAAACTGTACAGTATGTTATTGTACTGAAACTGTAAGCAGTTACAACACAATGGGAAGTATTTGTGTATCTAAGCACATCTAAACATAGAAAAGGGTAATGCATTGTGCTATGATGTTATGATAGACAACGGCTATGACATCACTAGGTGATGGGAATTTTTCAGCTCCGTTATAATCTTATGGGACCACTGTTGCATATGTAACCCATGGTTGACCAAAACATTGTTATGTGGCATATGACTGCATGACAATAGCCAATATTTACTAAGCACATACTATGCTGTGGGCAAGCAGTTCTCAAAGTGAAGTTCACGGTTCCCCTGGGATTCCTGAAATTTTTTCAGTAGGTCTGCAAAGTCAAAAACATTTTCACAATAATACTAAGATATTATTTGCCTTTTTACTATGTGGGCGTTTGCACCAATCATGTAAAAGCAATGGTGTTAAAACTACTGGTGCCTTAACATGAATCAAAGGAATAGCACCAGAATATGCCACTAATGCATTGCTGTGTTTATCACTGCCGTGCACACACAGGAAAAAAATGTACTTAAGAATGCTTTGATGAAGCAGTAAAAATCATTAATTTTAATAAAGATCGTTGAGTACACACCCATTCAATATTCTATGTTGCAACATGGAAAATAGGCATAAAGCTCGTCTGATGCACACCAAAGCATGATGTTGTCTTGAGGAAAACACTTGCATGAGTGAGTAGTCACTTCTTTTCATGGGACCCCATTTTTACTTGAAAGAACAACTGATAGGCAAAGTACTTTTATTTAGACAGGGGTATTTGGCAGATGTCTTCTCAAAAATGAATGAAGGCAACAGTTACGTGAAAAAATGCTCAACATCATTAGTCATCAGAGAAATGCAAATCAAAATCATAATGAAAGATGATTTGACCCCAGTTAAAATGGCTTTTATCAAAAAGACAGGCGGTAATGAATGCTGGTGTGGATTTGGAGAAAGGGGAATCCTCGTACATTGTTGGTGGGAATGTAAATTAGTACAATCACTATGGAGAACAGCATGGAGGTTCCTCAAATAACTAAAAATAGAGCTACCGTATGATGCAGGAATCTCACTGCTAGCTATAAATCCAAAAGAAAGGAAATTAGTGTATCAAAAAGATACCTGCACTCCTATGTTTATTGCACCACTATTCACAATAGCCAAGATTTGGAATCAACCTAAGTGTTCATCAGCTGATGAATGGGTAAAGAAAACTTGGTACATATGCACAATAGAATATTATTCAGTCATGAAAAAGAATAAAATCCTGTCATTTGCAACAACATGGATGGAACTGGAGAAAATTATGTTAGTTGAAATTAGCAAACACAGAAAGACAAATCTCACACATCCTCACTCATATGTGAGAGCTAAACATTAAAACAATTGATTTCATGGAGATAGAGAGTAGAATGATGGTTACCAGAGGCTGGTAAGGGTAGCGAGGGGTAGGGAGATAAAGTAGGGATGGTTAATAGGTGCAAAAATATAGTTAGATAGAATGAACAATATTCGATAACACAGCAAAGTGATTATAATTAACAATAAATTATGGTATACTTTAAAATAATTAAGAGTGGGATTAGAATGTTCTTAATGTAAAGAAATGATAAATGCTTGAGGTGATGGATATACCCAGATTTGATTATTATACACTGTATGCCTGTATCAAAATATCACATGTACCATGAAATTTATGCAACTGTTATATACCCATAATCATTAAAAATAAAAAAGGAAAAGAAACGAATGAAGGGAGCCTGTTGCTTCAAGGAAAAACAACTGACAGTATTTGTTATTGATGATAAATTTGAACTTTCATGTGAAAATTGGAATTTTGGAGGACTTTTATCCATCACTGTGAATGTGTCAGCTTCCTAAAACCTAAAGACTTATCTGTTGAGATCATGGTGCTATTTATGAATGTGATTTTTTTCTATATTTCATAATAAAACCTATCAATATTTGGAAGGTTTGTATAACTCAGTGAATCAACACATTCCAAGTGACAGATGCATGATGATATAAAATTATATTTGGGTAGAAGATCCATTCAAAATGCAAGATAGACCAATGTATTTTAATGCAACAGAGGATGAAAAATTTATTGATATTGTTTCAGATTCTACATCTCAACTAACTTAACTAACCAAATACTACTTGTCAAATAGATAAGAGTATTAAAGAAAAACACTATTAAAAAAAAAAGAAAAACACTATTTTACCTGAAACAGCCATTAAAATATTCTTTTCTTTTCCAACTATATATCTATGTGAGGCCCAATTTTCTGCCTACACATAAATCAAAACAACATACTGCAATAGATACTAAAGCCAGACACTAAAGAGACATACACAAATGGCAACAATGTCAGTTTTCTCACTTTCTTTTGAAAATATAGGTTTTTTCCATAAAAATATGTTATTTATGTTAACATGTAATTTATGTAATATGTACCAAGATTTATTATTATTTTAAAATGAATTAGTAAAGAAATATTAAAACTATGACTATCCTACTATCTATAGATACAACCCACATAAACAAAAACTCTTTGATGTTCTCAGAAATTTTTAAGAGAATAAAAGGGTCCTGAAACTGAAAAGTTTGAGAATTGCTACTCTAAATATCTTATTAATCATTTGATATGCATAATCTTGCTTAATCCTCACAACCATTTTAAGTATTACATCTACTACTATTATTTCCATTTTATAAGTAAGGAAAATGAGTTTGAGAAAGTTTAAAAATTTGTCCAAGGCCAGGCGTGGTGGCTCATGCCTGTAACCCTAGCACTCTGGGAGGATCGCTGGAGGTCAGGAGTTCAAGACCAGCCTGAGCAAGAGCAAGACTCTGTCTCTACTAAAAAAAAAAAAAAAATAGAAAGAAATTAATCGACCAACTAAAAAATATATAGAAAAAATTAGCCGAGCATGGTGGCACATGCCTATAGTCCCAGCTACTCAGAAGGCTGAGGCAGGAGGATTGCTTGAGCCCAGGAGTTTGAAGGTTGCTGTGAGCTAGGCTCACAGCAAAAAAAACTTGTGGAAGATTTATATAGTTAGTAAGAGAGAGCTTCAAACTCAGGAAATAAGTGTAACAAACAATTTGGTTTCAATGACAGAGAGGGAGGGAAAGGTTTCACGAAGAGGGCAAATTTGCACAAGCTGGGAAGAGTGAATCAATAGGAAAAGAAGGGAAGGATGTTTTAGGCAGAGGGCATAGTGTCAGTTAAGGCTTTGTGAGTCAATGTCTAGGGCAGGGGTTCCTAACCATTTTTGTGCCAGAACCCCTTTGGCAGCCTGGTGAAGTCCACTGCACCCTTCTTGGCATAATGGGGGTTTTTTTTGGGTTTTTTTGAGACAGAGTCTCACTCTGTTGCCCGGACTAGAGTGCCATGGCGTCAGCCTAGCTCACAGCAACCTCACACTCCTGGGCTCAAGCAATCCTTCTGTCTCAGCCTCTCAGGTAGCTGGGACTACAAGCATGTGCCACCATGCCTGGCTAAATTTTTCTATATATTTTTAGTTGTCCAGCTAATTTCTTTCTATTTTTAGTAGAGACAGGGGTCTCACTCTTGCTCAAGCTGGTCTCGAACTCCTGAGCTCAAATGATCCACCCGCCTCAACCTCCCAGAGTGCTAGGATTACAGGCATGAGCCAACACGCCCAGCCTTGGCATGATGTTTTTAAATGAATAAAACAAAATACATAACATTATGAAGGAAGCCAGTTATATATTATACAGACAGCTATAAAAAGATAAAAACCCCAAATAGATATATTTCTTTTTTTTTTTTTTTTGAGACAGGGTCTCATTCTGTCACCCAGGCTAGAATGCAGTGATATCATCATAACTCACTGCAACCTCAAACTCCTAGGCTCAAGTGATCCTCCTGCCTCAGCCTCCCATGTAGCTGGGACTACAGGCATGTGCCACCACACCCAACTAGTTTTTCTATTTTTTGTAGAGACAGGGTCTTGCTATGTTGCCTGGGCTGGTTTTGAGCTCCTGGCCTCAAGCAATGATCCCGCCTTGGCCTTCCAAAGTGTTAGGATTAGAAGGCATGAGCTACTCTGGGAGGCCGAGGCCGGCGGATGTTTGAGCTTAGGAGTTCGAGACCAGCCTGAGCAAGAGTGAGACCCCGTCTCTACCAAAAATAGAAAAATTAGCCAGGCATAGTAGGCATGCCTGTAGTCCCAGCTACTCGGGAGGCTGAGGCAGGAGGATCACCTGAGCCCAGGAGTTTGAGGTTGCTGTGAGCTAGGCTGATGCCACGGCACTCTAGCCCAGGCAACAGGGTGAGACGCTGTCTCAAAAAAAAAAAAAAAAAAAAAGGAAGGCATGAGCTGTGTTCGCTTCAGCAGCACATATACTAGAAGGCGTGAGCTACTGCACCCAGCCCACTTGTTTATTAATGCACTAAATAACAAAATCTAGTGGTGAGAAGTATTGATAAACATAAACTATATTTCTGCAACAACTATAGAGTGATATGAAAACATCTATGACTTCTACTGGTGACAAAGTCACAGGTACTGTTCATGTTACAGTGGTTTGTTGTCCACATTTACAATTTAAGGAAATGCTGCATTTCGTTACAGGATAATAAAAATAAAGATGTAAACTTTTTCCATTCAAGTTCACACATTCGAGAGTGTTTGGACTACAAGAACCTTTGGGTCTAGGGTAAGTCTCACGTTCTTTTATTAACGTGCCAGTCCTCCAGTGAGGGAAGTGCTAGGAACAAAGGCTGAATAGCAGCAGCGATAACAGTGGGAGTGACAACAGAAGCAACAGTAAGAGCAATAGCAGAAGCCGCGGTGGTAGCAATAGTAGTAACAGCTATTGAGCACTTGCTACCTGCCAAGGGTTCATCTAGGTGCTTTACATATAAAAGCCAGAAGTGAGGCTGCTCTCCATAAAGAGGAAAGAGACCTGGATAGTCCGCAGACTCAGTAAATAATCCAAAGAACTAAAAGTTAATCATATTTTTAATGTATTAGGCATTCCTTAACTTTCTGGAAAAGGAAATAGAAGAATTTGACTCTGAGTTCAGAAATGATTAGAATTAGCTCTAAAATTCGGTAATTTTTTTGGAAGTCATAGGCATTGAAATGTTGAGTTACAGCTTTGTAGCTCATGTGAATATTTATTTTGTAATGTGAATATGTATTTTTTTAATAGTATTCATAAGAATATAGGCTATAGTAGAGCACAGCCAAAGTATTCCACAGCCTGCATGAAATATGTTTAAAATCATAAATTTTGGGGGAAGTTATTAATCTGGTTAAAGTGAATTGTATGGTATTTTTGTACTTTGAGAACTCCAACCTTTTATTATGTACTTTTTCCATTCTAGCTCCAACTAATTATTCTTTTCTCAGAACTATTGAGAGGCTTTCTTGGTACCACCCGTGGAGCGCTGAAATATTCTGAGCCCTCTCGTGTATCTTTTCCTTTCACAACTGTATTATATGTCTTTTGAGGGCAAAGAACAGATCTAACAAATATTTTGTATTTGTCACAGCATCTGGGAGTGTGGGCACTTTGATTAGTTAACTTATAAAATAGTTTGCAAAAGTCCATTTTCAATCAAGCCTCCACGTTCAGTGTTATTCTAAGCATCTAGGCAATTCTGTTCCTTTTACATTGTCAATGCCATGCCGTTTGCTGCTTCTGCATTTATTTGCATGGTAACCTAGAACTACTTCTGCCGTCACATATTGAAAATTGTTTAAGACACATGCATTATTCTTCTCTAATTGAAGCTACAAGCAGAAATGATTAAAGAGTAAATATTTGCAGTGAGCCCGAGTCTGGATAGTGCACAGTTGCTTTGGTGTGTAGACTGTTTTGCAGCTCACTGTCCTTCATTCAGTCAGCAAACATGTGTAGAATGTCTCCTATGGTCTAAGACTGACCGACTGACAGAGGGAAGCCAAAGCAAAGTTCGTGAACCTGAGAGGAGGCATGGGGAAGGCGGAGCTTTCCAAGTTGTTTGCTTTGCTGCACCTTGGTGTGCACTGAACGGAGTGGCGGGTAAAGGGCTGGAAAGGTAGGAGAAGGACAGAGAGGAAGAGGCTGTGAGATATAGAGAAGGCATCTCCCCACAGACCCTTAGGCTCTGACTTGGTGTTTTATGGGAATTAATGGGGATAAGGGCAGAGAGGGATAAGAGGAATTGCTGATCTTGGAAATTCTGCGTAACGGCCTGATAAGGCATTTTCCAAGTCACTATGGGCTCCAAAGGAGATTTAGTATAAAGGGGCAAGGTTTATTTTCTGGTTTGCTAACCTACAAAATAAAATCAAAGTGGGTATTCATATATTTCTGTTTGACATAGAGGCAGTTCCTATAGAAAATAAACTTAAGGAAAGATAAAAAAAAAAAAGAAAATAAACTTAAGGAAAGAGAAATTTTTTTTTTAAAAAAGCATCTTTTATTATCTAGGTAGCATCATCTTTTACTTTTATTATCTAAGTAGCATTTATTGAGCATCTACTATGTGCCACCCTTGATGTTAAGGGCTTTTAAATATTGTTATAGGCCTGGTGCGGTGGCTCACACCTGTAATCCTAGCACTCTGGGAGGCCGAGATGGGCGGATCGCTCAAGGTCAGGAGTTCGAAACCAGCCTGAGCAAGACCAAGACCCCATCTCTACTAAAAATAAAAAGAAATTAATTGGCCAACTAAAAATATATAGAAAAAAATTAGCCGGGCATGGTGGTGCATGCCTGTAGTCCCAGCTACTTGGAAGGCTGAGGCAGAAGGATTGCTTGAGCCAGGAGTTTGAGGTTGCTGTGAGCTAGGCTGACGCCACGGCACTCTAGCCCGGGCAACAGAGTGAGACTCCATGTCAAAACAAAACAAAACAAAATAAATAAATAAATATTGTTATAATCCTTATCATTATGATTGTTAACAAATAGCTAATGTTTATTCAATATTTACTATGTGCCTGCTGGGCACTGTTCTAAGAGTTTCACGTGTATTAACTCATGTAATTCTAGCAACCTTATGACATAGGTGCTATCATTTCCCTCATTTCACAAATGTTGAAAGTAAGGCACAGAGAGGTAAAATAACTTGCCCAAGCCACACAGCTAGTTGGGAGCAGAGCTGAGATATGATGTCAGAGAAGTACCAATATGCTGTCATATTTTTTAAAGGAGATGATGTTATATAACATACCTACTAAGTGCCTATCACTTAATAGACAGATAACCCTAAATTTTTGTCTCCTCCATCTTCCTCCTTGCCCCCTCATCAACTTACGGATAGAATGGTTTTTTAACTTACAAGGAGAACCCACACAAATATTTACATTGCTTTTTGTTTTTTTCATCATTATCCTTAGGCTTTTTGGTAAAGGTGCTTGTGTGACATGAAACATGATAAAAGAAAATTTCTTTTTCTTAAAAAGAAGTGAATATTTCATTTACTTACATTAAGCACTTTAGTAGCTAAAAATGCAGCTTTAAAACAATATATAAGCACAAAAGCAAATCATGTAATCAAAACTTTTGTATCCCCATAATATTCTGAAATGTAAAAATATAGGGGAAAAAAAAGAAGAAAAAAGTATATAAGAAGTCCTAGAAGACAAGGGAAGGAGGGAAAGGAGCAAACATTGATAGAAAACCTCTTAGTTCCCAAGTAACGTGCTAGAAACTTTATGTGTGGTTGCTCATTTATTCTTCCCAACAGTCCCTGTAAAGTGTCGATCATCTTCCCTATTTTGTGGAGGGGATATCTGAGGCTAAGAAAATTCCGGCAGCCTCCCTGTTAGCAAGGGGGGGAGCCCAAAACTGTCTCTGAGTCTGCAGTGCTGCTGCCTTCCCCTCAGACCCAGGAACCATGTCCTTAGAATACTGATCCCAGAAAGTTCCCAGCTTGGGAGTTCAAATAAGAAAGAGATGATGCTAAAGAATTTACTAAGACTGAATTAAGACCGGCAAAAATCACTCTTTTATTCCCAACAACTTCCTGAACGACACAGCTGTTTCCTCTTTTGAATCTTTGTAGGCTAAGATAAGCAGCATTTGTCCGAATGCTGATCCTTAGATTATGCATCTCTTAACCAATTTGGCCATGATTAGGGTGAGCTTACAAACTATCACACCAAGAATAATGGTTGCCTTTAAGGAGCAGTAAGGAAAGCATCAGTATCACCCTGTGCTATTGCAGAGCCCTGTAACCACACTCATTGCCTGTGGTGGGGCAAAGGGCATGCTTGTGATTTTATTTCTACAGGCAGGCGACTGGTGGGCACGTAGCGATATTATTATGGCCTGGGCTTTGGTTTAAGGTTGGTTTCTGCCTTCATGTTTGCCTTTCTGGCTTGACTCTCTATTTGAGGCAAAGGAGGAACATTTATAACATGCACATCCTGCTACTATAACATTGTGCATTGAGGGATTAATAAATATAATGATTTTCTCAGCTAAGTGTGTCTTCATTTATATATCGTCCTTTATCTGAGGAGCTTAAGGCATTTTGTAAGTATTGCCTCTGTCTTAAATAATATGTGAGACAGAGTGAAATAATTCTTTCAGCTCTTGCCAATAGCATGTGAACCCCGTGATGGGGGACTGTATTTGTGTCATTCATTATGGTAGCTCTAGCGCCTAGCACAGGGTGCTCAGTCAATACCTGTGGTTGAGTCTCTTCTTACGTCAACTGAGAGTAAGGTATCAGATCTTGTATTGGTCACCAGTTTTCTCCACATTAGCCCCTACCCTTCTTCCCTGTCCCAGAACCCTTGGTAGTTTTGCAAAAAGCAGAGTAACTAAAATCAGTCTGAAACTCAGTTCCTACCAATTCTATAGACTCCTCATTCTAACATTTGCGACATTTTTGGCTCAGCTATCTAAATTCGTAATCTGCGACTTCAAGTCTACTTATCTGATAATCCCTTTCTTCCCGGACCTTCCGTTCCTCCTGCTCTGTTTTGTTTTGTTACCCTCCCATGCCCCAGGGCGCCAGAGAATCTGAAAGCAATTTTTTTCTGACTTTCGGAAAAAAAAAAATTTTATGGGTGTGGGTCCTGAAATCCACGCAGACTGAGAAAGATGCAGGTTGATCCCGGGCTCAGAGAGTTGCTAGGGGGTATCCCCTTCATGGTCACAGGGGGATTCATTCAGGCGGCAGTCATTGTACGCCTCTGCATCAGGCATTTTCTGGGTGTGAGGATTATAGATGTAATAATCTCCACCTTCGAGGAACTCACAGTCGGGGGGACGTAGCCCGTGGCACGAATAACTGCAGTGCAATGGAAGTGCCTGTGGGAGTTCTATGAAGGCGGGATACAGGAAAAGCTACACAGAAGAGATGACAGTTGAAGGATAAGGAAGAGCTACTATTCCACTGGGGCATCCCACTGGTGTATGGGTGGGCACACCTGTGGCATTCTCGCCCAGACCCAATCCCTCTCCCCACAGCCTGTGAGAAGTTCAAGGCTAGGTGGAATGTTTCATTTTGATGCTCGGTAGGCCACTTTCATAAGTGGTTTGAAACTGTGAAATGTGAGCAACAGTGTCTAATGGACATCGATTGCCTTTTCCGTATGCAGCCTCTGTTGACCCCATACCCCACCCCTGAAATCTCCCTCTTAGAGACCCTCTCAATCCTTACGTCTCCAGAGGCAGCCATGTGACTAAAGCTTGGCTAATCAAAGCATCTAGTGACCTGGCCACGGCAATAGCTGGAAGATTGAGCACATGGCCTAATCAGAGCCAATGAAATGGAAGAGAATTTTTACTGAAACTTCTGGGGAAGAAATTCACTTTTTTCTGCTAGACTTTCTTCTTGAGAGGACGAAAGTCTGGGGCTGCTTCAGCCATATTACAAGGATGACTGAATCCAAAAGGGAGGAGAGCAAAGCTGAGAGCGATAGGTCTATCTTGGTGACATTAATTGAGCCCCAGATGAAGCTGTGCCAGAAGCTAGGACAATTCTTGGCCCTTTCTACTATATAGGCCAATGAAGCACCTATTTGCTTAGGACAATTTAAAAGTGGTCTGAATCTTTTTCAATACACTGAGATTTTAGTAGAGAGGGATCTCGCTCTTGACCTCAAGCAATCCTCCCCGCTCTGCCTTCCAAAGTGCTAGGATTATAGGTGTGAGCCCTCACGCCAGGCCTACTGTGAGATTTTAATACAAGAGCTTTCATTTTTGGTCGGGCGCAGTGGCTCATGCCTGTAATCCTAGCACTCTAGGAGACCGATGTTGGGGGATCGTTTGAGCTCAGGAGTTCGAGACCAGCCTGAGCAAGAGCGAGACCCTGTCTCTACTAAAAAATAGAAAAAATTAGCGGAGCATAGTGGTGCATGCCTGTAGTTCCAGCTACTCAGGAGGCTGAGGCAAGAGGATCTCCTGAGCCCAGGAGTTTGAGGTTGCTGTGAGCTAGGCTGACGCCATGGCACTCTAGCCCGGGCAACAGAATGAGACGCTGTCTCAAAAAACAAACAAACAAACAACAACAACAACAATAACAACAACAAAAAAACAGAGCCTTCATTTAGCTCCAACTTCCTCAAAGTCGAAGAGGATGTGGTTATTTATTTACTCTTATTTCTCTAGACACATTGTGGGCTGTGACGTATTCGTGGGCCGTGTAATCAGTTTGGAGTTTGGGAGCATCGTTCTTTTAATGAAACAGAAGAGAATCATCTGTAATAAGGGCAAGAGTCTTTTGTGATTTTTTCCCCCTTTTATAAATAAAACATACATAGAGAGAGGTAGTATAGAATAATGGTTAAAAGCAAGAACTTTGGAATTGTACTTTTAGAATTCAAATTCTAGATCTACCACTTATTAACTTATGAGAATTAAATGAGAGCTATAGATAAAGAACCAGGAAAGAGCCTGGCACATAGTAAGCACTCAATACATGTTAGCTACTCTGTTACTACCTTTATTACTAGATAATCCTTAGGATCCAGAGACTGGCTCCTATGGGATGGAGGTGAATGTCTAGCCCTGCTTTTCAAGCCCCCAAGATTTTGCCAAACAAACTGAAACTTTCTTTATGATTTTGTTAGGGAGAAAAAAATTACCAGATGTTTCTTGTACCTGCTGATGGTGCTAGAAGATGCTACACTGCCGACTGCCTCACAACACCAATAGCAGCACCATGAAATTAACCAGTCATTAGATTATAAGCCTTCCCATTAGACAGACAGCATGTTTATTCATCTTTATATCCCAGTGTTTCCCAGGGTACCTGGAAAATAACTAAATGTTACTAAACATCTCTTAAATTTGGTCTGTTATCTTTTGATGCTTTTCTACCCCCTAAAACTCCTCCGTCCTTTGTTTCAAGGAATCTTTGAAGAAACAAAGGACAAGAAAAGAAGACCAACCCTGCTCCCCACTCCTCCCCCTACCAGGGCCCCAGAACATGCAAGGAGTGTGAGCACACACACCCCACACACATATTTGAGACTATATTAATGACTTCACAATCTTCAGGGATATTGGCTGTTTTTAAGCATCTATTATACATCCTTGTCACCGAACTCATGATTTCCCACTTTATCTCACTCAGAACCCATGGATGAATACCATCTGGTCCTGGTGATTTACTACACGGAGTCCCCAAGTTGCTCCATACCTTTCTCCTCAGAGAACGAAGAGTCCCTGTCAAGGCCGTTCTCTGCTTTGCCGTAAAATGTGTCCTTGGAACAGGAATTTCCCCATTGTCTTCTTCAATAAATACTGATTCAGAGGATTCATTTGGCTGCTTCTCCCCTTCATCATTCCATTTAATATTCTCCTTCTAATGAAAGTTCCTCACATAACAGGCATAGTCACCTTATGAAATGCCACGAACTCTTTATGACTATTATTATTTATCTTGATGTTTCTACATGTTTTTCCCATTATCTCTTTGACCTCCGATAGGTCTAAGCTGGTACGGCTTGAGTTCCCATCAGAGCGTATGGCCTACAAAGAATGTTCATGTTTTAATAGAGTGGCTTTAAAATAGTTCTTGTTGGTTTTTCTACTCTAAAATGTTGTGCCTAAAAAATTTGGAAAATTTAGAAGAGTAGAAGAGGATGTATCTTTACAAACAAGCACGTATGATCCTAAATGGTATATGTTTTAGGGAGCCTACCATCTGCTTTTCTTTCTAAAATGTAGGCTCTCTGATTTCCCTCGCTCCTGCTCTTTTATTCTTGTGTGTTGCACCGTGGGAGTGGTGAGAAACAGCGCCTTTTCCATACCTCCAACATGGTCGGGGTGTCCCCTCGCTCAGCCTGCACGAAGGATATGTCAGCAGGAATGTCCCGCAGGGAGCCCTGGCCCCTGAAGGCCTCAGCCACAGAGCACAGCAGCCCGCCACATTCCCTATTTCCCACTAATCCCACTTCCCCAGCAATTCCCAGTACCTCACCAGGTCTTCCTTTTCGTCTAATTCCTTTTCTACCTGCCTCCAGGTTTGCTTACGTTCTAACAAACCTTCTTCTCTCTTACACCTCAGCAAATTTCAGACTGATCTCATGTAACTGACCTCTGATTTGGCCCCTAGAACCTCCCCTCTCTGATGGAGCAACCCTGACGGAGATTTAGGGCCAGTTTGAGCAGAGCCATGGTGATCTTCAGGCTGCTTCCTCCCGGCTTGCCGCTGGGCAGCACAGTGCAGTGAAAGAACATGGCTTTGGAGTCAGACCATGTGAGCTTGAATCATGGCCTCTCACTGTTTGGGCTGGTAACTAAGCCTCACTAAACTTTCTATTCCTTCATCTGTAAAATGGGACAATAATACAGTCTGCTCTTCTAGAACACAATTTTTACTTTATTATTTATCTAATTCATATGATGCATTCTATGAGTCAGATATTATTTTTGAGTGCTTTATAGATACTAACTCACTCATACCGGTAGTTACAATCCTAAGAAAGCTTGGTTTATTTATTCATTTTGTGAATTATTCAATTCATAATAAAAGTTTCTTCATAAAACAATTACATTAGTGGAGAACAAAGGGTTAGAAGCTAGAGAGTTTCAGACTTATAACAGTTGTTTTTCTTGTGGGATTTTCAATATTAAAATTTGTATTAAAAAGGAATAGCTATAAATATCATAGTGGATTGAATGCTGCCGCCCTCCCTCCCTACCCTCCTGCCACCAAAGATACACCCACCAGGAACCTGTGAATGTGACCTTGTTTGGAAAAAGGTCTTTTTGCAGATGCAATTAAGTTAAGGATCTGGCGATGATGTCATTCTGGATTATCTGGGAGGGCCCTAAATCCAATGACGTGCATGTTTATGAGAGACAGAAGAGGAAAAGACATACAGACACAGGAGAAAGTCACGTGAAGACAGAGATTGTAGTGACAAATGCAGAAGCCAAGGAATGTCAAGGATTGATGGTAACCATCAGAAGCTAGGAGAAAATTCGGAAATGGATTCTCCCTCAGAGCCTCCAGGAGGACCCATTCTTGCCAATGCCTTAATTTTGGACTTCTGGTCCCCAGAACTATAAAAGAATAATGTTCTGTTGTTTTAAGCCACCAAATTTGTGGTAATTTGTTATGGCAACCCTAGAAAGCTATTAAGAGGTATATTTTATTATTGCGGATTAAAACTCACAAATTGAGGGATTAAAATAGAGCAGAAACAAACCTAAATTCACAAAATCATGAATAAAACATAAAGCCAGATCAAAACAACAGGTTTCTGGATGTTTAAAATAAATAGCAGTATAGGTCATAACTACAAACAGTTAACAACAGAACACAAGGCTGAGTAAGTTCAGCCAACTGCTCAAACAAAGCTGCTAAGCATTGCTCTATTCCTGGGTACCAGCTTTTTTTTTTTTAGAGATGGGGTCTTGCTATGCTGTCCCAGCTGGTCTCAAGCTCCTGGCCTCAAGTGACCCTCCTGTCCCAGCCTCCCAAAATCCTGGGATTATAGATGTGAGCCACTGCACTGGACCAATATCAGCTTTTTCAAGGATGAGGTGCTAATTCCCCATTGCAACTGTGTGGTGACCAATTGAAGTCCACATGATGTAAAACATATTCCTTACTTAATCAATCAAGTTATACTCATTAGTCAAGTACAGATTTGAGCAGAAGAAATACCTGCATGTATCCTATTGCTTTATTCTGAAGCTTACAAATGGAATAATGCAAACACAACTCCTATCATATTTCTTGGCACATAGGAAGTGTTTAATGTATGCTTTTTTCCGTGTGGGAAATAGTGGTCATCAGCAGATGCAAAGCATGTGTCCCACACATAGTAGGTGTTTTGTGAATATTGGGGATACGGATCTATTTCTCTCTTGAATTTCCACTTTTGCAACACTAACTACCACGTTGTTTATAATCCAAGCCATTGGGCCTGCAAAACGTTATAAGATGCAAGAATTTGTAATGACTGGAAGTTGGTATTATGGTATGTACAGGACCGATTTTTAAAATTTTGTAAGTTAAAAAAAGTGTATATTACTAGTTTCTTCAGGGAGTGATGAAAAGAATGGAATCTAACATGATAAAACAAAACACAGCAGCAAACATTCAGACTGTCCTCATGCAATCCTGCCCATTCATTCATCCAATCACTCAGCTTCTTAGCTAATCCTTTTTTGTGTGTTTAGAACTACATTAGGCACTCCAGAACTCCAGAATAATGCAGGTGAGAGTCCTGAGGACCACTTGAGATAAGACGTGTATGCACCAAGTAATGAAGGATTCTGAGATAACAGTAGCAAGGCTGTGTGATTTCGTGAAACAGACTAAGTGGCTAAGCTAAGGAAAGTCTTAAGCAGCTTTGGAAAGGCAGAGATAGGGAAAGCTTTATGGATGAGGGTCTTAAAGGAATATTAGAGAATGGGCTTTATTTTTTTCATTTCAGCATATTATAGGAGTACAAATGTTTAGGTTACTTATATTGCCCTTGTCCCCCTTCCCCCCTCGAGTCAGAGCTTCAAGCGTGTCCATCCCCCAGACGGTGCGCATCGCACTCATTATGTATGTATATACCCATCCCCTCCTCCCCCCTCCCATCTGGAGAATGGGCTTTTTAAATGTGTTTGCAGCCGTGCTAATGACTGGAGCATCCTTCCAATCCCCAGGCCTAAAACTACTATACTGTGCCTAGCACATAGTCGGTGCTCAGCAAGTATTTATTTAATGAAAAAAAAGAATGAATGAGTCACTGTTGCCTCCTCTGTGCCGCTCCAGGCTAATCATCCCAATACATAGTTCTGTTGCTGCCAGGGATTTCTTCTGAA